>OX639998.1:23831821-24055088 GCA_951828415.1 Anomoia purmunda | reverse complement strand
AACAAAAGGTACTTTCAAACATTTTAATCCATTTTGTACATGATTCGTCGGCATTTACACTCATTCACTCTACTACGAGCTAGAGCTATGTTCGCCACCAGCAGCTCTGGAATTATCATGCCGGTCCGAAAGTTTTGGTAGAATAGCTAAGCCTCTCGTTAATGCGAGATATCTAGCATGTAATGTTGCAGCAATTCACATTAAAATCGTTTCAGAATTGCCCACCGATAAGTTTTTGGAAGCCTTGAAAACATGATGGCCCGTCGTGGGCCACTAACTAATATTTATTGCGATAACGTCAACAACTTTGTTGGAGCATGCAACAAACTACGCGAATTGAAAGGATTTATATTTGCTTTGTTATGTTCATCAGAGGACATACATATATTTTCATTTAATACAGCCTAGAGCCCCACATTCTGGTGGGCTTTTCAAAGCTGCGGTGAATAGTACCAAAGGTCTTTTGAAACCACGCTCCTTGAGAAACACCTGATTTCGTTCGAAGAACTTAATACCGCTGTTATAAGGATAGAAGCAGTTTAAAGCTCGCGTCTTTTGCCACCATAGTCTTCTGACACAAATGACTTCGGCGCTCTAACTGCAGGGTATTTTGTCACTGGCGACTCTCTACGTGCATTACCAGAGAAGCAGATTATTACAACCAATACTAGCAATCTAGACAAATATAACCAAATCATAGCAGCAAAGCAGCAGTTTTGTTGAAGTAGGGCGGCTGAATATTTTAATGAACTACGTGATCGTTTAAAGTGGACATCCGAGTCACCAAATCTTGCGATAGGAACACTGATACTGGTACATGAAAATAATATCCCACCTCAGCGTTTGAAGTTGGGACGTGTAAAATCCGTCGTTAGTGGAAGGCACGATTGAGTTCGTGTCGCACATGTTCGCTACGCAGCCATTATTTTGAAAGATGACCCTTTCAATGGGGCCAGGATGTCTGGCCGCTTTACACCAACATTAAAATTCTAGTCAGTAAGCAGTTCTGTAAAACATACATTTTACATACTGTTCTCTAACTGAGCTTTTTAATGCCATGTTAAACGAGCTGTTGTAGTATCTTGCTTTGCCAGCCTTTCTTGTTTTCCAATAAAGTTAGTCGTCAAGCAAAAATAAGGAGGTTCAGTATTTGACTACTGTTGTATATGGATAATTTCCCACACACCGTATAAATATTAAAAATAAATTTGATATAAGTGGTGCAGTGTAATAACGCTCGCGGGCTTTGTTTTCTAAAAAGAGCAGAAGAGCAAAAACTAACTAATCAAGCTATTGCAATAAAATTAAGGAGGTTAAAAGTAAAAAAATAAGAAGGTTAAATTTAAGCCGTTATATCTGAACAATTAGTAGTATCTAAATCTTATAGAGCACCAATTTTCCATTTCACGTTTTAGCTGTCTAATTGAAAGAGTTTTAAAACAAAACCTCATATCTGAATAATTGTTTGTATGAATTTTCGACAGGAAGAGGAGGTATTCGCTGGAGCAATGAGCGCACATGGTTCTTTCACACTCCTTATTGTCGTGTAGAGGGAAACGAGCTTTTAACGACAGCTCCTGCAACGCATTGGCCACATCAATATTTCAGGTGGCTTAAATGACTCAAAAGTTAGTAGCATTGCGCCTGCTATCGTTAATGTGCCTTCAACTCCAAAGTCTTCGACTATTTCATTATCTCGAACGTGAATGAGGAAACAGGAGATTAAACAGTGATTAAAAAGAGTTTTAGCTTTAATGAACGTTTCTGCGGTTATTTCATTTTTAGTTAGCCCAAGACGACTTTCGTCTTTACTAATACCTAGTATAGCTTTATGAATCACGAAGCACGATAAATGAAAGATGGGTTTTTATCATCTTGCGGTTTGACTATAATAAATTTATGATCTCCGGTTTTTCAAAAATCAATAGGCGGAAGTATGGGAAAGGGTATATTGGATTTATTAGTTTTCTCCCGTATTTTCTCCTAGGTTATTACTCCTGGAGGCATTGTACATATATACTTTTTCACAAGCACTATTCACTGACTTTTACACTGAAGGAGTGAAAGCGATAGAGAGCATGACAAAGTAACGAAAGTGGTATACCGTAAATGCAGAAGATAAAGAAAGATAAGAAAGATGCACACCAGAAGGGAAAACGGACAAGGTTAGTCGGTAGCTGGGCGAGAAAATATACTTCCAAAGAAATGTTGAAAGTCTAAATTTATTTATTTATGCGATGTCTTAAAATATAACAAATTCCGTTGGAAAAACAGTGTATTTTGTAATTTAATGTATGTATTTATTCTTCAAAATAATAAAATAAGTATGCCACCCTATAGTTGTACGTGTAATGTTTAATTTAAAAAAAATATTAAAATCGTTTCTTTGAGAAGCCGAATCGTAACAAACATTCTCCATGTTATAACCTTTATATAATAAGTATAGATAAGTAATAAAAAGATATAGATTTTAACATACAGTGGTGGAAATTTGTTTTATGAGAAGAAATATTCCTAGCGCCATAAGCAAACAAAATATTGAAATTCACAGCGAATTCTTAACCTTGGGAAATTTGCACTTTATTCTACTAAAACTTAGTGGGATATAAAACTGCACAACTAGAATTTGTCTGAAAATTCTTAACAAAGAGTTTGTTTTCGTTATGCGAATTGCTTGAATTTCTCTGATTTTTTTGCAATGTTTGAAATGTTAGTTATATACTGCTTTGATATCATGAGCGGAATTAAAAAAATAAAATAAAATAAACAAAAGAAAATTTGCGAAAATGTCGCATTTCTATTAATGCATGTGAAATGGTACATTTTCATAAGTAATTTGAGTCCAGGAATATATTTAAAGTATTTAATACATTATTACTTATGTATTGTATTAGATTTAAATTTTTTAGTGAGCCCCGCTGTGGCTCAAAAGTACATTGATGGTGTCAATATTTAAACGATTTATAAATATTATATTTTGCAGTTTCTCTAAACTTACTCCTTTGTGACAAGTTTGACTGTGAAGTAAAGTTGGGAAAAGGCGTTATTTTTACGTGTCAAGACTTTTCACGCGTGAATACGAGTGATTCCAATAAAAAATCACGTGGATTGCGTGACCGTGACTATTATTTTTACATACATACAAAGTTTTTATTAGTAGTTTAGGAATCGACAACTATTAAATGAAGCAATTGATTGCTTTTTTCCTTTTCAACAATTGTTCAGAGACTTTAAGTTCGGAGCTTAACCCAACAATTTATAAGTACGTACTAGTACTGAAATTAATCTTTTGATCAATTGAAAAACGTAGCAGAAGATTTTTCAGAATTATTTAAAGACACCATTAATGGGGAAATACAGCTTTATTTGAAATCAAAAATCAAATTCGTTTAAAGTCACAGGTTTTCTTTTTCTGAGAAGTCTTTCGAGACAAACTTTGAACATTCCGTACAGATTTTCAACTAATGAAAGGTTTTTTTCTGTATCAGGCAGAATTCTTGAAACTTTGACAAATATATAGGTTAGGTAAAAAATATTTTAAGTTCGTTCCAACCAGCTCGTCAAAAAAACAGCAACAGGGCCTAATATACTCCGGTTCTATTTTAATCAGCAACTTGAGACCTAACTATCGTAAAAAATATTAATAGCAGCAAACGTTATTTTAAACTCCTAAGAACATAAAAAATTTAAAGACTTAAGAAAACCTGACAGAAAAGTGCCAAAAGCGATAAAAATTGATTTGAAAAGTTTTCACCACGCCGACGTGTCTTCGAAGGTTGTGCAGTTAAATTTACAATGAAGACGATTGAAATAAAAGGACGAGGTCGAGCGAAATCCCTCACGGTCAAACGGATAGTTTCAGCGGCATCCTGTGATCCAGTTGTACAGAATGTTTAATCATTTTTGTATGTACGTGCCCAGTGATCAGTATTAAGTGAAAAAAGTTAAATTGAATTCGTGCTTAGGGTTAATCTGAAATGTTCCTAATAAAGCCGAGCCCAGTGTTAAAAAAAACGTTTTTTTCAAATGAGCGATGATCAGGTGAGAATAATATTGTCCGCGGCGATCTCCGCAGCTACGGACCGGACTAGAGGATTCCACATCCACTACGATACGTAGCGAGGAATCTCGAGTAGAAGTAATTCCAGTGGTGGAAGACCCTATCGATTAATTTCGAAATCTCATAATCTTGGAGAAAAGGAACACCACAACCGAGGTTACAAAAATTATTTTTCAATTAAGGATTAGGTATTAAAACTTTCAGGATCTTATGCCATTGATCAATGGGTGCGTTAATCCTGATGTTGTTAATGCTATTCACTGCGATTTTATTACTTTAGGGAAAATTTAGGATGAGATTATAAGGAAATTTCCGTCAATCAAATTTCACCACACAATGAAACAAGTTAATGACATTTTTAACGAAGATGATTAAAATGAAATACTGTCAATGAACACAATAATTATTACTTTCCGAACATGCGAAAAAAATTCAAGGAAATTACATTTAACTGCAAAATGAAGAGGTCAAATATCAACGGCATCCGGCCAAACCAGAGTTGGGTAAAATTCACATACCATGTCGTCGCGGAGAAATGTTGCACATGGATATTTATTCCACGGATGAACGTCACTTCTAAACTTACCTTGATAAGTTTCCGAAATTTGCCACTATCATTCCCATTAAGTATAGGGCCATTGTTGACGTTAGGCAAGCGTTATTGGAAATTTTTAATTGTCCCTGCTTAAGTATCATTTTGGGGCGGAAATTTTTCCATTTTAAAGTATAACAAAGGGGCAAGTAGAGAGATTCCACAGTATCCTTACGGAAATTGCTAGGTGCACCAAGCTGGAACAAGCTGTATGGGACACCACAGAGTTGATACTTCTTGCTACGGTAAACCCGTTAACTCACTCAGTAAAAGGATGGAAACCTATTGAGTTAAATTTTTAGATCCCATTAGATGTTAAGGCCGAGATAAAAGCAAAATTAATTAAAGCCCAGGAAAATGAGTTGGAAAGAGGTAATAAAAGCAAACTCACGAAGTATTTTAAACCGGGAGATATAGTTTCTATTAAGAGTAATAAGCGGATAGATAATAAGTTATCCAAGAAATATATTACAAAAGTAGTTCAAATGGACTTGGGAACCGCTGTTTTAGGAGATAATAGGAAGGTTCACAAAAATAACCTGAGATAAAAGGTTTTTTTTTCCTTTCAGATTAGTACCACCTCCTTTAGGTACTCGGGGTTCGGAAAGTAATATAATAGATTTTTCGAAATCTAACTACATACCAAAAATTGACGGAAATGTAGCAATATGTCACAAATACGATTACTTAAAGCATCATACGAGTCTAACAAACGTAACGTTTTTCGCAACGTCTTGCGGAAACATATTTCAAGTTTTACCCCAATCTCACATGACACAAACTCTTCAGCGGACATATATAGATATATGATAAAATTTATCAACTACTTGACACTGTTCAAATTCACAGGCATGCTCGGAGCATAAACATAATTGATACTGTGCTGAAGTATATAGCTGGTACTCCAGATTCTGACGATTTTAATGAAGTAAAAAACAGGAAGCATGCGCCTATAGAAGCCCCTGACCGTCATATTTTCACAACTGCCCAAATACAGCAACAAATCAATAAACTTACGGAGACAGCTTACAAAATTTTTAGAAACACGAAGGAAACGAAAATTAATCTGTTTGAATCATTAATGGCTAGGAATTCTGCTGTTATAACTACTCCATAATTTTGAGAACGATAAACGTTGTTAATCCCATTATTCTAGATATGGAAGAAATTTAAAAAATATTGATCACTGAGCACACTTCTAATGTAAGCATAAGCGATATTGTAAGTAATTCTTAGTTGAAAACTTTCCAAAATAATTAAATAATTTATTATATTACTAAGTTTCAAGGAATTCAGAAAAACTATTTTTTTGGAAACCGACACTGTTGCGGATTGTGGTAGTTCATCAATTCCTGTTACAAATTGTACGGCGTCGCTATCTGCGAGCTTCTGCAACTTGATCCAATCATCGAAGTCGACAGTGGCTTAATTGACATAAACGACCAAACGATCGAAGTTCGAGAAGCGGAAACTTCGCCGTTTACAATATCTGGCACTTATCTGATAACCTTCGAAAAGGAAGTCTGCATAAATGGAACGACCTTCGTCAACGGAAAATCGAAAGCAACACTCCGACTTGGAGTTCCTTCAGCACAATTCGTAAAATTGACAGAACATTTGGAAATCTTAAGCTTACCTTATTTGCGCAAAATCAATCTGAGAAACCTTAACCACATCGAGAACTTACACGAGGTAATTCGAACCCGTTCTACCCAAGGTATGGTGGAAATGGTGATTATCGTTACCACTATTGGAACATCCCATTGGAAATGTAAGGTGATCAGACTCATAAATGATGCAATTAACATGAAAGAGATGGTAGCCAAGATTATAAAAGCGCCGGGGACCGCCTCAATAATAGGGGGGCAATTAACAAATGAGACTCCTCACCAACGCGATTCCACGGAATAGACCCTGGCGTAGCGGTTCTGCGAATTTCGCAAATTTTTACATCCAGTTTAAAGAAAATATGCATTCCAAACAGTAAATATGCAGATATTGCCAAAATGTAAAATAAAATCTGGCCAATCTCATAGATGCTATTGTTTTGCAAAACATATCAATATATCTACATACCTTAAAATATCACTTTTCTAGCCTGTAAGTTACGTACTATTTAATGAAAATTAAAAAATAGTATAAAAGCTCAACGCGAGAAACATAATGCAAACATGAAGTACACAAATCAAGAAAAGTCAAACTGAACATTATATTTTTGATTCTAAATATAACCCGGGAATTTTTGGGGCTCTTTCCTACATTTGTAAGCATTTACTTTCGAAGTAAAAATCAACAGAGTTATAAGTCACAATATTTTATTCTAGGAAAAAGATAACAACAAATTGGATTCTAATGGAAATCATACTGTGAATACAGACTTACCTACTCCATTTTAGTCACTTTACAATTTTACAAAATATAATTTTTATAAAGCAAACAGCTTTTGGATATTCCGTATGGACATTGGTAAAACTACAGTTTCAGTAGATGTAGATGGGATAAACTGTAAAATGCTACACCATTTGCACATAATGAGTTACCCCATTGTATTTAAAATTTGACAATTTACATTCCAAGAAAATAAAATAATAAATCAGCTGCTCTTGCATAAGCAACGTGCTCGAAGTTAATTGAAAATAAGTTCGATTATAGAATAGTTGAATTGGCGTATATATGTACATTATTAAATTACCTGGATTCATCAAAAATGTTTTATTGAAACACATCTACAGGGAGTAACAATTTTTTATCAAAAATAAATGTTTGCGAGAATGTTTAGCAGCTGGAAAATACGCTATGGTTTTACCAACCACACCGCCCTCATCCAAATGTACTAAACGTTTGTACGTTCTTTTGCACGAATATATGCCTATGCGTGTAAATACAGTTGTATGCAAGTGTATAATGCATTCACTAGTACTATTTGTAACACTTCTTATTCATTCAGCCTAATGCTGAAAAGAGATAATGTTTCTTAACGGAATTTTGCTATATTTTTGACTTCGTTTCTTGCTAAACATATATGTAGTTATGTTCTTTACATACTTATAAGTACATTTTTAACTTTGTAGAAAAAATATGAAAATGAAACAAAATTTCATGAAATTTTGAAAAACTTTAATTTTGTTATTTAATTAATTATAAAACTTAAATATAATAGAAATTTTATAAAAATTATAATAAAATGTTTAAAATTTTGTTAAACTTTTAAAGTTTTTCTACAAAATTTGAAATATGGATTTATCGGTGTTTGCTATATAGTAAGCGAAGGAATGATAGAACTATAATATATACTATAATTTTTCAGATAGCGCCATATAGGCACATTTGTAATTAAATTAATCCGATTTTGTATTAAAAATTTCACTTTATTGGATTTTCTTTTAACACAGACGTATTTCAATTATTTTCTGTTTTTCAATTAATATTTTTTAATTGAGTTTGGTAATTTTTATTGCTTCAATTAATATAAATGTAAAAACAGATTTCACTATGATTTGGACCGTTTTAATCGCTGATGCTTTAAAGTCACGCCTCTCCGTGAATATTAAAAAATGCTTCAAAATGTTCTTAGTACATCTTACACCATTTCTAATTATGTGTAACAAATGGCAACAGAGTTTAAGGATCTTGGAATTATATTCCCCACAAAATTTTCTTTCAATAGTGATACACATTCTTTTCTTACTAAATCGTATTCGGCATTGGGGTTTATTAGTCGCTATATAACAAACTTTTTTGATCCTTATGCCTACAAACTTCTATATTCGGCTTTTGTCCGTTCTCACTTGGAGTAGACAGTTAAATGGACCAGGTGACCAACTGTCGATAAGCGGAATCGAACGTGTTAAAAAATATTTCTTAAACATGCATTGCGTTCAACACGGTTTAAGACTCTTGCTCCATCCTACGATTTTCGGCGTATGCTAACAAATCTGGACTCCTTGATAAAGAGAAGGACAGTATTTTCGCTTTCGTTCACTTTCAATGTTATTAATGACGTCATATTTGTTGAAACTGATAAGCATTAATGTCCAGCAAAGAAGTCCTCGCAATTGTTATCCTTTTTATGGGGGAAATTTTAAGACTATATTTGTAAGTAATGTGTCTATTGCTCTTCTCTTCGGGAGTTTAATGCATTGTCTAATTCGAACCTGCTTAATTTTACATTATCTAGATAAAATTTCTAAAACTATTGTACACTTATTTGCTGAATATGAATTTTATGTTAGATATAATTTTGTCCAGTATGTAAGGTACTTTGTACTGTAGATAGATAAATAAATAAATAAAGGATAGAAGGCCTTAATATCATCATCTATAATACACTTATCACTGGCGTTAGTGATAACCGTAAAAATTTGCAAGAGGATTTAGGTGTGAAGCCTTTCAAAATACAGCTGGTGCAAGAATTGAAGGCAAACAACCTACCACAGCCAAATTTTTGGTGAATGTGCTCTTGACAAGTTGGTCGAAGATCCACTTTTTAATCGACAAATTGTGTTCAGTGACGAAGCTAATTTGTGGTTGAATAGATATGTAAACAAGCAAAACTGTTATTTTTTGAGTGAAGAGCAGCGAGAAGCATTGCAAGAGCTGCCAATGCATCCAGCCAAAGTCACTATTTGATGTGCATTATGGACTGGTGGATTGACGTACTGGAAGCCAAGATACTGGCCGAAATGTTGGAAGGAGAATGCCTAAATTGGACTAAGCGGATGGAGCATTTGAGACGCAGCCGCGGCCAGCATTTGCATGAAATAATATTCCAACATTAAATTATATCGACAGTACTATCGATGGATTCCATGCATTTTTTTATTCAAAATTTCAGACAGCTCTTAAAAAATCAGCCCTGATTTCGATCATTTGTAAATAGTGCCTTGCACGCAGTTCAGGCTATCATGGTATTTAGCTGAGATTAAGCATATATTGGAAAGAGTTTTAGCTTTAATGAACTTTTGTGCGGTTATTTCCGTCGCTTAGTTCACTTGCGGAGCTTACATTGTTGCTAATAGCTAGTATATCTTTATAAATCGCGAAGCACGCGAAATGAAAGATGAGATATTTATCACATTGAGATTTGTTTACAATAAATTTAGGATCTCCGGTTTTTGCAAAATCAATATGTGGAAAGATGAGATATTTATCACATTGAGATTTGTTTACAATAAATTTAGGATCTCCGGTTTTTGCAAAATCAATATGTGGAAGTACAGGGAAGGGTATATTGGATTTATTGGTTTTTTCCGTTTCCTTTGAGGACTAGGGGAATGTAGGGCAAACCTAGGAGAAAGTAGGCAAACCTATTTTCGCCTAGGTTAATAGCCCCCGTGGGCATTGTATACACTTTCCATAACAGATATTCACTGACTTTTCCACTGAAGGACTGAACGCTGGCAAAGTAACGCAATTGTTATACCGTAAATGCGGAATATAAAGAAAGATAAGAAAGATGCACACCAGAACAGAAAACGTCCGAGATTAGTTGGTAACTGGGCGAGAAAATATATATCCAATTATGTGTCGAAAGTCTAAATTGACTTCTTCGATGTCTTAAAATATAATAAATTTCTTTGGAAAGACAGTGCATTTTGTTATTTAATGTATGTACATATTCTTCAAAATAATAAAATAAGTATGCCACCCTATAGTTGTACGTGTAATGTTTAATTTAAAAAAAATATTAAAATCGTTTCTTTGAGAAGCCGAATCGTTACAAACATTCTCCATGTAATAACCTTTATATAATAAGTATAGATAAGTAATAAAAAGATATAGATTTTAACATACAGTGGTGGAAATTTGTTTTATGAGAAGAAATATTCCTAGCGCCATAAGCAAACAAAATATTGAAATTCACCGCGAATTCTTAACCTTGGAAAATTTGCACTTTATTCTACTAAAACTTAGTGGGATATAAAACTGCACAACTAGAATTTGTCTGAAAATTCTTAATAAAGTGTTTGTTTTCGTTATGAGAATATTTCGAATATTTCTGATATTTGTGCAATGTTTGAAATGTTAGTTATTCCTTGCTTTGATACATGTGCTGAATAAAGGAATATTACATAAGCAATACAAACTTTGCCAAAATGTCACGTCTCTATTACTGCATGTGGAATGATATATTTTCATAAGTACTTTGAGTCCAGGAATATTTTTAAAATATTTAATACATTATTAGTTATGTATTGTATTAGAGTTTATTTTTTAGCGAGCCCCGCTGTGGCTCAAAATGGCACAAATCAAAATTAAAGAAGCTTATGTAATCTTGCGACAATAAACCTTGATAAAGCTTATAGTTTCAAAGCGCAGAGGTTTTCAAAATCTTCAACAAACAGTAAAACAGATATTTCAGCTTTTACTTTTATGGATGTTATTTAAAATGTATTTATTTATTAAATTGGATTATAAGTTACAGTTATAGAACTTCGAAAAAATTTTTCGTCTAAGGGGCGAAAATCAGTGGAGGGGCAGAATTTTGCACCGAAGAGAATCCGGCCACACTCCTGGGTGGGCAGGCCTACTTTTCCAAGTTTGCGAATGACAGGATCTTTATAGGAGTTCTGAACCCAGATCCATACCGAAGTACCAGTTAAAATGGTAAGGCTCTAACGAGCGTCATCTTTGACGTTTTGCGATGCTGACACCACCGTCATAGCTGGAGAGGAGGATGCAGTTTTCTCGCTTGAGAATGCTGCAGATAAACCTCCAGAAGCCTCAGCTGCTCTTCTAGGTCCCCTGAGCAAAGGCGACGTTACGGTGGTACTCATAGAGGGACCATGGGTTTGTAACCCAACCTAATAGTTTTAAACCATACAAATCCACAGGAACGGACGGGATAAAATTTGAACAACAAATTAAGAGACTGGGTGTGTCTACAAAATCGCTCTCAACTATTTATAGGACTTGTTTCAAACTGAACCATATACCGCCATTATGGATAAATGCCACGGCCGTATTTATTCCCAAAGCCGGGAAGGCCTCACATAATTATCCAAAGAACCTTAGGCTTATCACCCTATACTCCTTTGGTCTTAAGACACTCGAGAGGATTGTTAGCAGCATCTCCTCTGGCAAATCTACTGAGACCACTCTCCATAACCTAGTCTGCTATATTGAGAAGTCTCTCAGACGTCAGGACTTCTGTCTCATAGCCTCTCTCGACACTGAAGGCGATTTTAATAACGTAGTGTGGTAAAAGCGAGGTTGGGGGCGAGCGAATTGTCGAGGGGACGCACCAAGGTGGAGTTATATTCCCAATTATGTGCAACCTAACAGTAAATACGCTTTTGCGGGACATGGATTGGGGAGGAGCTAAAGTTGTCGCATACGCTAATGACGTCACTATCGCTCCAGGGGGAAGTTACCGCAAACACTGCGCGAGCTGATCCAATGAACGCTTCGAGGTGTATGCCAGCTCAAGTAAGGTAGAATTCGTTCTCTATAAGAGGCGGTATAAAATGCTTTAGGTGGGTCCACAGCAACTGGACGGCGTCCGTTTAATTCCTGCAACAGTTACAAAATTTGGTTTCGGCAGTCGTTAGACCAATCCTCCTATATGGGGAGTTCGTATCGTGGCCTGCATTATAAAAAAATGTTAACCTCAAGCTACTCTCCAATGTGCAATGATCTAGTATGATCTGCATAAGCGGGGCTCTCAGAACCACGTCAAATAAGGCCCTGAACGCTATTTTAGATCTCCTTCCTTTAGATTTGGTAGGATTACAGATGGCAGAGATGACTGTTTTGCGACTAAGAGACCCATCCAAGTGGCATCCCGAAAGCCAGAGGCACTCTTATATTTTGGGCCAGTTTTGCTCTATTCCGAGCTGCACGGGTCGATGTGCTTCGATATCGGTTTCTGAAAGTAACTTTATTACAAGAATTCCAAGTAAGAAGGAGTAGAAACTTGAGTTTCATACTCCACGCGATAGCATTGTCATCTATACAGATTTCTCGAAACTCGATAACACTCTCCCGCAAATTTCCTTTAAGTTACTAGATCACCTCAGCGTTTTCCAGCCTGAGGTCTCAGTTATCACGGAAGCGGTAGATAAGCTTGAAACTGCATTTCTAGCAAAAGACATCTTAGTTTTTAGTGTTATCCAGGCTGCAACCATAGTTCTGATCTCTTTCACATTTATCTCGAATATGGCGCTGGATAACTCCCTATTTCTACAGGAGATGGCCAAGCAGAAAAGGCTGTACCTCATTTGGGTCCCTGGTCCCAGGGACATATAGGGAAACTCCATGGCAGATGAACTTGCAAGACAAGGATATTCTTCGAGATAAAGAACGCATTGATATGCCGTTCGCGACTCGCATTCTGCTATTCAGAGAATGTATATATAAAAAAGCTAACAATAGATGGAGTCAACTTACGACTTGTAGAGCCCCAAGGCAGACGTGGCCTAAATAGGACCAGAAACAACCGCTTAGCGTTTACTCCCTAAGTAGGGAAACATTTCTTACGTGATAGGGGCTCTTACAGGGAACTATCTGATAGGAAAACACGCTGAAAAGTTGGGCATACCCTACCAAAGATGCTGCAAGAACTGCAATAATGATGAGGTGGAGGAAACGGTCTTGCATCTACTGTGCAAGTGTCCTGCAGTGTGTATAAGCAGGATGCGGTATTTGGGATCAGCGTGTCTAGATAACTTTAGTGAAGTTTCAAACACCGAGGCTCATTACCTGGTAAGATCCTTTAGCGAGGTAAAATGCTTTGGTGACGTGTAATCTTTCCTCGGATGGTATGAATTTTCTTGTGGAAATACAAGGGCCTCCTATTACTGGCCTAGGTGATACGCCGTAGGCGGCGGCGACTCCAACCTAATCTAAGCTATGCAATGGTAAGATATTGACTCCCGCTAATCTGACACGAAATAAAACACAGTATTTGCGGAAAACACCGTCCAGCGTTGCCGAGTAAGCTAATTATTTATACTTTAGTGTAAAGTAGTAGTAGTTCAAAAATGCTAGAAGTTCTTTCAGAATACAAATTTTGTCTTGAAGTTGACTCGAAAAAGTTAGGCTTTCAGTCGTAGGTGATTGAAAAAGGTAAGAAATTAAGTTTAAAGAAGAGATAGGGACTCTGATTCCGAAGCTAATGGAGATTTAAATGGGTGCAAAACCGAAGGAACTGCTGAATGCTAAACTGTTGCTGACGCAGCGGTCAACCGTTGACTAATAGAAAATAACCAAATAAATAGTAATGGCGTGAAGTTGAAAAATAACCAAATTTAACCAGTTAACCTAAGAGAAGAATTCGAAATGGACGCATTAAAATGTTTGATATATTTTTTCTTTGTTGGATTTCAAGAATGGCATTATTGTGATGTTAATGCTGGTCCCTAGATAAACAACGTACTCTACTTTGTCAAAATTGTAACTATTAGGTGTGACGCGGGAGCCAAGACGCGAATGCGCGACTGTTTATATGATGGCAGAAGGTGCTTCGTTTACCATCGTTCAATCATAGACTCATTCGCTCCGCTTCTTTGTCCTGGCAGAATTAACGGCACAGTTGTTGAGGACGTCCATATAATCGGCATTCGCCCGCAGTTGCTCACTCTTAAAAAACTGGTGCCTGACTGGTTTAATTCTGCAGCTTGAATTATATTTCCCAACATAATATTAAAGAAGTCACACGATAGGGAGCCACCCTGTCCGAAACCGTGTTTGCTATCAAACGGCTTGGAGAAGTCCGTTCCAATTCTGACCGAGATCGTAGTGGCACTCAGCATCATTTTACAAAGCCATATTAGTTTTGCAGGTATATCAAATTCAGACATCGCGACATACAGACAACTTCCTCTAGTACTGTCGAAAGCTGACATGGTGTGCGTCGATCCTCTGCTCACGGGCATTTTCCAATATCTGGCGTATCGTGAATATCTGGTCGATGGACATTGAAAAGATCCAATCAGTTCGTTGGCGGTTGGCTTCAGTCTTCCACACAATACGCTCAATAGAACCTTATATAAATGTTAAGGAGGATGATTCCACGGAAGTTGGCGCATATTGCATGATCACGATTCTGTGAATTCGGCAGAGCACAAATCTAATTGGCGGACATGTATTCGTTCGAACATATTATAGGAATGACCAGGTGCATGCAGTAACCAGCTCTTCGCCACCATTCTTGAAAAGCTCAGCTGTTAACCCATCATCTCCAGCGGCTTTGTGGTTCCAGATCCGCTTAATTGTTATTCGTACTTTTTGGAGGTCCGGTGCCGGCATCAACGATTTGGGTCGGGAATGATACTCATCTTTAACATGTAATCGTTGGAGGGGAACATGCATAAGAGTAAAATTTTAAATGAAAGGAAACGCCTTCGTTGTCAATCAAATTCGTAATTCATTTTTATTGAATTTTACGAATCTTATATACTATGCCTAATACTAACAGAAAAGAACAAAATGACTTATGCATCATAGGCGAAATTGTTTGGGAAATAAAATTGGAAAATATTTATGCAACGCAAACAAAGTATTGACTTTTATTCATACTCTGTATACAATTTGGTTGTTGAACTACGAGTTGCTTGCGCTTCATAGGCAAAAGTTCATAAGTGGATTTTTGCCTATGCGCAACTACTTAATTAGGTCATAAAAACTGAAAATTAGAATTGGAGTACATTTATACTTCGTAAACAAAATATATTTATTCATATGTCTATGATTTTTCGACCTGTTTTTATTAAACGATAATATTAATTTGTGAGCTCAAGGCCAGTGTAAAAGGAAAAGTATATTGGAAAAAAGACAACAACAGTCAGGAGTGGTAGAAATTATAGCTATTTCGGAGATCACCACATCTCCTCATCAGATTTCTTTCATGACTCCACTGGCATGCGAACCAACAACCTACGACTTGCTGGGCAAGTGCGTAGCCAATGGACCACAGCCGGCATGTAAGCTGCTGTTGCTTTTTACCACTTTTCCTTATGTCCTACCAACACAATTCAAGTACGACAGTCTGTCGCTATTAAGTGAATGTGTGGTTTTAAATTTTTGTTGTGTAACACAAATTCTATTTTTAGAATACTGTTAGAACTGTTGTTACGTTTTGGGCGGGTTCGTCCGTTTCAAATATTCATATGTCTATGAACCACACATTCACTTAATAGCGACAGACTGTCGTACTTGAATTGTGTTGGTAGGACATAAGGAAAAGTGGTAAAAAGCAACAGCAGCTTACATGCCGGCTGTGGTCCATTGGCTACGCACTTGCCCAGCAAGTCGTAGGTTGTTGGTTCGCATGCCAGTGGAGTCATGAAAGAAATCTGATGAGGAGATGTGGTGATCTCCGAAATAGCTATAATTTCTACCACTCCTGACTGTTGTTGTCTTTTTTCCAATATACTTTTCCTTATACACTGGCCTTGAGCTCACAAATTAATATTATCGTTTAATAAAAACAGGCCGAAAAATTATAGACATATGAATATTTGAAACGGACGAGCACGCCCAAAACGTAACAACAATTCTAACAATATTCTAAAAATAGAATTTGTGTTACACAACAAAAATTAGAAACCACACATTCACTTAATAGCGACAGACTGTCGTACTTGAATTGTGTTGGGAGGACATAAGGAAAAGTGGTAAAAAGCAACAGCAGCTTACATGCCGGCTGTGGTCCATTGGCTACGCAAGTCGTAGGTTGTTGGTTCGAATGCCAGTGGAGTCATGAAAGAAATCTGATGAGGAGATGTGGTGATCTCCGAAATAGCTATAATTTCTATCACTCCCGACTGTTGTTGTCTTTTTTCCAATATACTTTTCCTTATACACTGGCCTTGAGCTCACAAATTAATATTATCAAAATATATTTAGTTTATTGAACGCTTAGCTTGAATTACACAGTGTTACAAAATGGAAAAAATTGAATGAACTTTTAAAGTGACATAGTGGAAATTGTTCACCTGGTCGAATATAACTCAAAACGGTTTTTGAAAAATTTGTAACACCCTCAAAATCTTGCTTTGCCGTTAAAAACCCGTTCTTCGGAAGTGTACGCGCTAATCTTTTCATTACTTGGCCATTTCTTTACCGATTTTCAATATGAAATATGTTTTGGAAAGGTAAGGATTATAGCTTTAAATTGAGATAGAAAGATCTATTTTTGAGCTAGCGTGTTGTAAGTTTTCATCGGGTAAACTTGGAAAATTTGTTTTTTCTTCAAATTTTTCTACTTTGACCGCATTTTATTGCAGTATTTTACTAAAAACATATCAAGTATGAGGAATTATTTTGAAAGTACATTCATGTCCAAAAATTTTGAGTGCTCATGCAATGAAATCGGACAAAAATTGACGAAGCTATTAAATTTTTTCTGCTATTAAATAAATTTACCTTGCGAAAAGTTTTTTTTTTTAATTTTTCTACTTTGACCGCATTTCATTGCGTTATTTTACTAGAAACATAGCAAGTATGAGGAATTATTTTAAACACATTCATTTCCAAAAATTTTGAGTGCTCATCTAATAAATTTACGCCGTCAATTCAACCTTGCGACCGCTTCGCAATTATATTGTGTGATAAGTGTGGTAAAATGTGTGATAGGTGCAACAAATTTTGTTACGCCTGCGGTCTATTTGTTGATAAGAAATATCGGTTCGATTTAAGATCAAATAAAGCTGTGGTTGAAGCGTTCAACCTCTTTTTCAGTTGCTCATACGTGGAAAGTGCTTGGTATGAACCCGAACATATTTGTTCGATGTGCTGTACAACATTAAAACAATGGAAAACCGGTAAATGTGATGACCAGCGTCTGCCGTTTGTGACTCCTATGGCTTGGCATTATCAAATATATCACAAGCCGGAGGATTGCTACTTTTGCCAAACAAAAATCACTGGTCACCACTATAAAACTCGCCACCTCATAGAATATGCCAATGTGTTGACTGTATCGAAACCGATTCCAAGAGGAAAACAAGATCAGCGAACTGAAGACAAAAATCCAGCTACATTTCCTGATTCAAGCCACAAATCTTCTAATGAGGTAAATGACGAACCGTACCTTCCAACCAAAGCAATAGAAACGGAACGTCATTTCGTGTCAAATCACGATTATTGTGATCTTGTGCGGGATATGGATCTGTCTATAAGACAGACAGAGATTCTGGCCTCCAGATTAAAGCAGTGGAATATAGTAGACAGTAACTTTAAAGTAACGTCTGCACGAGACAGAGACCTATCTTCGTTCGAACACATTTTCAAAGCTGATGCCACCAATAACAAACTAGTTTATTGCGTTGATGTGGATGAATTGTTTGCTGCACTCGATCACGTGCACTGTCCACAAGATTGGCGATTATTTCTAGACGGTTCTTGCAAAAGTAAGTATTTAATGTGTTATGAGTGTGAGAGAACTAAATTTGAATACAATTTATCAATTAATTTTCAATTGACTAACATCGTAGGTCTGAAAGCAGTATTGCTGCACAACAGAAATGAATTGCCATCAGTTCCAGTGGCATACGCTACTGATATTAAAGGGACTTATCAAACGATGGAAAAAATTCTACGATTGATTAAATACAATAAATTTCGCTGGCAGATTGTCTCGGACCTTAAATTCCTGACAATTCTACTTGGAATGCAAGGTGGCGACACTAAATATCCTTGTTACTTTTGTGAATGGGACAGTCGTGCCAAAAATCATTACAAGTGTAACATATGGCCACCGAGAAAGTTTCAAATTGGCAAAAATAATGTTCTCAATATTGCATTAGTTAAGCCTGATGATATAATTTTGCCGCCATTGCATTTAAAATTGGGGTACATGAAACAGTTTGTTAAACGACTCGAAAAAAACAGCGAGGCTTTTCCACACCTGAAACTTGTATTCCCCAAGTTGAGTGACGCCAAGATTAAAGAAGGTACTTATAAAAATTTCCCAACAAGAATTCTTCAAAAAGAATTCATCCTAATTTATTTTTACATTTTGATCGGGCGTTTTCGTTGGACCGCAGATTCGTAAGATTATGACTGATGATGACTTCATAAAAAAATTTAACCCAGTAGAGAAAAGAGCATGGCTGAGTTTCATTTCTTTGTGCCGAAACTTTCTTGGAAACACGAGAAGTTCAAATTACGTTGAGGTGGTCCATGAATTTTTGGAAGCTTATGGAGAAATTGGATGCAACATGTCTATAAAAATTCACTTTTTGCATTCTCATTTGGAATTTTTCCCGGATAATCTTGGTCAATTCAGCGACGAACAAGGTGAAAGATTTCACCAAGAAATCTCCAACATTGAAAAACGGTTTACAGGAAAGAACCAAGTTAGGATGATAGCTAATTACTGCTGGTCACTCAAACGTGAAACAGATGACTCGTCTTATAAACGCAGAAGATCAAGCAAACATTTTTAGCTATAAAGTTATTTAGCATTTTAATGATTAATTTTTTTTTATTTTCAGTCACAATAAAAATTTGAAGTTGAAAGATAATCAAAATGTATGAATTTTTAAATATGGTCATCATCTAAAATAATTTAAATAGTAATAACTTTGTCAATTTCCAACCGATTTTCGATTGAAATAGCTTAATCGACGCAGTACTAAATTTACTTTAATAATATTGTCTTTTATAGGTACCTTTCTGAATTAAGACTATCGTAAAATCGTAGTCAAAGTTTCAAAATTAATTTTTTTTTATTAAGTTACGATTTTTTTTCTCTGTAGCTTCGTCAGTTCTCGTTTGATTTTGATGAGTTATACGCCATTAAAAATAGTGATTTGTCGCCTTTCAAATTATATAAACAACTTATGAATCGGATGAAAATTCGCAAAGACATTGATGATTGACTAGCGAATGACCTCAAAAACAGTTTTTTGGCCCTAAAATGAGATTTTGGGGGTGTTTCGCAAATTTCAAGTATACAGTTTTTCTTAGTTTTATAAGGCCTAACGCCTAGGCTAGGTCTCTTTCAAAGTTCATTTTCAGTGTTACACAGTGTTATATGTGCAGAGGTGGATCCTGCAATCGCAGGTTTTGGTTGTGCAGTTACAGGGGCGGATTCTATAACTCATAAGCGCGCAAACATTAAGCGCAACATTTCGAAACTCAGAGGAATCGAAGAAATCGCCGAAGCTGGCACCAGAACTTCAATGTCGACTTGGAATCTTGGAAGCATATTTCAAACAAACGCCGAGCTGACTTAGAAAACAGCTATGTGAAGATCAACCTGTGTATTAAGAATCAGTTGGGAGAAGATTTACACATCGCAGCTCAACCCTCCCCAACTGCGTTCGCATCGTCTCGGCTTCCCAGACTGGCATTGCCTGTTTTCGTTGGAAATCGCGCTAAACTTACAAACTGTATCACCACCTTCAACCAGATTATAATACGTTCAAAAATGTCCCGAACATTGAAAATTTCAATCACTTCATGAACTGCTTGAAGGATTCTGCATTAGAGGCAGTCTCGATGGCGCCATAAAATCTTCTTCGTGAGGATAGCTTTGCCTCTCTTAAAGCTTTTATATACGCCGGGAGCAGATGTGTGTACAGTTGCTACTCAAGCTCACTTTACGCTCTGGGGCAGCGTTTCCAACGGGACCCCATCGTACCTTTTTAGCATCATCACAGCCTTGTGTCTTTCAGCGAACTTGAACCGCTGCGATCCGATTTTCTGCGAGACGTGGCTTCTAGTTTACATCGCTGTCACGGCATCGATATTTTCATTTGCAGCTGCTTGTAACCTTAATCGACTCTGGCCCGGTCGTGAAGCCTTTGTCTCTGTGGATATAGTCTTCGTACGCCGGCGTTTGATGGGGCCTTAGCGACTTGGCCAGGGGAGGGAGGGAAGGATCCAAGACAGAAGGCAGGCGTGAGTGAAAAACGTTGGTACGGTTGTCTCCACTTAGGAAGCCGTCTAATATCGAGCCTTGCACCGATTGCGTTGCGAAACCTCGCTCTTAGTTCGAGGTGACATGGAAGTCCCGAAAGGGGCAGAAGGATTAAATAATATTTTTCCGATGTCGCTTATAATAGCCACGGCCCCTGACTTGAAATAGGCATACTTAACAAAAAATAGTACATCTCACTTACTTCACACATCCTACCATTCACTGCTGCTAGGGCTTATTCAGTAGGCGGCAAAAGAAGTTTTTGTAATTACAAAACCAATACGTTTGCAATTAAAGAAAACGAATCGCGTTTCTACTTTTTTCGTTACAATACGTACCATTGGTTTTAGGAAAATTTCAAATATTGTTATTGAATTTAAATATCTATTGCTCACTAAACTACCTCAAGTATTAAAAATTTCTTAACTGAAAATGTCTTGTCGGTTTTACTGTCTGCACGTAGATCGATTTTTTCCTGCATAGGAGAATCATGATAAAATGCTTCATTGATTATTTTAGTACTGATAATAGTAAAATTGATTTTTAATAATTTTGTACCTTCTAAAATTTTCTAATAAGAAGCCAATATCAAATTAATTTTTTGGAGCGAATCATAGGTATAATATCGATAGCCAATATAAAAAACAATTAGTTCTAACCAAATATAGTTGAAATTTTAGCGTTTTTACCGATGCCCTGTTATAAGGCCACAGAAAATTACGTCATACAATATTTCACTTCACGTTGAGAAGTAAGGCCATGTGGTTTTATTTCCGTTGGAAAGTGAAATAAAGCCATAATTGAAAGTTTTATATATGAAAAATAAAGCCAGACGATCGGCTCGCAACACGCGACTTGCTCGCGCCCCTGCGTCCCGGCGCGACGCTCCGCCATCGACCAAAACTGTTGTCCCTGTTTTTGATGACAAAATTTCAATTCCAATTTCAATTACTTCGTTTTTCTTCATTCTTCCTTTTTTGATGTTAAACCACGAATTCTTTGAAATAAATTTAAGGGGTATTCCCATAGGAAAACCAGTTATTATCTGCGCACCATGTAGGGACTTTGCAAGACTTCGAGAATACCATTATTATTGTCTTTAATATTGTACTTTGAGCGTGAACTTACCCAATATACATTTTGGTTTGGGTTCAACTTGAGGATAAGTTGAGAGCTAATGTATTCTCAAGTCTCCAATGTTGTTTCTCAAGTGTTTCTCAATTTGAGAATTATAGCTTTCACAAAAAGAAGGTAATTTTTTCTGTACGATTTTTTCAAAGGTTTGAGAAAAGTTGGTGAATGGTGCTTGATTTAAATTCGAATCTACACATTTCTCAGAAACATTGTGGAATATCGTTGTTGACAATTCAATACATTATAATTATTCGGGCGTTACAAGCAAACACTATCAAAAAGTTAAATGGAACAGGAACACGAGTTAAGGTGTACATAAAAAATTTCAAAGGTACAATAACGCCATAATTGCTTTATTTCCCTTGCACAGTGAGTAAATACGCAAAAATATGGCCTTATTTCTCAATGTGAAGTGAAAAAAATCCATATGGCGTTATTGCACTGCATCGTTTTTACCTACGTGAACCTGTACCGACTTAGGATTGAAACTTTAACTCTGGACAACTTAGTGTAAATAATAGTCAGATCCAAAATATAAGCGGTATTCCAGCCAATTTTATTAAAGATTTTACACGCGGTATTCATATATGTAATACTTCTATATTGCTGGAAAGCACAGAGTACATTCCCCAATATCAGAGTGCAGAAATATAAAAAATAGAATGAGTGATCCGATAATCGAATGTACCTAAAATGACAACTTCACTTTAAAAAAATACATGAGCGTATCAAGCCTTCATAGAAAAATCGTTTATATTTACACGGTAAATAAATTATTTAAAAATTGTTAAAAGCAAAAAGTATTTACAAACCAAAATATATAATGGTGAGGATTTGCTTTGTGTGCAAAAAAAATACAGATAAAGAAGAACATCTTCATGCGTAAGTTTATATATTCCAATTTTTTAAGAAGCTAATAAACACATTTCCCGTTCCAGTTTACCAAAACATGCAGAGCTTCGCAGAAAGTGGATGGACGCATGCGGTATCCAAGGCCAACACAAGCATGCAGTTTATATTTGCTCAAAGCATTTCGAAAAGAAATGTTACCACAGCATTGGCAGATATTTGAAGAAAGACGCTTTCCCTACACTACACCTGCACCCAAAAGTGCAGTCCTTACAAATGGAACTTGATTCTGATATCACGACAGTAAGCCCTCATTTTCAACCCTTATACCATAAGTCACCGCAGTCGTCAGTAGTGGGATTAAAGTCAGGTATGAATTTTTAAAATGATGTGCCTAGCTTGGATTTTGATTCTGATATTGATATAAGTAGTAAGCAACTCGAACCAATCCTTACACTACGAGCGACAACAGTTGCCAGAACTTCAATTTAGTGCTGGTATTAATTTGGATATTGGCACTATCATCGACATTACGCCCGCAGTGGATATTGACTCTGACATTGTAATCGTGAGCGATCCGCCTATCATGGATATCGATTCTAACATTGAAACAATGAATACTTCTCATCATGAGCCACCGGACACATCAGAAGTTGGATTTAAACCTAGCATGCATTTTCAGAATGGTAGGTATAACCACATTTTGTATAGCCGGTTCCTACGGTTGAGGTTCATCGAACTTAGAACCTTAAGATTAGGGTTTTAAATTCGAAATTGCCTAATTAAAATGCATCCAGTTTATCGCAATATCCTGGATAATAAAATTTGTGAAAGCTTAATGGTATATAGCATGCGAGGTATGCAGTCACCATCTGATAGGAATAGCTTCTGAGCCGCAGAATCTTCTATTCCCGATCCATGACCTAGCCAGTAAAACTGTTGGGCTTTAAGTTGCTGCACTATATAAACATCTGTAAGAGATTATTCAACCCATGATAAAATTTTCGGGAAGGACCATATATTCTGGAAATATTTTCGCTCGAATATCAAAAGAGCCATCCATCAGCACTGCTAAAATGTGAGGCTTGTAGACCGTGGTCTTTATTCGTCGAGAGAGGACTTTACTACTCTAATGCGCACTCAGTCCAAAGTACCACTTGCTGGCTAGAAAAGGCTCCTTATCAAAGCACTACATCATCTAAAATTAATATATGTACTTGGTTACTAAGCCCAACTGATTAAAGACGATATTTCATTTTAGACAATACAACAACGAATACTGCAAATAAACGCTATTTTAAAGATGCTCGATTTGCTAACGAAATTTGTCCTGAAGATTTTGCAACCCCTCGCCGAGCACAACGTACTATTAAGTTGGTAAAGAACACGATAGACAAGAAAAATAAATTAATTAAAAAGTTGCAAGATAGCAAACGGTATTTACGGAAAAAGGTGAAATCTATGGAGGAGTTAGTTACGCATTTACGCGAGAAAAATCTTTTGAATTGTGATGCGGCAAAGATAATAGTAAAGTATATTTTTAAATTATTATGGGTATTCACACCTGTCTCGTTAGTCGGTAGTCGGTATTTTTTTACGTGTGCTTTGTTTTTATTGAATTGTCAAATAAATGTAACTTACCGACTAACGAAGTAAAGAACGAAGTTTGAATACCCTTATTATGTTAAGAACGTAGCACTTCAAAACCGTCCCTAAAGAGTTCTGTGTAAATTTTGTTTTTAATACCCACTCGGTTAACATAGGATTGCATACCCGATAACATAAAGCAAATGGTTACAAGAAAACTTGAAGGGTCAAGATGTTACTCTAAGCAAATAAGAAGTTTCGCTTTAACCCTTCACATCTACTCACCTAAAGCTTATAAGTATGTACGTGAGGCGTGGAAAAATATGTTGCCAAACCCATCCACATTAAGAAGCTGATATCAAAACGTTGATGGCGCACCTGGTTTCACAAAGCAAGCATTAGAGGCAATCACTATGAGGACAAAAGGAAATAAGCACGTACTTGTGAACCTTGTTCTAGACGAAATGGCGATCAGGGAACAAAAAACGTATGATCGAGGTGGCTTCAAAGGCGGGGTAGATTTGGGATTAAGTGAGGAATGGGAGGAAAATGATTGCATTCCCCCCGCCAATTATGTTTTGGTAATGATGGCTGTATCGCTAAATGCCAATTGGAAGATACCAATTGGCTATTTTTCAATACGCTCTCTATTGGCTGAGAAACGGGCCTCTTTAATCATCGAAGCTCTTTATGCATTGCATAACTGTGGAGCTCGAGTGTATTCTATTACTTTTGATGGTACACGAACAAACTTAGCCATGTGCACTAGTTTGGGAGCAAATTTTAATTACGGACCAAATTTTAATCCAACCTTCACAAATCCTGCTACAAAAGATAAAGTATACATATGTGTTTCTTGACTTCTGCCACATAATAAAACTGGTACGTAACTGTTTAGGAGACAAAAAAGTTATAAAGACGAAGGACGGACAACTAATAAAATGGAATTACCTGGTTGAGTTATTTGACGTACAAAAACGAGAAGGACTTCGTACCGCCAATAAGTTAACAAAGAAGCATATTGATTTTAGAAACAGTGTTATGAACGTAAAGGTGGCTATACAAACACTAAGCGAAAGTGTTAGCAAATCACTTTTGTTTTTAGAAAATATTTTACCGGACACCAGGATTAATAAAAAATTTAAAGGCAGTAAAGCTACTGCAGAATTTTGTAGCGATTTTAATAAAATTGGGGACATTTTAAATTGTAAAAACAGATATTCAGAAAAAGAATTTGATGCACCTATTACCGAGGAGACTTTTCCAAAGTTAAAGGAGCATGTAGACAATTTTATAGAATATATACTATCTTTGCGCAGCATAGACGACATTCCTATGATTTACACTGCAAGAAAAACTGGTTTCCTTGGTCTAATTATTGACTTAACAAACATATTAGAATTGTACATAAAACTCAAACCGTTAGGACAATCCTATTTGTTAACGTAAAAGTTATCTCAGGATTTCCTAGAAACTTTTTTCAGCGCTATTCGC
Organism: Anomoia purmunda; assembly: GCA_951828415.1. NCBI lineage: Eukaryota > Metazoa > Arthropoda > Insecta > Diptera > Tephritidae > Anomoia > Anomoia purmunda. Next base: position 24,029,504 of record OX639998.1, on the reverse strand, counting down.
GCAAGAGGTGGTTTTATCAATAACCCCAATTCTGAGCAGTTTAAGAGTGCTTATAAACGCCTCTTAGTTCGACATGAACTAAAAGAATTTCAAAGCGGAAATTGCGAGTTTGATAATTTAAAAATTTTAAGTGTTTCATCTGGCGTAAACAAAAACTCTAATATGCAACCTGATATGACGGACGCGCCTGACTGTGAATACATTGATACTTTATGGCGATTATATCCCTTTGTCGACGATGTCGTGCGTTATACAGCCGGTTTTGTGTCGTGGAAGGTATATCGCAAATTAAAATGTTTAACTTGTAGAGAGCAAATTATTGGTAGTGAGCTGCCTAGGTTATCAGCATTAAAAAATCAGGGTCTATTTATTCCACCTTCAAACGACGTTATAAGCTTATGTTTGTTCAGCGAGAAAGTTATTAGACAAAACTTGAAAAAACTTGATAGAACTAATATAAAAATGTATTTAATGATTCAAGTTTTACGCAATATTGGAGAGGTATTTACAAACGAGTTTATGGAAGATCACGTAAAAGCTGAAACTTTTTTAGCAACGATGTATTAAATGACCACCGATTACAGCTTTGTAAGTGCATAATAAACATGTATATTGATACACGCCTTTTTTACGAGAGTACAAAGCAAACGGCAGATAAGGAATATGTACGAAATAAATTTACAAAACTAATTTTATTTGCAAATCAATAATGTCCATCCCAATATATGTTTATGTATATAACATGCCTTGAATAATAAAATTGTTCTATTATCATAAATAAATATGTTCTCATTTAATGGAAATGTTCTCATAGGCCACTTTCATTTAGTTTGCTGTTTTCTTGGCCCTTTTGTACTTGAACCGCCCCTGTAATTATTTGAATTTTCAGTCTATTTGACAATTTACAAGTTTACATTTATACTACTACAAGCTCAAAAATTGATGTAGTCTGTCTCGTTTTGGTTTCGTTTTCAAAACACATTACGAGCTTATCCCACCCGCAATATAGAAGTATTACATATGTATATGGCGGTATTGAATTACACTTTTTTTTTTTGGTACAAATGCCAGAGTTTTACCATAAACATCCTTATTCAGGGTTACAAAATCTCAATTTTGCCTTTTGGCATATACGTGGTATTGCACGCCAAGCGACGATATATTACCCAAAATTATCTTTTCAATGATATATCACACTTTGGAATTGAATGATAAATAATGGATTTAAGAATAAAGCTTGATTTTAGTTTTTTTCAAGACACTCCAAGGAAGAAAACTGTGATGAACCTAAAATATTTTCAAAGTAAGCTTTCAAACTAGTGGTAAGTGTCTAGTACATATATATATGTATATTTATAACGTAAAACTGCACCAAGTAAACAAATAAGCAAAAATTGTACTTTCCTGAATGTATTATAGGTACTGTAAATAAGTAGATAAATAAGCCAATTGTATTCCTTCAATTGATCGAAAGATTAACCGAATAATGTTCAAAATAACACAAAAATGGACAACGTTACTCACGCAAAAGCTTCCGCTCTAAGAAATTGAGCATCCATTTCTACTCGGAGCATTAACTTTATTATACCCAAATTTAAAAAAACTGATTTCAAAAGTCCTCTAGCTTTATCTACATATAGTAAGGGGACACTTTAAACGAAAAATGGCTGAATAGCATTGAGAGTAGAAGTGAACGATACTCTTGGTGTTAATTACTTTGATTGATTTGGCGCACACAAACGAATAAGAAAGGACTATGACGCATTACATCCCCAATACGAATTGACCTTCTTTCTCAATGCTTGTAATTGCTACCATCTCTTTCTGAAAAATTTTTATTTTTTAATTGGAAGCTCTATATCCCCAGAACCATTGGCTAAACTCTTGTCAAAAGTGTTATTAATAAACTCTGTTCTTAATAAATTATTTTTGTATTGCCTATGAAATTTTAATAAAAGTATAAAATTTAAAAAAAAACCGTAGTGTATATTATTGTTTTTGTTTTTTTTTGCTTTGTCCAAAAATATTGTATCAAAAGTGAATGTACAAAAATAAATGTATAATAACACTAGTTTACAGTACATTTGTTGCCGAAGAAATTTTAGCTGTTGCTGACTACATATAATATGCTATTTTCAAAAATATAATTAGAATATTTTTATCAGCTCTAGTTTCTGAGTTTCAGCTATGTAGGTATTAGACAGAAAAAAATATGTATTTAATAAGAAAAACTTTATTTAAAGAAACAATTAATCATTGAGTTTTAAAAAACTTCGTTTTAAAGCTTTTCTCCGATGAGTCGACTTCGGAAAATGACGTATTAGAGACCAACAATAGTCAGACATCATATTTGTATCCCAGAAACCCTGATAGCGCTCTTCCATGACGCGTAAGTCTTGATGCATACGCTCTCCCTGCTCTTCGCTCATATCTCCTAAATTTTTCGAAAACCTGTCCAGGTAACTATGGAGAAAGTGGACTTTTATACTCATATTGCATCCTATATTTCTTAATTGCAGCAGAAGATCTTCTACAAGTTCAACATAATTTTCAGATTTCCGATTTCCGAGAAAATTCTGCATCACAGATACGAAAGCTGTCCAAGCCTTTAGTTCTGACTCAGTCATAGAATTTCTAAATTGAGTATCATTCGTAAGTTGTCTAATTTGAGGGCCATCAAAGATACCGGCTTTAATCTTTTCCATAGTGAGCTGAGGAAATTTTTGGCAAATGTAAGATAAGCAGTTCCCATTTTTATCTAGTGATTTTACAAACTGTTTCATGATGCCCAGTTTTATATGTAATGGTGGAAGGATAATTTTGTCGCGAGATACTAATGAATTGTGGACTATATTGTGCTTTCCAGGCTCCATTGTTTAGCTCTACTGTCCCAAAGACATATAAAACCGGGAAACTTGGTGTAACCACTTTGTTGACCGAGAAGAATGTTGACCATTTTTAAATCGACACAAATTAGCCACTTATGGTCATTGTATTTTATTTTGTTCAAGACTAGCGAAATGTTACAATATTCCTCCTTTAACTTTGTACTGTGGGCAATAGGTACCCCAGCATATTTATTTCCATTATGTAATAGAATACATTTTAGGCTACGTTTTGAGCTGTCAATGAACCAGTCATTTGGTTCGTATTGCTTCAAGCCCATTTTTATCAACAATTTTTTGATATCTGAACAAAAGGTAATGCCATCTTCTTCGGAAATATAACACCGTAATTCTGTATCTCTTTCACGATAAAAACTTATTTTAGTATCCGAGGATAGCAAATTTTTTTCTTTTAGTCTTGATGCTAACAATTCTGAAGCTTGTTTAGAAAGATTTAAATCTCTTACAAGATCATCTAACACATTTTGGGAAAAGCATTTTGGCTCATTAGACATAGCTTCAAAATCAGGATCATTTTGTGATGAGCTTGGTCCTTTAATGTCTTGCTCTAATGGTTCAGATATATTTTTAAGCTTTGAAGAGTGAGGTGAACGCTGCACTGGACGTAGAACACAACTAGTACTTGGGTATTGCCATTTAGATCGATTTTTAGTGTTTAAACCGTTTATGTTCACACTACAAAAATAACAGTCTATGAGATGATTTTGTGGTTCTCGCCAAATAGTCGGTGTTCCAAATTTAAAGGCACTTCTTTTACCACTTTTCCATAATCTTAAATATTCCACACACGATTTACAAACACAATTGGGAGTAGGGTTGCCACATGGCCTGGAATGAGCTTGATTGTCAAGATTTTTTAGGTCCTGTCAAGTGTCAAGATAAAATTTAATTTGTCCAGTTAATTTTTAAAATTCAAAAAATTCAATATTAAAAAATATGTATCATCATTTGCTAAACACCAAACCCAAAAACTAATTCTTATTTTTTGCCCAATATCAATAATTCATTGCAATCGATAACCAAAAAAGTATCAACACTTTAGTGTCCCCCCTAACTCACCATTGACTTATTGCATGTTTTTGCCCATCACTAAAAAAATATAACATTAAACAGCTGATTGAAATTAAGCGTAAATTTTTCTGATGCGTATAGTAAACTTAAATTGTTGAATGTTATATTCGTTTAAGAATTTAAATTAATATTGTTACAATATATTGAGCCTTATGCCGTTCATTTACCATGGAAAATAACGAAGATGCCGGAACTTCAAAAAAAGGAAGATATACAACATTCTGCGATAGATGGATTGAAGAAGCAGAATATAGCAAATGGATTAAAAAAAAAGATGATTATACCGCATTTTGCAAATTATGCCAAATTAATATTTCTATAAAATATGAAGGAAATCGAGCATTACGCAAACATGCCCAAGCAAAACGGCATATGAAATTAGCATTGTCTCAAAAATTGTCACACAGCATGATAAACTTCACTGTTCCGGCAGACTCAAAGGAGGATTCACACATATCCAGGGCTGAACTAATGTGCGTTTTTCACAATGTTGTTCACGGGCTTAGTTACAACAGCTTAGACTGTCAATTAAAACTACATAAGTTCTTCAATATTTTGCGACAGTAAAATTGCTAATAAAATAAGTTGTGGCCGTACCAAAGCAGCAGCTAAAACACGCAACGTATTGACACCATACGCACGAGAAAAAGTAACTGATGCATTAAAAGAAAGTTTTTACTTTTCGGTAAGCAGCGACGCATCAAATATTGGAAACGTTAAAACGTATCCATATGCCGTTCAATATTTTGATGCTGAAACAGGAATACAACAGAAAATTTTGATTTTTATGAAGACCCAAAAGAGGCTGCCAAGACATTTTTGGCAATATCGTAAGAATAACAACTGAAAATAACCTTAACATTCAGCAAATTGCAGCATACAGTGCGGATAATGCGGCAGTTAATTACGGTGTTCATAATTCCGTATATAAAAAACTTAAGGAGGTAAACCATAAAATTGTAAAGGCAAATTGCAACTGCCATGTAATAAATAACTGCATCAAAAGTGCTTTAAATGCTTTATCTGTCGACGTAGAAAACATTGTGATTAAAACCTTCAATGAATTTAGCACATCAGCTTTGTCAAATGAAAAGTTAAAGGAATGTTTTGAGTTTGCATGTATCGAATACAAGCATCTACTTCGGCATGTTCCCACTCGATGGCTTTCCCTTTTGCCTGCAATTGACCGATTATTACATTCTTGGCCTGCGGTTAAAAGGTACTTTTACAAAAGGGGAAAAACAACTGCAGAGAAGAAATCTGGAAATTTGTATCATATGGAATATCAGATACTGAACTAAATAATGCGGATGAAGAATGCATTTCTGAAGGTTTATCAGAGGCGTATTTGTATTTTATTCATAATGTAATGCATGAAATCCAATCAGCTATACTAGCGCTTGAAAATGATTCTTGTACAATAATGGAACTTCACAGCATAATGAGTAAACTTATAAATAGTCTTCAAAGCCGAAGAAAGGATTGTTTCTATGGAAGTAGAGTTTTGGTTATTTTTAAAAATATTTCAAACAATGATGTTGAAGCATTCAAATTAGAAGCAAATCAATTTTTAACAAATGCTATTTCATACTTGGAGCAACGATATGATTTCGGAGATGAATCAATTTACAAACACATATCAGTTTTAAATCTGAAACAATCTCTTTTGTCATGGGATACATTAGCAGAGCTTCCAAAAATTTTACAGATATCAAATTCTATTGATAATGATATGTTATATACAGATTATTGCTGTCTTCGAGAAGTATTTGATCAATTGCCAAAAGATATTCCGATTGACAAAATATGGTCTTACTTTTTCAAAAAATGTGATAAAAATAACTTGATAAATATATTTAAATTGATCTCGTTTATTTTTTCTATTCCAATTAGTAATGCTTTTTGTGAAAGAACTTTTAGTACATTAAACAATTTATATTCTAAAGAAAGGAATATAATGGCATTTGACCTTATAAAGGCTGAATTGTTAATAAGACAAAACTTACATGAAAATTGTAAAAATTTTCAACATTTTTTGCTAACGCCTAAAGGAACAGAACTAGTTAAGTCTGTTACTAAAAGTACAAAGTATATGTGGAAAAATTAATATAGTTTAATGCGAATTAAATATAGAATTTTTATATTATTTGACGTATATTGAATTGTAATACGCTTTTCTTTTTTTAAGTTTTTGTATAATTTGTTAGGTTCTTATTGTTTTTTTTTTTAAATAAAATTTAGAAGTTTTTCTGCTCATTTATACGTATGCGTTATTTTAATTGTCAAGATATTTTTTTTGAAATCAAGCTCATTTTAGGTGAGTGTCAAGCTGGCTGGCTTTTGGGATGTGGCAAGCCTAATTGGGAGCCCAAGACTTCTCATTTTTATCCAAGAGCATCCCAAAATACTCAAAATAGGTATTTTTCACCAACTCTGATATAACTTTTCTACTATTGTTAAACACATATTCTCCGCATATATAGCAAAAATGATCTGGATTCTTTAAACAACGTCTCCTTGAACTACTCATGACGCAAAAACTAGAGAAACTAATTTTAACACAGTAAAATATGCCTGTTATCGATTAATATATATGACATAAATTAATATAAATGATGAAATCAAAAACAAAGTAACTCGAGCTGCTCAAAAAATTTTGAGGGTAGATTTGACAAAAACAAGTGATGAGTGAACAATATCAACCACAGGATTCGCGGCAACAGACAAAAAGTTTAATATTGTAAACCAGTGTAATATATATTTGTAAAAATATTAGTTCAAATTGATTTAAGTATAAAATACTGAACTCATATCGTAAATATCCACAATTAAACAAGGAAACAATTTTTTGTTTTTTAAACTAATTAAATAGTTTGACTTTTTGAAGTAAAACTTCTTTAGCGGCAGTGATTTTTTACATCGCGTAACGTATGTGGCATTGGCAGATATAGCCAGAGAACAAACAGAAGGGAACGCATTTTGAACGTCAGCAGATAGATTAAAAAATGTAGACTACAAAGAAATTGCACCACTCCCTCCATTCGTTCAACGAAAAATCTCTAATTTGACTTTCGCTGGTTGATATTTGAATCTGAGTTTATCCAATTTGGTTTCTGGTGCGGTGAAACTGGACGAAAAGTCTTGTCACAGGAAACGGAACGCCAGATTGTAATCTACGTTCTTTGGATAGCCCATCAACATGCGAACGTAAGTTAGCATCGGGAGAAATTTCCAGCTACGGCAGACGAGCAATAGAGACTCATGCATCAGTATGAGGCTTGTTATACGAGTAACCAATCAGCACCAGCAGCAGTAACGTAATAGCTTCACCTTTCTTTTATAAAGTCCGCTGCAATAAAAGCGGATCGGAATGCATGCCGTCAGTTTTACTCACTAAATTTTTGTTATCTTCACGAAAAATCGTAATGATATTGAACATATGCACATTCTCCGCTCGTAGAGACACGATCACATTGTATACGCCCAATGATATTAGTTGCTTGTTACTAGTATCATTGATATTGTTTTGTTGATGCTTTACAGTGGTTGCATTAGCGGACAAACCCGATTCAGTGACGTTAGATATGTTGGTAGCCCGGTCACCTCAAACGATAGCGGCGGAGGGGAGCGGATAAAACTTCGGCGTGCAGTCGCACAAGCTTTGCAATAAAAATTCTTCTCCGAATTTAGCAGGCACACTTCATAGGCCATAGCAGCACTATTATGACTTCGGGCAGGGAGATGTTAGGGGTCCTCTGGCCACCTGCAAACTTTTATTGGACAGATGGGCTCTGTGTCGTCTCAGAGAGCGATGGGAAAACATGCAAAATTTGCTAGACAGAAGGTGATAGACAGTAGGTACCCGAAGGAGCTCCGGTCTCTAACAAAGGGAAACTTTCGAGCCTCGTAGGTATTTTGACCAGGCAGCGTTCATTGGGTATCCTTGCGGTTAAGCTGATGATGATGATATGGAATCACCTTTTCATATTCTACACAGCTCCTCTCCCTATGCGTGACAGACCTAGGCGCTCACTTTATTAATATCCCAGAAGAGCTTTCATGTGTGGAAATCAGCAGCTGGCGGAACTTCATTTAGGTATGCAGCGCTTCTGGTGTTAACTTTTCGGGTACAGTGTACGCTACCGTTTAAATAATAAGTGATAAAACAATGGACTTCTCCTATATGTCTAAGTGAGTTCCCTGAGGGATTACCATATCAACGTAACCTAATCTCGAAAAGTGATAAAGTGATGGTGGCAAGGTTGTACTGAAAAGGAAAGTGAAATAATGAAATAAATGTTATAAAACAAGGCTTGTACATCTGCGTAAAATACATTTTGAAACGGCGTTTTATATATTAGATTAACTCTGCGATTCACGCGGGGCACTCCAGGGAATAAAAGCTCCTCTTCATAAAAGAGGTCAAATTATTAAAAGTAGTTTTGAAAGAAATGTATAAGCCTCTATTAACTATTAAACTAAACTAAATTATTCTACCACCTGTGGCCCTGAGCAGCCTCTGGTATACAAATAAAATAAATAAATTATGAAACCCCTTTCACAAACAAAACAATGCAAAATAAAATGATTACAACAGGTATAAGAAGTGAAAACCTTGTCGCATCCTCAACCACAAAGCTGAATATCCCTGCGCAATCGTATTGGCTGGGTGAAACCGTGTCCGTATACTCCTAGGCCGGACTTCATTCCCAAGAAAAAAGCCAATTGGTTAATGTATTTTGAGGTCCTGCAATAACCATAAATTTTTGAATGTCTGTTAACATTGAAACACGGAAACCATTTCTTAACCTCAGGAGTACTTCCAGTGTACACAGCAGAACACACTGGAAATTGCGATAGGTCCTAAATCACGCTGCGAAGTAAGTTGTGCTTTTGCATGTTGCCTTTAATCTGATTGGTAACGACTAAAACGAATAAAACAGCCTTCCTGACCAAAAACCTTTATTTAAAGACTAATATGCTGTGAACCGCCAATCGAGTACATAAGTACACGGTGAAAGTTTAACTAACCTATTACGGTTCCTTTTTTGTTCTTTTACAGTTACCTGTCCAAGCATAAGGAAGAGGCGGAACCTTTAATCAACTATAAAAATATTTGTGCGTATCCCGTGCCTTCATTATTTCAAGAATATAATGAAGTAAAAAAAAATTATAACTAAAATTTTTATAGAAATGGAACCCTTGACCACGAATGAGTTTAATGGGGTCCTTAATGCTCTCCTTGAGCAAATCCGGAGGCTAGAGGTTCGCCTAAGTGTTATTGAGAACAGCGGAGTAGCTCTAGAGTCTAGGTTAATTAGGATAGGATCTAGTAGCTCGATTCTAGATCAAAGGCTGGGTAGGATTGAACGACGGTTAAGTAGTGTTGAACAGGTTGTGCGCCCGCAAAACCACGGAGCGGGTAGCCCTTCTCAATTCATCTCCTGAGTCCACACTGTCAGGTTATTGCGTCTGATTACGCGGTGGTCAAAGCCTTTGTACAGATCTATCCTGCAGCATGTCAGGCAAAACATTCGGGGCGGAGCTGATGCGGCTCTGGTTGCGTACAACGTCTTTAAAAGCAATTGGATGGTAATCAAAATAGTCCTATATCTTCTCTATGCCGATAAGAGGGGTGTTCGAACCCTATAAAACATCTGCTGAACCAACTGACGCAAACAACTTACGGGCTTAACGAACTTTATGCGACAGTCAGCCGTCAACAGTCGCTATTAGTTATCAAAATAAAGTGTGCTTATTACTTCCAAGGACCGGTTTCTGCTCTCGTAGAGACGTATCGAAACAGGACTCTGAATGTGTTCATTCGGGGTTTTGGTCCAGAAGTCTACTCGGTTAGAATCATACATTTTGCTGAAGCACCAGCATACCTGAGGCGGCACAGCTTAGCTCTTGTAGAACCACTAAATATAAAAACAATCATGAAAACCTCAGCTCGGGCCGATATACAAATCACAACACATACACAAAAAGTTACCCGTACCCTGCAAACATGAAGGAAGTAGTGGAGGATTAAATTACCAAATTGCGTGATGAGCGAATCATAAGACCATATAAAAGCCCGTATTCCCATTTGGATAGATCCAAAATATACCTAAACTTTGCAGTGAAAAACAGTATAGAATGGTTGTGGATTTTGAACGTTTTAACGCGGTTACCGTGTCCGATGCTTATCCTATCCCTGATATTAATGCAATAGTAGGCAATCCAGAAAACGCTATGTACTTCACAAGAATTGATCTCACCTCAGGCTTTCATCAAATTGAGATGAAAGAGTCAGACCTACCTAAAGTTTTCAACTATGAATGGAAAGTACGAATTTCTAAGACTATCATTTCCGGTTGAAAAACGTGCCGGAAACATTTCAACGAATGATTGATGATGTCCTGAAGGAATACGTTGAAAGATATGCTATCACTAAAAAACGTGGAATCAGTATTTGGAAGAATCGCAGGCACAAATTTGAGAGTGAATGAGGTTATACTAATGAAAGTTCATTCGAGATAGCGCGAATGTTGCAAAGCCTTTAACTTATCTCTCCCGGGGTGAAAACGCACAAACTAAGGCCAACCAATCGAGAAGAGTGCACGTTTATTTGAATTCCGATACTCTTCAAGCTTTCGATAGTTTGCACAGAAATATTCGTCTCCTCAGACATTTTTTTCCTCTGATTTTAGTCTAACTACCGACGCTTCAAACTATGCCATTAATGGGCTGCTAACTCAGGGGGAACCAGGAAAAGATCGACCCATCGTTAACATATCACGTTCTCTTAATAGAAGAGAAGAAAATTATAAATGAGAAGGAAATGTTGGCAATAGTTTTGGCTCTGGATAATTTGCGATCTTACCCTTTACGAAGCGAAAAAAATACCAACCTCTCACGTTCGCTAGAAGGCTAGAATAGCACGATCACAACCACGAATTGGTTTATACTCCTGGCAAGTCAAATGTTGCAGGATGCTCTTTCGAGAATCCAATGTCAGGCAAACCATTTAACAGCGCCTTTAGAATTCAACGAACCAGAAGAGAGGTAAAACCCATTCACAGTGCGGATCAGGGCAAATCAGACCTTATTCTCTATGTGGAAAGTCCGTTAAATGTTTTCCTGTACCAAGTAATCTTTACGGAAGGCAACATCACAATGCCAGGTTAGGGAATCTAACTGCTGTATTAAAAGTACGTTCACTTATAACCAGAGTGAAAATTCCAGAGAACTATACACTGCTTTTACAGGAGATAAATCTGGAACATTTTCTTCTGCACAGCATCAGGATAATACAAAGGGTGGCCGAAAATGATGAAAAAGAAGACAGAATTCACAAAATAAAGAACAAATTCTGTAAGAACACTTTTTTCCCAAAATGGCGAAAAGGATAAGGAAACTCACTGCCTTCTGTGAAACTTATCTCGCGAATAAGCATGATAGACATTCTCCAGTGCCCCAATGAAAGTCACTCCAACCCCAAAATATACATGCGAAATCGTGCATGTTGCTTATTCTGCTGTAGTTTGGAGTCCTAGCACCAAGGTTAAATCCACGGTGTCTGCGTTAAATAGGCTGCAGAGGTGTGCATGTATAGGAATCTCGGGTGCCATGAGCCCGACATCAGAAGCGGCTCTGAATGCCTTGTTGCATTTGCTACCCTTGTAATGAACTATCCAAGTGGAGTCAATGAAAACTATGTATTGACTACATTATTTTGGATTGTAGCACGACGATGAGAGCTCCGGAAACAGAAAGTTGTTTGCTCTGACAACAATTTCTTTTATTTTTGGCGCAAAGGACAAACTGATACCGATAGGCTCATTTGGTAGAAAGGATACCGTAAGCTTTCCTACAAGAGAACAACGAGGATACCCATGTACTCCTTTGGGAGGCTCGGTGAAAGCTTTTTACACTGATGACAGAAACAGAAAATGGGACTGGAGCTGGTTGGCACCTTGATGGCGATTTAAGATGCTTTTTGGCCTTAGATACAGTACAACGGTTTACCAATCTGAGATATTTGGTACACTTAAGGTAGCGGACTGGATAATTGGCGAAAGGTTTCGCGGATACACAATCAGAGTCTGCAGGGCCAGCCAAGCGGCACTCAAGGCCTTAGACACAGATCGCCCCTCTCCATAAATTGCCCAAGAAACTTAGTTGAGGCTAAACTCTGTTGAAAAATAGATTAAGCTTGAACTCATGAGGAACACAGCTGGCTGACAAATTGGAAAATTGAAGGTCATTGGCATACCCCATTGGACCGCAGCCAATTATAGGGCTAAGCAAGGCAGGTCATGCATAAGAGGCTTGAGAACCGTTGGTGCTATTTCATCACCTGCAAAACAACCAAGTGCTTCAGGAAAGGTTCTGGCAGGGTGGTGGCGAAATTCCTTCTTACACAGAGAAGGAAGGAGTTGCGAGCCGTAGTTTTCTGTTTTCGATACACTCAGAAGAAGTATATTTGGGTCAGATGTATTGAGAATGAAAAATGTTCATTATTTCTCCCTTGGCAACTTTCTCAGATTCCTAAAATAACGTGAAGATTTTTCGGGGATAAATGAAGATCCATTCCGATTTCGAATTTCCGGCCTACCTCAATTCCATTCCAGTGCATGTAGATATGTTCAAAACATTAGGAGAACCATTTTTATCATACGCAGATAAATTTTCCGAATTTGCGAATGTTTTCCCTACAAAAAACCGAGCATCCGTCACCCTTCGCTATAAGCTGGTGGCACTATTCGTTATTTCACAATTCTTACAATGATGGAAATGGACAATGATAGGGATTCGTGAGTCCTTTGGTATACATCTATATAAGAGGTCTAGGCATTGAACTTTATCAGACCCCAATCCAAACAAGTTAGGTAAATGGTCAGGTTAAATACTTCCACTCGACTATTATTTAGATCTATCGATGCCTCCATAAAGAAATTAGTAACAGTAGACCAAAGGAGCTGGTTGCAATCGACCGTTACAACACAACAATCCATTCCGTTATAAAAAGAAAACCCTGCGACATTTTTTTTCACAGGACTAAAAGAATTAATTACCAAGGATTAACTGACTTCAAAAGCAGAGTCTCAAAAAAATTAGAGAACAGGTAAAAAAACCAAGAACTGAGAAATCTACGTTTGAATAGGAAACGGAAAGAACCAAAAAATTTACGCCAGGCGATGAGATTTATGTTTGCTATAAACAGCTAAGGGCAAAAGGAGGAACTGTATAAAAAAGAAATTGTTGGGAAACACAATGGAGTGGCTTTGGTAGCACACACTGGCAGGAAAATTCATAAGGCCCAAGTCAAAACTACTTCTAAATAACAAGAAAATACAATATTTTTAATAAAAATTAAAACAAGATAAAGATATAAAATCAACCACAGCACGGGAATGGCAACGAATAAAATCCTGCAAATATAAGAGGACAAAGGAAAAACTGTACTAGCACAGACGAAGAAAAAAGTTGTGTATACTACGAAAAAGAAGCAAAATCTGCAAACCACAAAAATACTACAATTAAAACATGTAATAAAAATGATAGGAAATAAACGCGGAAGTGCTTAAAAAGGCGAAAAGCCCAAAAAATTTAAAATTAAGGCACGCCATGCTTAAGAAATCCGTAAAAAACGAAAAGTCATGTCAGTGAAAGCAATTTATGCAACACCAAAAAGACAAATCTTTAATTTACAAGATACATTTTAGTAATCGATATCAATTCAGAGGGCATGAGGCAAGCCACAATTGAAAATAGGAACGTTAAAAGCAATATTTTATTTCTTTTTTATAATTCTAAAGATTTGTCGTAAAAATAAGATGTGAAGAAGATGAAATATATATTATCTTTATTAATTTGTATATTGTCATTATCTTATATTAATTTTTTTTGTTATTGCAAATCTGCATCCGACCTAGACCCAGAGTCGACGGCTGCCTTTAGAGATGGTTCGAAACTCAACGAAAAAGTGCACAGCGGGATGCACTCCTACGAATTAGTGCTGGACCTCAGCTTTCGCTTACCGGACCACTGCACCTTTTTTCAAGCAGAGATAAATGCCATAATGGAGGCTGCACGGTGTCTGACAGTGTCCGCTCAGACCTGTCATTATATATAGAGAGTCAAGCGGCTATTAAATCTCTTATTTCTCACAAAACAACGTCCGATGCAGAAATCCCCTGAATCTGCTCGAGTCTAAGCGGTCCGTGACTGTCCCTGAGCACAGTGACATTCTCGGCAATTGCGCGGCAGACGAGTTGGCATGGAAAGGGACGCAATTACCTATGATAAAAGCTGCTCTAAAATCTACATCACCTTCATATATAGAACACATACATGCAAACGAAATTCATCTACACCAAATACTTTCCGAGATATGGCGAATCAAATTTTTTTCGAATCGTGTGGATCGCCCCTGTTTTTTCAAACATCTAGACCGCTTCTTATATAAAGCACATATATGCAATCGGAATTCATCTACACTAAGTTCTTTCCGATATATGGCGGATAAAACATTTTTTCAAATCGCGCGGGTTGACTTTTTTTTTCAAAAATCTACATCCCTTTCATAGGCATGCATAGCGGACACATATATATACATACATAAATGCATGTATATATGTACATATTTACACACTAATGTCGCTGCCTTAGTATGTATATCTACTTTTTTCATATCGGGCCTTGCAATAGGAACGCTACAAAAGTTTTTTTAAATAAAATAAAAACGGTTTGGGATATGAATTAAATTCTTTATTCCTGTGAAAGTACATTCGATGCCATTATGTATGGAACTCGATTTCTTTTACATGGGCACCACGGGCACGCTTGCAGAAGTCCAGACGCTGAACCCAATTTTCGACGGTTTTCAAGCATAAATCGACCGATACTGCTGCAATTTCACGTTCGATATTCCTACGAAGTTCATCAATCGTCGCTGGCTTGTTGGCATAGACCATAGACGTGACGTAGCCCCACAGGAAATAGTCTAACGGCATCAAATCGCGCGACCGAAGCGGCGAATTGATGGGCCATGTCGTGAGATAACATGTTCACCAAACTTGGTTTTCAATAAATCGATTGTGACATTCGCTGTGTGGCTTGTGGTGCCGTCCTGTTGGAACCACATATTGTCGAGGTCCATATCATCCAATTCGGGCCAAAAATATTCGGTTATCATTGAGCGGTAGCGATTCCCATTCACAGTAACGTGTCGGTCTTGTAATTTGACATATCACTCTTGTTACAACTTTTGAAGAATGGGATGATTAATAACGTTTCCACTTATCACTTAAAACTCCAGTATTTAATGACAAATTAAAAATTAGCATCAAAGGATTCACAAGCGAGGCACAATTCTTTAATAGGCTCACGTAGAGCCCATCCACGTCGGTCTGCGAAGTCTTTAACATATCTTAACCCTTCGGTTAAACGCATTGCTTTCGATAAATATCTAAAATTCTTCTTAAAGACACATATAAGCCCTAAAATAAATATAAATACAGGGTGCCACAATAATAGGGTTCTTTAAAATTTATTATAAAAATTGAGATATTTTTGAGAAATGCAGAAACCAAAAACCAAACCCCGTCAACGCATTACCAGAAAACTTGTAAGAAATTAGAAGGCACAAATGTTAAAAGAGCTTTTTCATCAACAAAATTTGTAAGTGTGATGGAGAGAATTCACCTCCGAAAAGTACTGAATTTAATTCTACCACACCAATAAAAACCATTTTCACCATATTTTGCTATATTTAGAGCAGAGGGGCTCTTTTGCGGAGGCGAGCGGCTGCATGTGTACAAAAAGAAGATAAATAATAAATCAAAATAAAAACCATAGAAGAAAAATAAGTAAACAAAAAACCCGTTCCTGGATCGCGAGGAGCAACTTGAGACGGCAGATGAGTTATGCAACAATTGAGGATAAGAGAAGGGTTAAAAGGGAAAGGGGGAATCGTCAAAAGAATATACTTTCGAGTTTTCGGCAATTTTTGTGTCAATCGCCATCAACGCGTGCACATGTACGCAGATGCGCATTTGGACAACAGTTCTAGAATATTATAGAAAAATGCCAGAAAATTGTCAGACTTCGATGCCAAAATACAATATTGTTTGATATGGCGGTGTTGAAACTTTTCAATGTCAAATGCGCACCAAATTCATTTGCGTACATGTGCACGCGTTGATGGCGATTGACACAAAAATTGCCGAAAACTCGAAAGAATATTCTTTTGACGATTCCCCCTTTCCCTTTCAACCCTTCTCTTATCCTCAATTGTTGCATAACTCATCTGCCGCATATCAAATGTGAGCAATTGGTGTACCGTGCTACAATCTTTCGAAACATATTGGAAAAACACTGAGACAGATAATTTTCTCATTTTTCTTCTTGAGTTGACAATAAAATCACAACGTACTGGTATGCAAAATCGATTGCATCGTCAAGGATGATTAATTACACTGTGATAGCTTTTTTCAAAAAAAAAAAAAAAAAAGACAAGACCAAATTCGACGGTTTCCCCCTATTTCGGGTCCTACGAATCGAACTGCATCATTACTTTTTTGAGTTACAATCATGGTTCCATACAAAAATTTTTGTTGAAGTTTTTCATCAAAGTGGCCCATTGTAAGAGAAAGGCACATTTTTCTTCGGTCTCTAACTTTTTTAATGTTGTCCAAAATTAATTTCATTGCTTCGTATGTTTCCTTTGTGAGCTTATGGCGATTGGAACCGGATTTTTTGTGTTATGCACATACAGCAATACTGCTTTTAAACTATTTTTCGACGAGTCAATAAACAAGCGCCCTTGCTCTGGTTTGTACTCACAGTTCATGTATTGCATAAGACCAGGAATATTTTTACAATACGAAAAAGTATTGTCGCCATTAACCTCAAAGAAATCTAAAAGCTCCTCCTGTCTTTTGCGGTATCCATACGCCTTCACATCTTTAGACAATATATTTACGGATCGAAGATGATGTGCTAGGCAAATCGCTCGTCTTTGCGATAATTTCAGCTGTCGTACCATCGTATTCAAACGGGCTTGGGAAATCTCCAAGTGACGACATGGGCTTTCAACTTCGGTTGGGTTATACATTGAGAGTAGATCTGTAGGCTCGGTGGAAAAGGTTGGCGAAATATATCTCTCAGTTGGACTTGGACATCTTGGTATAGGAACATTTTCTGAGTGAGATACTGGTAGCTGTGCAGATTGAACACTTTTGTAAACTGTTTTTTTTTGTTGAGTCTTGCAAATTTGTTCTTGCACGCGTAGCAGTTACCAGTATGATGCCCTTGTGGATCTATCCAAATCATTGGGATGCCGAACCCCATTTTTAGGCACAGTCTTTTTGACCAGTTATGCAGGTTGTTGTTGCATTGCGTGCAAATGGTATTTGGCACCCAATCTACGTCTCTTATAACGGGCAAATCGAAATATTCCTCGTAGATGCCGGCAGTTCCCGAAGATATTTTGCGTCTACTCCGAGGGCTTGTAAATTTTCCACATTCGTAGCAGAACAACGATAGGCCAATTGGACACTTATTCATTTTAATTTATTTTCTTAATATACAAGGCACTAAAACAATGTTCTTTCCGCTAAGTCAAAGTCAAATTAACTACTGCAATCTATGCTTAAATTTTGACTCTTAGGCAAGCATTTAACGTTTCTTTCAAACGTTACTTGTTGTTATTTCTTATCAGTGCAGTGGTTAAAAGCTTGACTCGTTGCTTGCTGATTTGTGTTGGACATTGATAGATGAGTCTTATTAAATTTAATTTAAATATTGTGTACAAATTTATGATACTTATTGATAACACTTATAAGATACAAAAAAAATAAAACAGCACACAAACATAGTTAGTGTAGCTTTTTTAAAAAATACAAATTTTGTTAAGTTTTTTTTCTAATGGTTAGTTTGCTCAGAACGTTGTCTTTGCTTAAGTTTCTTACTATTACAAGATGTCACTTAATGTATAAGTATCAAAGGGTAAATTAAAATATTGACGAAACGTGAGGGAAAAAACATTAAAAAAAATGGATTAAATTTCAGTTTTTTCGACATATTGGCTATAAGGACACAAAAAACATTGATTTTGGGGTTTACAGTCATCTAGGAACTTAAAGACGGACTTATTCTGAGAAGCTTTGCCAAAGAAAGTTTACCAAAAAAGTCAACATTAAAAAAGTTAGAGACCGAAGAAAAATGTGCCTTTCTCTTACAATGGGCCACTTTGATGAAAAACTTCAACAACAATTTTTGTATGAAACCATGATTGTAACTCAAAAAAGTAATGATGCAGTTCGATTCGTAGGACCCGAAATAGGGGGAAACCGTCGAGTTTGGTCTTGTCTTTTTTTTGACTATCACAGTGTTATCATCCAAACCACCCGAGGACGCAAAAAAGAAACACAGCTATCAATTTAATAAATAAAATATACGATTTAAGTGACCAAGATTTCAAAAAGGAGAACACCAAGAAAATTAAAATAATATTGTACACAAATGGATACCCTAATGCAACAATAGAGAGTCTGTTAGCAACTGCAAACAACAAAGGGGCATTGGCGCACACAAATATTGTAACCACAAACAAAAACGAAAATAAAAAATACACAGGTATCATATACATACCAGGACTAACGGACCAAAAAACAATAAGCAGAAGTATACAGACAGACAAAATATGCTTTGCACATAAAACCCATCGCACGCTCAACTCGTTGTTTACCAAAACAAAAGACAGAATCAGCAAGGAACAACAACACAACGTAGTATATGAAATCAAGTGCAATGGTAAATTGGGTGAGAATTGCGATAAAGTATGCATAGGCACTACAAAGTGATCACTCGGAATTCGAATTAGCGAACATAAAAGGGACGCGAAGAACAAAAAGACAACAACAGCATTGACACAACATTTAACAAATAGCTGACACTCAGCCGATTTCGAAAATACAAAAAATATTAGACGTGGAGAAAAAAGAGAGGACAAGATTAACATTAGAAGGGCTGAGAATAAAAAAACAAATACGACACACTATGAATTTTAAGGAGGACGTAGACAATATAAACTGCGCCTACAGAACAGCAATAACGAGTGATGGTTAAACAGAGAGACAAAAAAGTAGTGTGTAATTCAATATGTGGAGTTTTATTTTTATTTTTGTTTTTATATTTTTGTTTGTTCTGATGTTGTTACTATTTTCAATGTAATTAAAAATGTAAGTGCAATTATTGTTGTAAGCAAAAATATTGTTATTTTGTTAACACTTGTTTTTATGTTTTATGTACAATAAAATGCAGACTCCCTGATGAAGACGCGGAATACGCCGAAACGCGTAGGAGAAAAAAGAAACTTTTTGTTTTCTTTTAATATATTACCGACCGAAAAGTTCCTATAGCATCCCAAGTGAGCTAGTTACTTTGTATGGTTATTTAAAAATGGGATTTTTTTGATTTCTCTAATTTACCGTTATATGAGATGTGGGCATAGTTTCAGTCTGACTCATATAATTTCCAAAAGGTTTCGTATTGAGTTAAAATGCAAAACGTGCCTATGCCTTTGTCTATCTGGGTTGATTTACCGAAACCGTGAGTTAATAAATTTATAAAACCCTGGGTACTACTGCGCTCTGGTGTAAAAAATATAGAGGAGGCTATGTTCAGATTCAACCGAAACTTAATTACCCGGTCGAGGTTTTTATTTCAAGGCTAATCTTATACGTGAAAACATGAATGTGAGTCCTTTATAGGCGTCCAAATTACTCAACCGATCTTTATGAAATTTTTACAGTAGGTGCGAGGGGTCTGCGGGCCGAATCTGAGGTATATATAAATTTGGAAAAGTGTGCGGTATCACGCCCACAGGAAAGAGAAAATTTGAATTCGTCATATATTCGGTCCAGATGAATGATATTTGGGTATATACATAAATATGTCTTGTAGATCACACTATACAATAAAAAAGCCAAATTCCATGTAATACTATATGATGCAGATGTTCAGTGGTGTATAGATTTTATATATATATATATATTTCTTCTTTTTTTTTTGTTGGGGAAAGAGGCGGATTCATGCCCCCATTTAAGACGAAACTACCATTCACAATATCTTTCCAGCTGTTTGACGAAGATAGTTGATATTCGATATATACATATTTCCTTTAGAGCAAGGTATAAAGTATATTTTCATCCCAAAAGCAATGTTCAATATCTTTAAAAATTGCCTTTATTGGTACATCAAAGCAAGCCGGGATTGCAAGTATAAAAAAGTTTTGAAATCTTACACGACGTTTATTGATTTAAATAAAATGGGAGATTAGTGTGAATTTCATTATTTCTTTCCCCAATTGAATTCTTTATAGCAAATTTGAAAGAATTCGCGAAATGATTTATTAAAATATTGAAACCAACATTTTGTGTAAAAATAGGAATTTTATAAAACTACGGATTTAAATTTTTTTCAATTTAATATTCCAAAAGCGTTTGTGAAAACAAGAAATTTAAACAACCAAGCAAGGAAGATTCTATGTTCGGGTGCAACCGGACTAAGTATAAATACCCGGAGCAAGTTTTTGTTTCAAAAAAACCGTGATTGTTGTATGCAATAAAACCAGTGAACGTACTAATCTTTATTTTTTTAAACAAAATTACTTTTCTTATTAAAATAAAAACTAAATCAAATTCGTATGCTTTTAATGTATGTGCTTACGTACAGTTATATGCTTAAGAAAGTATTGTTCTGTTCGCTATATTGAAATATTAATTTTAAAACATAAGTAATAAAAGTAAATAAAACTAGTAAAATATAAGTAATTATAGTTATCTTCTAATATAAAAGTACAAAGTATATATAATAATTTACTAATGCTACTTTTAAAATTAAAACAGGGGAATTCAGTCATAGACTGAATTGCAAATATTATCGTGGTAAATGTGAACCGTTTCATAAATAATTGCGTTTGCCATATTACCATCCAAATTTGGAAACGCCCAGTCTATTTGCTTCCCTCCAGGTGTAGTAGAACTTTATAGAACTAACAGCGACTGAAACTGAACTGAAACTGCTTTCCTTAAGAAACTTTTCTATTCAATTCTCAGTAGACTTTAGGAATAGATTACTATGTGGTATGTATATATGGATAAATTTGGAAAAACGATATTTGGGTATATATGTATATAGAATACGTCTTATTGATCAAACTGAGTATCATTTGGGAAAAATTGGCGGTGCCACGTCTTATACAATAAAAAGGCCAAATTCCTTGTAAATCTACAACTATTTGATGGAGATGCACAATATTTAGTATATAAATCCTATATATAAATATTTTGATCTGTTGCAAATTATCGTTATGTGAGACGTGAGCGTGGCTTAAGTCTGATATCTATAATTTTCGAAATTGTGATTTCTGGCTATAAATGCAATATGTACGTAGTGTTGTAGAATTTGAAAAAGAAGTTTCGGTGATATATAATGTGTGAAATATCGCGGCCGTTTTAGTTTCACAAAATACCGTGGTTATTGCAATGCAGACCTTGAGTTCAGGCCAATGTGTGTACCAAGTTTCGTGAAAATAGCTCAATTATCTCGAGTTATCCGACTGGCAGACGGCTAAATCAAATTCGCTATTAATTCTAGAATTTCGATATATGTATATATATGTCTATATCTGTCTCGGTTATTTGATGCTGTTACAAACCAGTGTGCTCGGGTATAATGAGCGAAACATATAATTGAATTTCCCTACAGTAATATTTTGCAGTTCGTAACGAAAGCAGAATGAGATTCGAAAATCAGGTAGACTTAACAACTGTTTTCTGGGTTATACCTAAAATTTAAGTACCCTTAAAATACAAAAAAAATATATATATATTTTCGTCATCCCTGGGACGATAGATACGTATATTCGTTCTTTCGAAAGCTTTCATGAAAGTTTTCACTTTTACAACATTTTTGCATCGGCGCTGTTTATTGCCATTTTTGAAATGAGGAAATTATTCTACAGTCAGATACAGCTCTAGCAGAATTAAGTCGAATTCATACACCCCTATGCTAGAATCCGAATTTTCGTCGTTACGAATTCTTAGTTCCGCTCTTGCTTACTTACTTTACTTACTTGGCGCTATAACCTCTTACGAGATTTTGGCCGAGTTTAACAAATTGCGTCAGTCAATCCTTCTTCCTGCTAACTGGCGCCAATTGGAAATACCAAGTGACGTCAAGTCCTTTTCCACTTGGTCTTTCCAATGCAGAGGAGGCCGTCCCCTTCCTCTATTACCACCAGCTGGTACCGTATTGATTACTTTCAGGGCTGGAGCATTTTCGTCCATTCGCACGACATGTCCCAGCTAACGTAGCCGCTGTATTTTAATTCGTTGGACTATGTCTATGTCGCGGTAAAGCTCATACAGCTCATCGTTACATCGTCTGCAGTTTTCGCCGTCGCAAAGACGTAGAGGTCAAACATTTTTCTCTCGAACACTCAAAGGGCCGTCTCACCTGATGGTGACAGCGCCCATGCTGCAGCGTCATACAATTGCAGGGCATAATGAGAGACTTATAGGGTGTGGTTTTGGTTCGTCGAGAGAGGGCTTTACTGCGCAATTTCCTACTCAGCGCAAAGTAGCATTTGTTGGCTAAGAGAGATTCTGCGTTGGATTTCCTGGCTGACATTATTGAAGGTGTTAATGCTGGTTCCTAGATAAACAAAGTCCTCCACTTTGTCGAAATTGTAATTGTCAACAGTGATGCGAGAGCCGAGACGCGAGTGCGTTGACGGTTTATTTGATCACAGGAGGTACTTCGTTTTGGCCTCGATCACTTCCAGATACATACGTTTCGCGTAAGAAAGGCAGGAGTAACGGCGCGGTTGTTGAGGCCGATGATATCGATATCATTTGCATACGTCAGAAGTTAAACGCTCTTAGAAAATATAATGCCTGAACGGTTGAACTCTGCAGCTCGAATTATCTTTTCTAACATAATGTTAAGGAAGTCGCATGAAAGAGAGTCACCTTGTCTGAAATCTCGTTTGATTTCAAACGGCTCGGAGAGGTCCTTCCCGATTCTGACGGAGCTGGTGGTGTTGCTCAACGTCATTTAACATAGCCGTATTAGTTTTGCTGGGATACTAAATTCAAACATTGCGGCAAATAGGCAGCTTCTTCTTGTGCTATCGAAAGTGGATTTGAAGTCGACAAAAAGATAGTGTGTGTCTATTCTTCTTTCTCGGGTCTGTTCCAAGATTTAGCGTATCATGAATATTTGGTCGATGGTAGATTTGCCATTTCGTAAGCCATACTGATAAGGTCCAATCAGTTCGTTCACGGCGGGCTTCAGTCGTTCGCACAACATGCTCGACAGAACATTAAAAAGACTAATCCCGCGGTAGTTGCCGCATATTGCAGGATCGCCCTTTTTGTGGATTAGGCAGAGTACACTTAAATTTCAATCAGCAGGCATGCGTTCGTCCGACCATATTTTGCCAATGAGCTGGTGCATGCACTTTACCAGCCCCTCGCCGCCGCACTTGAATAGCTCTGCTGGGAGCTCTTCAGCACCAGCGGCCTTACTATTTTTTAGCCGCGCAATGGCCGTTCTGGTTTCGTCTAGGTCGGGTGACGGTACTTCGACTCCATTTTCATTGATTGGGTATTTGGGTTCATCATCTTCAATGTTTTCCGCGCCACTACCATTAAGCAGTGTGAAGAAGTGCTACCTCCACAGTTTCAGTTACTCTGGATATCGGTCATCAGGTCGCTGCTTAGATTCTTACAGGAAATTGCCCCGTTCTTGAAACCTTCAGTAAGCCGACGTACCTTCTGATAAAGTTTTCGGGAGTTTTTCCTATCGGCTAGCATTTCAAGCTCCTCGCACTCGCGCATCTCGGCCTCTCTCTTTTTTTCGGAAAATGCGCTTCGCTTCCTTCTTCAACTCTCGGTATCTCTCCCACACGGTTCGCGTTGCGCACGATCGCAGCGTGGCCCTATAGGCGGCATCTTTCTCTTCCATGGCTGCGCGGCATTTCTCATCGTACCAGTCGTTTTTTCGGGCTCGCTGGAAACCAATGACCTCTTCAGCGGCGGTACGTAGTGAGCGAGAAATGTGGTTCAATGGGGCGGAGATATCCACTTCTTGAACATTTAGCACGTCAAACTTTCTTCGTGTCACTGAGCGGGCGCTTTTTGCGAATGCGAATCTTTGCTGCGACGAGATGATGAGCATGCCTTCCGTCCACCACAACATGATCAATTTCATTTCTTGTTTTTCCATCAGGAGATAGCCATGCAGCTTGATATATTCTTTTATGCTTAAACCTGGTACTACATACTACCATGTTTCGGGCCCCGGCGAAGTCGATCAGCCTCAGTCCGTTAGGGGATGTTCAATCGTGCAGGCTGAATTTACTGACTTGGGGACCAAAAATTCCTTCCCTCCCCACTTTGACATTAAAATCGCCACGAGTTTTATATAGTGGCGGAGGCACCGATCGTACGCATGCCCAAGGCACTCATAGAAGTTATCTTCGGTCACATCGTCTTTCTCTTCCGTAGGGGAGTGGGCGCAAATCAGCGAGATGTAAAATAATCTAGCTTTGATGCGAATCGGGGCGAGACATTCGTCTACCGGGAGGAACGACAGTATTTGGCGTCGAAGTCTCTCTCCCACCATAAATCCAACACTGAATCGCAAGGTCCGATTCTCTTCGTGCCTTGCCTCATCCATCGCATCTCTTGGATGGCGGTGATGTCAGCCTTTGCCTTTACGAGGACATCCACCAGCCGGGCAGAGACACCTTCCCTATTAAGGGTTCGGGCATTGCAGGTGCTTCCCCTTAAATCATAGTCCTTTAAACGTTTGCTGCAGGTTTGTCTATAAGGAAAAACATGCTTCCGCAAGAAAATGCATAACGATACTTATATATTAATTCTTAATGGTTCGAACCATTCACGACTTTTGTAAAATTTTCTCCTTGTCAAACACCGGTTCAAAAGTGTTTTAAATGTTTTGCGTTAATAAGTCTTTTGTTCTATGAACAATTTAAGTTACATATTTTTTTTAGCTATTGTTGCGTTTATATACGTTTTTTATTTTTATTTTTGTAAAACCCGTTTAGCTCCGACACCTATTCCTCTTTCCACAAACTTTCCGACAATTGATAGCTACGTCGGATTTGAGCATAGCGATTCGAACGTACGACGGATTCTAGCATAGGGGAGATAATAAGCCAGAAATCCAAAATAACGGAAGGTTTACGTACCAACTTTAGGCACAAGACTATGAATTTATTATATATGCGTAAAGAGAAGTAAACGGCGTCGAAAGTTCGCTAAATCACGAGCGATTGTCGTTGGTCCGCTTCTGTTTTACATAGGAGCATAATTGTAGTCACTACAATTTAGCATCAATGGACCACTTAGTCTAAAGATTTTCCCTGGGTTTTTCGCAAGCATATAGCATTTTCGTGTACGTGCGTTCGGTTCCCTGCAAAAATCGTTGGAACATAAGATTTAGTAAAATTATTGTGAAGGCAACTCTGGTATCGTCCACTTGCGCATTTGCTTTTATAGAGAGCGGATGAAAGTGGAAGTTCAGTTGTCGATAAGACAGCGAGTATACATTCGAATAAGTGTTGCTTGTAAATATATATGAATATGTTGAATTTTGTCGTTTTACTCTGATTAAAGGAAACACAAGTTTTCATATAAATGTTTCTATGTGATTGCTGTTTACTTGTCTCAAAACGGCTTACTCTCGACGGCAAAAAGTAACGCGGGTAACTTGCCGTGGGTGCTCCATAGAGTAATAGCTTCGAGTTGTTTCGTGTTATTCTGATATAATGCAGGGTTAGATAATATAGTCTTGACCACTTAGACCATTTTTAATTCATACATTTACGTTACATTTGGAGTACTTTTTGTCCCTGATGGAGTACTCTTTACATGCGTGCATGGAGTACTCGCGATTTTCGCAGGGAAGCGTTGCCGTTTTCGAATTGTACCTGTTACTATTGCATCCTGTGGAATCAAGAAGAGAATGAGTGCTGCTGTCAAACGTCGCTCTTGTGCACGTGTGAATTGCCGCTGGTGGCTGTGTGAAAAAAGCGATTATAGTCACCCTCGCGAGCTGATTAGTTAAACTCAGTTTGACTCTACCAGATTGGCAGTTTAAACAAAAGTTTAAACTAAGTTTAAATTTGACTGAGAAATAGCAAAGCGAGTTTCAACAAACAGTCAGAGCTACACTCGCACTGAAAAACCACTAGTTTACTCTGCTCTCAGTTTTGCCTACTAGTTAATCGAATAGTACTTATACTCGTCGTATTGTTTTGACACTCATATCTGTTTCTTTATAATGCCTTGTACAAGTGGCTAAAAAGGTGGCCGCAGTCATTCCTTGATAAAAGTATCGTACCAAATTTTAAAAAATCGTACAATTAAAAACATAAAATACAACATGAAATAAATTCAGTTCTGAACTTTTCATCAACGAGAAATATGCTCAATATATTCAAATTGGTATCGACTTCATCTTTTGGTATGGACAAGGTTATAATGGTGATCCTGCAATCAGTGGCGAGTCCCTATCACGTTTTTTTCATTCATTTAGTTTTCAAACACGTTGAGGAAGTATGCACCAACCTAGTTACCGCGGTAAAGTGGTCGTCAAATGAATCTTTGTAATTTTAAAACTGACGACGAAAACCGAGAAGGTTGGTTTCGGGACCTTAAATCAGTTTTAGATAATTTTTGTATTTTGTTTCCATAATACTATTTTGACGAAGCCAAAGCTGAAAAATTCCTTGCGTTTTATGAGAAAGTCATCGACTGTTCGAAGCAAAATTTTCTCGAAGCATTGCAAATAGTATACATAACATCTTTCGAAATTTAAGTAAAGACGGTTGACGCCAACTGAACATTTTTTTAACTTCACTTCATCTCAGGATCTCTGAAGGAACACACGTCGACTACCACTTCACACCACAAGGTAAAGCCATCATTGTGATCACTTTTTAACGTATAATGCATTATATATTTGATACGCATATATATACATTTCATTAAATTCAACTTGAATTAACTAAATTTTATTTAAAATTTCCAACTGCGCGTCTGGACTGTCCCCTTGGGCGACACGACACCCAATTGTACAAAGCGATTTGGTGGTATCGTTTCTGGTTTGATAAATCACAACGATTGTAGTCTTTACGCTAACCGTTTGCCGCGGAGTCTAAGAGGAATTTCCGGCACTCATATTTTTCATCCCGTCCCGAACATGGTCCTTCGAGCCGGATCTTTTTGAAGTTTTTCGTGGTTAAACCACAGTCGACTTTTCGTGAAAACATCACGAAAACCAAAAAGGGCAAGTTTTTTTCAAACTGCCAAGTTGCCTTCATAATTATCGAGGTTCTTTTTGGTTTCTTAAACTGTTTTTTTGTTCTTTGATTGCACCCATAATATTCGTGTGTGTTTGTGTAATTTGAACATCCATCACATCAGCAACAATCATTTCAACCACTAAATTTTTTTTATTTGCGAACCCATTGTGAATGGGTCAAACAATTTGACACTGCACAAAGAAAACAAACAAACCTAACCAAACATAAAAAATACAAATTTTGTAAATGTGCGCGCATTTACTGATCCATCACGAAATAGACAAAAAGCGCCAAAACTTCCAAAGCAACACAGAATACGGCGGCTGGAGCAATTGGAGAAACGCCTAAGTATTAAAAGTGTATGTATACGTGTAAATAAATTGGGTTTATTTCCAGGAAACTGCTATAGCCAAAGGTGCAGCCATAACCCACATCACTATTAAACAAGCAGTGATTGCGCCAGCGCTCCAGCAGAAGCAGCACCAACAATAAGGGCAGCAGTGGTCGTGCCAGCGCTCCAGTAGCAGCGACAGAAGCGGTAAAAAGGTTGATATCGTGACCAGTGTCATACACCGCCATTTGGTAAGTGCCATAAAGTAAGGCGCAGCCACCAATATAAAAAACCAGCGGGTTTGCGCAGACATTGGTAGTGCCAGAGTCAAGTGCAGTGAACTAAAAAAAAGAGCGCCGGCTGTATTGGCACTAGATCAATCGTGAGTGCTAAGCACCGGCACTAAGCGCCACAAGGCGAGGCATCAGTGCGAGGGAAGTGAAAGCAAGTGTAGCAAAATAAGAAAGAGCGCCGGCTGTATTGCCAGGTGCGAGTGCTGAGTGGCAGAACTAAGTGCCACACAGTGAGGCATCAGTGCGATTCTGCAGCAAGGGCCAACCCAACGGACCAACGAGTTCTGCAGCAAGGTCCACACCAACAGCCCAACGATTCTGCAGCAAGACCCACACCAACGGCCCAACGATGTTAACAGCAAGGCTCTCACCAATAGCCCTACAATTCTGCAGCAGGCTCATTGAAAAGCAGGTACAAAATAAGAAACAAGGCAAGGCCTTTCATATTACCACGTATATTCGCGATTGTCGAGAGGAAAAGGCTTAGGAGTATTGGTAAGGTTGCATAAGTTCCGTATTATCACTGACCTGTTAGAATAGTTAACTAGGTTAACAGGAAATCAGTCAACTGATTAACGGACTTAATCCGTTAGAAATTTTAAGCCGGTTGAACCAAGACGTCAGCAGAAAAACAAAATTAATATTTATTACTCTTTTTTTTTTGTAAAGTGATTTTGGCTAAAAAATCATTGCACTTTTTACACGCATTTAAATATATAAAAGTCTTTTTTTTTAGTTTCGCTATTGTGGTTGATTGTCCTCATGTATTTTCGTTTGTGTTTATATTGCATTAATTTATCGTGTTAGTAGAAGTCAAAGATGGCACATATGTATAAATGATTTTTCTCGCGCATGTGATGCATTGTTTGAGTTTGAATCAAATAACCGTAATACGCCAAATGGTAATCACTCGATTTGTTCCCTCGAGATCCAAAAGGAGGAGCTCGGCGTTATGGGGCAAAGTTAAGGAGGCTTTCGATAATAATTCAAAGAGTGTATCGAGTGACGAGGATGGTCAGACCGCACTTCGGCTGGCAAAATGTAAATATCAGGACTGCTATACAGCATATCTGACATGCGGGGATTTAATGGGTGGACAGCTCATAATTTAACGTTGCTGCAGCAGGGTAGCTCAACGATTAATCCCGCTGTCCTGCTCGCTCTAATGTCAACCTACCTAAATGTGACACCAAAATATTTTTAAATGTCGTGGCCGTAATTTTGGGATTTGTATACAGCCATTTATATTAATAACTCGTTTAAGTCAGGTTGTAAATTTATACTATTTGAACCAAAGCCAATTGAAGACGCTATTTAACTAACCATCAGTAACCGTCGAACGAGGATCGGAAATAAAGAATTTACAGCGAGCGGTAAACAATTGCATATCAGTTTTGCAAATGTACGATATAGAAATAGGAAATTGGGTTAGCATATTTGTGTTTTTGGTATCAGGTGGTTTGCTGGATGCCACTTTAGCGTTTTGGGAACAGGGAATTGGGAGAAAGGAACAAATTCCGAGGTGGGATGAATTAGGTCAATATTTACTCTAGTTATCCGACTGGCAGACGGCTAAATCAAATTCGCTATTAATTCTAGAATTTCGATATATGTATATATATGTCTATATCTGTCTCGGTTATTTGATGCTGTTACAAACCAGTGTGCTCGGGTATAATGAGCGAAACATATAATTGAATTTCCCTACAGTAATATTTTGCAGTTCGTAACGAAAGAAGAATGAGATTCGAAAATCAGGTAGACTTAACAACTGTTTTCTGGGTTATACCTAAAATTTAAGTACCCTTAAAATACAAAAAAAAAAAACAACTTTTAATCCGGTTAATAAAAGTTATATTTTCGTCGTCCCTGGGACGATAGATACGTATATTCGTTCTTTCGAAAGCTTTCATGAAAGTTTTCACTTTTGCAACGTTTTTGCATCGGCGCTGTTTATTGCCATTTTTTAAATGAGGATATTATTCTACAGTCAGATACAGCTCTAGCAGAATTAAGTCGAATTCATACACCCCTATGCTAGAATCCGAATTTTCGTCGTTACGAATTCTTAGTTCCGCTCTTGCTTACTTACTTTACTTACTTGGCGCTATAACCGCTTACGAGATTTTGGCCGAGTTTAACAAATTGCGCCAGTCAATCCTTCTTCCTGCTAACTGGCGCCAATTGGAAATACCAAGTGACGTCAAGTCCTTTTCCACTTGGTCTTTCCAATGCAGAGGAGGCCGTCCCCTTCCTCTATTACCACCAGCTGGTTCCGTATTGATTACTTTCAGGGCTGGAGCATTTTCGTCCATTCGCACGACATGTCCCAGCTAACGTAGCCGCTGTATTTTAATTCGTTGGACTATGTCTAAGTCGCGGTAAAGCTCATACAGCTCATCGTTACATCGTCTGCAGTTTTCGCCGTCGCAAAGACGTAGAGGTCAAAAATTTTTCTCTCGAACACTCAAAGGGCCGTCTCACCTGATGGTGACAGCGCCCATGCTGCAGCGTCATACAATTGCACGGGCATAATGAGAGACTTATAGGGTGTGGTTTTGGTTCGTCGAGAGAGGGCTTTACTGCGCAATTTCCTACTCAGCGCAAAGTAGCATTTGTTGGCTAAGAGAGATTCTGCGTTGGATTTCCTGGCTGACATTATTGAAGGTGTTAATGCTGGTTCCTAGATAAACAAAGTCCTCCACTTTGTCGAAATTGTAATTGTCAACAGTGATGCGAGAGCCGAGACGCGAGTGCGTTGACGGTTTATTTGATCACAGGAGGTACTTCGTTTTGGCCTCGATCACTTCCAGATACATACGTTTCGCGTAAGAAAGGCAGGAGTAACGGCGCGGTTGTTGAGGCCGATGATATCGATATCATTTGCATACGTCAGAAGTTAAACGCTCTTAGAAAATATAATGCCTGAACGGTTGAACTCTGCAGCTCGAATTATCTTTTCTAACATAATGTTAAGGAAGTCGCATGAAAGAGAGTCACCTTGTCTGAAATCTCGTTTGATTTCAAACGGCTCGGAGAGGTCCTTCCCGATTCTGACGGAGCTGGTGGTGTTGCTCAACGTCATTTAACATAGCCGTATTAGTTTTGCTGGGATACTAAATTCAAACATTGCGGCAAATAGGCAGCTTCTTCTTGTGCTATCGAAAGTGGATTTGAAGTCGACAAAAAGATAGTGTGTGTCTATTCTTCTTTCTCGGGTCTGTTCCAAGATTTAGCGTATCATGAATATTTGGTCGATGGTAGATTTGCCATTTCGTAAGCCATACTGATAAGGTCCAATCAGTTCGTTCACGGCGGGCTTCAGTCGTTCGCACAACATGCTCGACAGAACATTAAAAAGACTAATCCCGCGGTAGTTGCCGCATATTGCAGGATCGCCCTTTTTGTGGATTAGGCAGAGTACACTTAAATTTCAATCAGCAGGCATGCGTTCGTCCGACCATATTTTGCCAATGAGCTGCTGCATGCACTTTACCAGCCCCTCGCCGCCGCACTTGAATAGCTCTACTGGCAGCTCTTCAGCACCAGCGGCCTTACTATATTTTAGCCGCGCAATGGCCGTTCTGGTTTCGTCTAGGTCGGGTGACGGTACTTCGACTCCATTTTCATTGATTGGGTATTTGGGTTCATCATCTTCAATGTTTTCCGCGCCACTACCATTAAGCAGTGTGAAGAAGTGCTCCCTCCACAGTTTCAGTTACTTTGGATATCGGTCATCAGGTCGCTGCTTAGATTCTTACAGGAAATTGCCCCGTTCTTGAAACCTTCAGTAAGCCGACGTACCTTCTGATAAAGTTTTCGGGAGTTTTTCCTATCGGCTAGCATTTCAAGCTCCTCGCACTCGCGCATCTCGGCCTCTCTCTTTTTTTCGGAAAATGCGCTTCGCTTCCTTCTTCAACTCTCGGTATCTCTCCCACACGGTTCGCGTTGCGCACGATCGCAGCGTGGCCCTATAGGCGGCATCTTTCTCTTCCATGGCTGCGCGGCATTTCTCATCGTACCAGTCGTTTTTCCGGGCTCGCTGGAAACCAATGACCTCTTCAGCGGCGGTACGTAGTGAGCGAGAAATGTGGTTCAATGGGGCGGAGATATCCACTTCTTGAACATTTAGCACGTCAAACTTTCTTCGTGTCACTGAGCGGGCGCTTTTTGCGAATGCGAATCTTTGCTGCGACGAGATGATGATCCGAGTCGATGTTAGCTCCTCGAATAGTGCGCACGTCTAAGACACTGGGAGCATGTCTTCCGTCCACCACAACATGATCAATTTCATTTCTTGTTTTTCCATCAGGAGATAGCCATGCAGCTTGATATATTCTTTTATGCTTAAACCTGGTACTACATACTACCATGTTTCGGGCCCCGGCGAAGTCGATCAGCCTCAGTCCGTTAGGGGATGTTTCATCGTGTAGGCTGAATTTACTGACTTGGGGACCAAAAATTCCTTCCCTCCCCACTTTGACATTAAAATCGCCACGAGTTTTATATAGTGGCGGAGGCACCGATC
Organism: Anomoia purmunda; assembly: GCA_951828415.1. Taxonomy (NCBI): domain Eukaryota; kingdom Metazoa; phylum Arthropoda; class Insecta; order Diptera; family Tephritidae; genus Anomoia; species Anomoia purmunda. The sequence continues at coordinate 23,996,983 of OX639998.1, read as the reverse complement.
GTACGCGTGCCCAAGGCACTCATAGAAGTTATCTTCGGTCACATCGTCTTTCTCTTCCGTAGGGGAGTGGGCGCAAATCAGCGAGATGTAAAAGAATCTAGCTTTGATGCGAATCGTGGCGAGACATTCGTCTACCCGGAGGAACGACAGTATTTGGCGTCGAAGTCTCTCTCCCACCACAAATCCAACACCGAATCGCAAGGTCCGATTCTCTTCGTTCCTTGCCTCATCCATCGCATCTTTTGGATGGCGGTGATGTCAGCCTTTGCCTTTACGAGGACATCCACCAGCCGGGCAGAGACACCTTCCCTATTAAGGGTTCGGGCATTGCAGGTGCTTCCCCTTAAATCATAGTCCTTTAAACGTTTGCTGCAGGTTTGTCTATAAGGAAAAACATGCTTCCGCAAGAAAATGCATAACGACACTTATATATTAATTCTTAATGGTTCGAACCATTCACGACTTTTGTAAAATTTTCTCCTTGTCAAACACCGGTTCAAAAGTGTTTTAAATGTTTTGCGTTAATAAGTCTCTTGTTCTATGAACAATTTAAGTTACATATTTTTTTTAGCTATTGTTGCGTTTATATACGTTTTTTATTTTTATTTTTGTAAAACCCGTTTAGCTCCGACACCTATTCCTCTTTCCACAAACTTTCCGACAATTGATAGCTACGTCGGATTTGAGCATAGCGATTCGAACGTACGACGGATTCTAGCATAGGGGAGATAATAAGCCAGAAATCCAAAATAACGGAAGGTTTACGTACCAACTTTAGGCACAAGACTATGAATTTATTATATATGCGTAAAGAGAAGTAAACGGCGTCGAAAGTTCGCTAAATCACGAGCGATTGTCGTTGGTCCGCTTCTGTTTTACATAGGAGCATAATTGTAGTCACTACAATTTAGCATCAATGGACCACTTAGTCTAAAGATTTTCCCTGGGTTTTTCGCAAGCATATAGTATTTTCGTGTACGTAAAATTATTGTGAAGGCAACTCTGGTATCGTCCAATTGCGCATTTGCTTTTATAGAGAGCGGATGAAAGTGGAAGTTCAGTTATCGATAAGACAGCGAGTAGACATTCGAATAAGTGTTGCTTGTAAATATATATGAATATGTTGAATTTTGTCGTTTTACTCTGATTAAAGGAAACACAAGTTTTCATATAAATGTTTCTATATGATTGCTGTTTACTTGTCTCAAAACGGCTTGTTCTCAACGGCAAAAAGTAACGCGAGTAACTTGCCGTGGGTGCTCCATAGAGTAATAGCTTCGAGTTTTTTCGTGTTATTCTGATATAATGCAGGGTTAGATAATATAGTCTTGACCACTTAGACCAATTTTACTTCATACATTTACGTTACATTTGGAGTACTTTTTGTCTCTGATGGAGTACTCTTTACATGCGTGCATGGAGTACTCGCGATTTTCGCAGGGAAGCGTTGCGTTTTCGAATTGTACCTGTTACTATTGCATCCTGTGGAATCAAGAAGAGAATGAGTGCTGCTGTCAAACGTCGCTCTTGTGCACGTGTGAATTACGTAATCATTAATTACAGAATTTTGCCATTCTGTAATCATATGTTTTATTGCCCAGTAAGTAGTTTTTTACAATTGCATGATTGTATTTGTTATTGTTATTGCTTTGTTTGTTGTTGTTCATTTACTTTTTTGTACTACCATGATTGTATTTGTTATTGTTATTGCTTTGTTTGTTGTTGTTCATTTACTTTTTTGTACTACCATAATGATTTAGTTTACTATGTACCTACATATATAAGTATGTACTGACTAAGCAATGTGTTACTGCAATTTCATTAATAAACACGTGCTAAATATTTTTGTGAAATGATGGAAAATATAACTGTGGTGAAGTCCAATAAAGGAAAAGACATTTTAAACGTCGACGGCTACTTCTTCTATTTGGAACGAAAAAATAAGAAAACATTTAACTGGACTTGTTCTGCTTTGTTTGTTGTTGTTCATTTACTTTTTTGTACTACCATAATGATTTAGTTTACTATGTACCTACATATATATGTACTGACTAAGCAATGTGTTACTGCAATTTCATTAATAAACACGTGCTAAATATTTTTGTAAAATGATGGAAAATATAACTGTGGTGAAGTCCAATAAAGGAAAAGACATTTTAAACGTCGACGGCTACTTCTTCTATTTGGAACGAAAAAATAAGAAAACATTTAACTGGACTTGTTCTGGACGAATTAAAAACAAATGTACCGTGCGTATTGTCACACAATTTGATGGCTGTGAACATGTTATACGAAAAAAAAGAAATGAACATTCTCATGATCCATGTGCGCATAAAAAATCGGTTGCAGAAACAAATAATCTGGTTAAAAATATGGCTCGCTCGAGTTTTCTGCAGCCTAGCCAAATAATTCAGCGTTCGGTATCTATGACAGAAAAACATATTAGAGATTATCTGCCATCAAGAAATGCCCTTAAGTTAAAAATTAGAAGACAACGGAACAGTTTGAAATGTTTTAAAGACCCAACTTGTGTTGAAGAAATAGACATTCCTTTATCACTTTATGTTTTGGAAGGTCAACTATTTATTTTAAGTGAGAAAGTTATTGATGGCGAATGCATTCTTATAATTGGAACAAAATCTTCGCTGCAGTTGTTAAATGAGAGCGACTGCTGGATTATGGACGGTACATTTGACGTTGTTCCAACGATGATGAGGCAGCTATTTTCCATACACGGAAGAGTAGAAGGGCAAATTGTTCCGCTGGTATTCTGTCTTATGACCAAAAAATCGAAGTCAATGTATATTTCTTTTTTTTGTTGAGTTGGAGAACGTCGCATTGAACTATGGCATCCAACTGAATCCGACGCGTATAATTAGTGATTTCGAAATGCCTATTATTTCTGCAGCAAGGAAGTGTTTCCCATTTGCACGGCAGAGTGGTTGCCTCTTCCACTTCGGGAAAATTATTTGGCGAAAAGTTCAAAAAGAAGGGTAAATTTATTGCATAACCGCAACTTCCTGCATTTAAGATAAAATGATTATTAAATATTTTCAGACTAAGCCGCAAATATGGCAGCAGCGAGCAGTTTTCAATCCAAGTACGAATGCTTAAAAGCTTAGCACTGGTTCCCCATAGCGAAATCTCAGAGTATTACACAAGTTTGCGTAATTCATTTGACGACAGCGATTTGCAAAAACTTTCAAAATGGTTTGAAAAAAATTATGTGTTTGGTAAAAAGTCGCAGCCTAAATATTTAACACAATTTTGGTCCGTGTTCGATGACCCTATATCGAAAGTTTTTCCAAGAACGCAAAACAGTGTGGAACCTTGGCATCGCCGCCTTAAAGTCATAGTTGGAAAAAGTCGTGCGACGCTGTACAAATTGATATCTGACTTACAAAGAGCTTATTTATGCTGAAACACAAGTACAAAAAGTAAAAAACGGCGAAAAAATAAAAATAAACAGAAAATTCATGGAAAAAACCCAACAAATTACAAGAGTAATGAAAAAAAGATTAGATTTAAGTCACTTAGCGTATTTAAAGCGTATTGCTTCAAACATGACATTAATGTAGTATATATTTGATCTTTATTTGTTAATAATGTTGTTTTTTGTCTTTCCGATAAACATGTTTGAATTTTGGAATTATTTTGGAGGTAATGTTTTGTTTATGTTATATTATTACGTACTATTTATAAGCAAATTTATGTAAAATACACGATTTTGCTCAAATTTTGGGGAACAAATTTCCATAATTCTGGAAAACGTAAATTCCGGAATTATGAAAAACCAGAATTTTGAAATGCAGCCAGAAAAAGCGAAGGTATTGCGGAATTCCGATTTCCAGAATTTTGTCGACCCAGAATTTTGATTCCGGAATTTTGACTTCAGAATTTTAATTTTAGAGTTTTGACCGTTTCCCGAGTTTAAACAAACAGTCAGAGCTACACTCGCACTGAAAAACCACTAGTTTACTCTGCTCTCAGTTTTGCCTACTAGTTAATCGAATAGTACTTATACTCGTCGTATTGTTTTGACACTCATATCTGTTTCTTTATAATGCCTTGTACAAGTGGCTAAAAAGGTGGCCGCAGTCATTCCTTGATAAAAGTATCGTACCAAATTTTAAAAAATCGTACAATTAAAAACATATCAAAAGTGAAACTTTGAATATTTTTTTACCTGAAATAAATTCAGTTCTGAACTTTTCATCAACGAGAAATATGCTCAATATATTCAAATTGGTATCGACTTCATCTTTTGGTATGGACAGGGTTATAATGGTGATCCTGCAATCAGTGGCGAGTCCCTATCACGTTTTTTTCATTCATTTAGTTTTCAAACACGTTGTGGAAGTATGCACCAACCTAGTTACCGCGGTAAAGTGGTCGTCAAATGAATCTTTGTAATTTTAAAACTGACGACGAAAACCGAGAAGGTTGGTTTCGGGACCTTAAATCAGTTTTAGATAATTTTTGTATTTTGTTTCCATAATACTATTTTGACGAAGCCAAAGCTGAAAAATTCCTTGCGTTTTATGAGAAAGTCATCGACTGTTCGAAGCAAAATTTTCTCGAAGCATTGCAAATAGTATACATAACATCTTTCGAAATTTAAGTAAAGACGGTTGACGGCAACTGAACATTTTTTTAACTTCACTTCATCTCAGGATCTCTGAAGGAACACACGTCGACTACCACTTCACACCACAAGGTAAAGCCATCATTGTGATCACTTTTTAACGTATAATGCATTATATATTTGATACGCATATATATACATTTCATTAAATTCAACTTGAATTAACCAAATTTTATTTAAAATTTCCAACTGCGCGTCTGGACTGTCCCTTTGGGCGACACGACACCCAATTGTACAAAGCGATTTGGTGGTATCGTTTCTGGTTTGATAAATCACAACGATTGTAGTCTTTACGCTAACCGTTTGCCGCGGAATCTAAGAGAATTTCCGGCACTCATATTTTTCATCCCGTCCCGAACATGGTCCTTCGAGCCGGATCTTTTTGAAGTTTTTCGTGGTTAAACCACAGTCGACTTTTCGTGAAAACATCACGAAAACCAAAAAGGGCAAGTTTTTTTCAAACTGCCAAGTTGCCTTCATAATTATCGAGGTTCTTTTTGGTTTCTTAAACTGTTTTTTTGTTCTTTGATTGCACCAATAATATTCGTGTGTGTTTGTGTAATTTGAACATCCATCACATCAGCAACAATCATTTCAACCACTAAATTTTTTTTATTTGCGAACCCATTGTGAATGGGTCAAACAATTTGACACTGCACAAAGAAAACAAACAAACCTAACCAAACATAAAAAATACAAATTTTGTAAATGTGCGCGCATTTACTGATCCATCACGAAATAGACAAAAAGCGCCAAAACTTCCAAAGCAACACAGAATACGGCGGCTGGAGCAATTGGAGAAACGCCTAAGTATTAAAAGTGTATGTATACGTGTAAATAAATTGGGTTTATTTCCAGGAAACTGCTATAGCCAAAGGTGCAGCCATAACCCACATCACTATTAAACAAGCAGTGATTGCGCCAGCGCTCCAGCAGAAGCAGCACCAACAATAAGGGCAGCAGTGGTCGTGCCAGCGCTCCAGTAGCAGCGACAGAAGCGGTAAAAAGGTTGATATCGTGACCAGTGTCATACACCGCCATTTGGTAAGTGCCATAAAGTAAGGCGCAGCCACCAATATAAAAAACCAGCGGGTTTGCGCAGACATTGGTAGTGCCAGAGTCAAGTGCAGTGAACTAAAAAAAAGAGCGCCGGCTGTATTGGCACTAGATCAATCGTGAGTGCTAAGCACCGGCACTAAGCGCCACAAGGCGAGGCATCAGTGCGAGGGAAGTGAAAGCAAGTGTAGCAAAATAAGAAAGAGCGCCGGCTGTATTGCCAGGTGCGAGTGCTGAGTGGCAGAACTAAGTGCCACACAGTGAGGCATCAGTGCGATTCTGCAGCAAGGGCCAACCCAACGGACCAATGAGTTCTGCAGCAAGGTCCACACCAACAGCCCAACGATTCTGCAGCAAGACCCACACCAACGGCCCAACGATGTTAACAGCAAGGCTCTCACCAATAGCCCTACAATTCTGCAGCAGGCTCATTGAAAAGCAGGTACAAAATAAGAAACAAGGCAAGGCCTTTCATATTACCACGTATATTCGCGATTGTCGAGAGGAAAAGGCTTAGGAGTATTGGTAAGGTTGCATAAGTTCCGTATTATCACTGACCTGTTAGAATAGTTAACTAGGTTAACAGGAAAACAGTCAACTGATTAACGGACTTAATCCGTTAGAAATTTTAAGCCGGTTGAACCAAGACGTCAGCAGAAAAACAAAATTAATATTTATTACTCTTTTTTTTTTGTAAAGTGATTTTGGCTAAAAAATCATTGCACTTTTTACACGCATTTAAATATATAAAAGTCTTTTTTTTTAGTTTCGCTATTGTGGTTGATTGTCCTCATGTATTTTCGTTTGTGTTTATATTGCATTAATTTATCGTGTTAGTAGAAGTCAAAGATGGCACATATGTATAAATGATTTTTCTCGCGCATGTGATGCATTGTTTGAGTTTGAATCAAATAACCGTAATACGCCAAATGGTAATCACTCGATTTGTTCTCTCGAGATCCAAAAGGAGGAGCTCGGCGTTATGGGGCAAAGTTAAGGAGGCTTTCGATAATAATTCAAAGAGTGTATCGAGTGACGAGGATGGTCAGACCGCACTTCGGCTGGCAAAATGTAAATATCAGGACTGCTATACAGCATATCTGACATGCGGGGATTTAATGGGTGGACATAATTTAACGTTGCTGCAGCAGGGTAGCTCAACGATTAATCCCGCTGTCCTGCTCGCTCTAATGTCAACCTACCTAAATGTGACACCAAAATATTTTTAAATGTCGTGGCCATAATTTTGGGATTTGTATACAGCCATTTATATTAATAACTCGTTTAAGTCAGGTTGTAAATTTATACTATTTGAACCAAAAGGCTCGTGGTGAAGCAAAGGATGTCGTAAAAAAATCTCCCTTGACTCACTAAGGCTTCGCCACAGCGTGCCAAAATTTATCTAAACGATATAAAATTAAGCGAATTATGGTTAATAGCCAATTGAAGACGCTATTTAACTAACCATCAGTAACCGTCGAACGAGGATCGGAAATAAAGAATTTACAGCGAGCGGTAAACAATTGCATATCAGTTTTGCAAATGTACGATATAGAAATAGGAAATTGAGTTAGCATATTTGTATTTTTGGTATCAGGTGGTTTGCTGGATGCCACTTTAGCGTTATGGGAACAGGGAATTGCGAGAAAGGAACAAATTCCGAGGTGGGATGAATTAAACAACTTTCTCACTAGTCGGTTTCAGACGTTAGAAACGGTGTGCTAGAGCCGCGAAACCAATTTCCAGTCTTTTCAGTTTTCAAGTTTTTGCAGCCTACTTGCAGGTTATACTCGGAACAAACTCATCTGTTAAAGTGATGCCCCAAATTCTTGGCAATGAAGGTTTATAAGCGTACCAACGTTGCCAGAAAACTCAACTTGTGTATGAACTGCCTAGCGAATTCACATATTGCGAAGGGTGGCAAAAGTCCGTTTAGTTGTTGGAGCTGTCAGCAGAGGCACAGAAGCCCAACTCATCTCAACATCGATCCCCTCCTAGGAAGAAGGACTCACTAACTGTGCAACTCCCGGCTACCACAAGCAACGTGTAAGCGCTCTTTGCCGCTGGCAATCAGAGCATTTTTTTAGATACGGATATGGTGAAGATCTCTCACTTAGGAGTTAGCTATGAGGCAAGAGCCCTACTGTATTCTGGATCAGAGGGAACTGTCGTCACGGAGCGACTACAGAAACTCATCAGGTTGCCAACGCGAAGGATTGACACACAGGTACCTGACATTAATGCCACGGTATCTGCAAATGTGCGAAAAATCCCACATCTGGCTAAAGTTTCTCTTGTAAACCTCCGTTTTAAAATCGAGGCAAGAGGCCTGGTTCTTCCCAATTAACAGGAAATCTTCCGAGGTTTTCACTGGAACAAATGTGTCTTGATTCACTTCCCCCCTTAAGGATTGCCGTTGTCAACTTTTATAGAAGTCAACAGCGCCGATAAAGGATAACATAAAGCGGAATATTTTGGGCACACTTCTAGCACAGAAAACGGTGTTTGAATGGATTCTAACAGGAGGGCACCACCAACGACTGTAAGGAGCTTCACTGCTTCTGTGTCCTGTCGAGCAGAAGAGCAAAACCCTCAGCTGACTCGATTTTGGGAATTGGAAGAAGCTTCCATTAAAAGAAAAAACCACGCCTGAAAATGTGTTTTGTGAGGAGCTGTTCGCTAAGATGACCACAAGGAATGAACAAGGACGGTATGTAGGGGCGCAGCCCCTTCGGAAAGAATTCCCGGAAGAAATAAGCCTTGGTTACTCGTGTAGTGGCAGAGTTGAAGATGGAATACGACCGGGTTCTGAAGGAGTACATAAAGCTCAACCATATGTGCACCGTGAGAAAAACAACTCATAACCCAAACCATGGACCATACTATTTAATACACCTCGCCGTCGTTAAACCGGACCGCATCACAGCCAAGGTCCGGATGGTGTTTAACGCGTCATGCCTCACGTCGAATGGAGTTAGCCTTAACGAAGTACTATACCCTGGGACTATTATGCAAGCAGATTTGGTTTGCGTACTCTAAAGTGAAGCTTATTTAAGTATGTATTTAATGCAGCCATTGAGAAGATGTATAGGCAAATTATCCGTATAATATACTATTTCAGAGAATTCTTTTCAGAGAATTGCCGGATAATGAACTGAAGGAATACGAACATAAGACCGTGCCGTTTGGAGTAAACTGTGCGCTATATTTATCAATAAGGACGCTAAATCAGCTCGCCGACGTTGTAAAAACGAGTATCCTATTGGCAGCAAAGGACTTAAAGCAATATACATATGTAATTAGATGGCGTTCTGGTAGCAGCTCACGATTCCACTACTGCAATTCAAATGCGCGACGAAGTAATCGAAGCTCTTAACAGCCCTAGATTTCATTTACAGAAGTGGACCTCAAATTGCAAAAATGTTCTGGCAGGGCTTCCTAAAAAACATATATACAAGGAGAGCTTCTTGAAGATCGATGATATGAGCGAAACGAAGATGTTCGGAATTCGGTGGAATACGGCACATGACATGCTCTACTTCACCATACAGCCGATCCCCAAGAAGCAGAAGTACACCAAGCGAGAGGTTTTCTCTTGCGAAATTTTTCGACCCAGCAGGCTGGCTCGGACAAATTGTAGTGGTAGCAAATAGCCTCATGTAAGCGATTTGGCTAACCAAAATAGACTGGGATGACAGTCTACCCCGAAATATGTTGCTACAATGGGAAACCTTTCTGCAGAATTATGAATACTCAAAACATAAGAATTCCCCGATGGACCCATTATACTCCTTGTGATGCCTCTGAAAAGGCATGTGCGACGCATTATACATATTGGCAATCCGTGATCGAGGAAGACGTGCCAACCTGTCGAAGTGGAATTGCTGGAGATCGATGCAGACTACGCTGATCTGCACTCCATAACGAACGACGCGCCCCACTCCAACGAGCCCCCGGTACTCAAACCTCCTCTGTCGAGTGTCCCGTCGGCGGTACAAAGAGCACCTATCTCAACGTCGCAACGCCTGAACATAAGAAGAGACCGCGATACTCACATCCAGAACCCCATCGCCGAGGTATTAGAGACGCCCGATAACGGATTACGGGAACTTCCTGCAGCGCTTCAGGGCTATCTGTCCTCACGCAAACGGTGCCGGTTAAAGAGATGTCCCGGGGAAGGTGTCACGTGGTACGCGCAATCGTCGTCCGAGGGCAGCCTAAGTCTACGATATCTCGGCAGCTGGCCCGTCGTCTACAAATATTACACCGAAATCGTGCAGAGGTGTGCATGTTCACCCTGATGGGATGGAACGAGTGGCTGGAGATTACGATCACCCAGCTCTCGGCCACTTTGGAAGAGAACTCTGAGCTATACACCTGTAAGATCCCTGCAACTCATTGCATATATATATATATTTATTTCTTTCACCTAGTAAATTAATAGCTTGCCTACGTGCAAGAGAAACTTAAGTAAAGAACCGATTTGGTGGTATCTTTTCTGGTTGGATAAATCTCAACGACCGGTGCCTTTACGCTAACCACTTGCAACGGAATTCAATTCATCTTAATGACTTTTATTTTTTAAAGTAGAAAAGAAGTCTGTTTATGACAGGTATTTTTTCTGCTTTTAGAAACAGTTATACTTTGACTCTTATTTTTCTGTCCTAAAATAAAAGTCCATATATGTCAGAAAATGTAACTCTCGTTGAAAAAAGTCAACTTAAGACTTTTATGTGTAAGAAAATACAATAACAGTCCTAAATTTTATTTGCATTTGCGAATATTATTTTTCGAGATTTAGGTTAGTACTTCAATAACATAGCTTTATATCACATCTTGTCGCAAATTCATTGTTGCATGCCAAATTTTCGGCTAGTTTCATTTTCTTTTTCCATAAAAAAATGGTGCGTTTATTTTTGAAAACATAATTTTTCCAACCTATCTGTCGATTAAATCACTTAACCAACTTTAATGCTGAAATCACCCTTTCTACACTAATTGTGTTGCAGGTTCCCATTGTAGTATGTTTTACTCTTCCACTGCTGCGTAATATTTTTATTGCCTGGAATTATTTTGGGGGCATAATTATCAATTTCAAAAACACAATCCTATAGGTCTTCATCATTACTGCTGTCTTCAGTATTGTAAGTATTGTTCTAGAAGTATACTTTGGTTTCGCTGGGTGGCGCTGAAGCTGGAATCGGCGCAATTACCGACTCTCAATGGATCAGCGAAGCCCTTCTGACACTAACGCCAGCGGTGAAGTCAGCCTTTGGGATATCGGACACATCATTCCGCTCACAACACACTATTGCGTTACTTTGGAATCGACATTCCCTATGTGGAGGATTCGGAAGGGGCGATGTGTGGCACCTAGGGCTGCTGAACGTACACTTGAATACGACGAATGGGCTTACAATCAGCCTGGCAAGCGCTGTGTAGCTACTAAAACATGTAGAGTCGCGAGGTCTTTTGGGCCAAAAGTAGATCGGAGAAGGTCGCGGGAGCCTCTACGTTTATCCAAGCCGCAGTTATCATTGATTATGGGGTGATGACAGAACACTGCTCAATGGCTATCGCCTCGACATCAACACTAAAGCCCACTGCGGCAGCTGTTTGAAGGTTAAGGAGGTGGAATGATCTCAGCAATTTTTACTCAGCTGCCCTGCCTTCGCGAGACTAAGACTAATGTATTCAGGATCGCACCTTATCCACCCTCCGGCGGGCATTTCATGAATAGAGATTAGCCTGCTCCATAGCTTCATTGCAAACAGGCAGGGCATTTCAAATTAGTTCCAAAATATTGCCGTTCTGCCGTTGATTTCCGAGGATTTTTTTTTGTCGAAATTATTGGGCTCATTCCTCCATATAAAACTCGATTTTGTTCATGAGTCGTCCTCGCTGGTGTTTAGGCGACCTTCGTATTAACATGAACAAAGAGATCCCTATTTCCCTCACATGAAGAGAAAAGTGGCGGAGGGTTCAAGTGTTATCTACGCAATATTAATGAAAGCTTAACCCGCAAGAGATCAAGCTCAAGACAATGGAGCGAGGAAGGGAATTTTTGTCAGCAAGCGAGTGCTGAGGAGATAAGCCCTCCGGAGGGCAATCGGCAGAAAATTGTAGATGTGGCCCATACGGCTCAGAGATCCAATGCAGGTGCCATAAAGCCAGGTATTAGCTATGCCAGCGTAGGCTGTATTTCCGTAATCATTTCCTGAGAAAAAACTCATTCGTTAGGATCAGGGAAGATTGAAGATGCCATTGTGGCAGAAATGGGCAAGGGATGCAGAACTAAACTCCAGTGCGACGGCATCTACTTTCGGACAGGTGCTGTACAGGTCGACTGCTTCGATACAAGTACAGCAGAAAGGCTGAAAACTACAGCTCCGGAACTGCCCGGATGGAAAGGCGCGCAGCTATCGACGTGCGTCGAGTGCAGCCAAGCATACGCATGATAACTGCGTACCTACCAAAGTCTGCAGGTACGGAGACAAAGAAACCCTTTGACCTTCTTGTTCTTTGTTTCTACAAGAAGCAAGGATGAGAAGATAGGGAAGTTGCTTACGATCAGAATTGACAACTGGTCGCTGGATGCTATCAAGAAGAATAACTGTCGAAACAACCGACCAAAACAAATACTGTACTGTACTGACAGATACGGTTTGTCAGAGCTTGATGAAGCTCTGGTATAACAATGACCTCAGCAAACTTAAAACAAAAGTTCGCACTGTTCGGACTGGTTAAAATAGAGGGACACTTTAACCCTATACAATAAAGAGATTAGGTAAGCAAAGCGTATGATCTTCAGAAACTTCTGCGAGAATATAGAACAAATTACCGAGGCTTCGAGACCTTATAAGGTAATGTCCAAAAGCAATGGACAAATCGGATGGATAATATCGCCAGCATAAAAAAGGGTGGAAAAAGGTAAAAACCAAACATTACTCATTTTTTCATAAATAAAATTGCTAAACCAAATTAAAAAGTAACTGGACCAAATTAATCCTATCCAACTTTCAATTTTCCACAAATTAAAATATAGGACAACTGTAATTTATAGAGCTTGAGGCCTGATTTGCATTAGGGAATAATATGAGAAAACAACAGTTTTTCATAGTGGTAAAAGTGATAGCTGCTATTTCGACTTCTTTCTTTCATGACTTTACCTGGCTTTGAACCATGGTACACAGAGCTGCTAGGCCAGCACGCAACCAATCAGCCACGCTAACCGTGTGAAAATTGTTTGACGTCGCCACTATGTGCTTAACAGCGTGGTCGGTATTGTTGTTTTACGAATCTATAAGCTTTATGTTCTAGTTATAGTTTGCTGTTAGGCGTGCTGGTCCTTATTGTAATTATTATAATTTTTGTCTTTATATTTTATGAATCAACTGTAATTTATAGAGCTTGAGGCCAGGTTTGTATTAGGTAATAATATGGAAAACAACAATTTATCAAAGTTACAGTATTTTGAAGAAAATAGTGTCAGGCAAGGACAAGTCGTGCATCAGAACTTTTTAGAGCCTTTTCTCGAAACCATGTTTTTAAATCTTGCGAGTGTGATTTAAAAAGAACTATCTAACATATTAACGCGATTAAACGTTAATTTTGTAGCCTATGAAAATCTACTCTAAAATATAATAAATACTATAATATTTTTATAACATGAATGGCATCAAAAATTACATTAAAAACCATATTTTGCCCTTGCAATTATATGAACTTTTTGTGGTTCATAGACTAAGAAGAAGTATAATAAATGGAAGAGACCTTGTATACATACTATATATGTACATATTTCAAACTCTTATTGTCAACGTAAAAAATAAACATTGTGCAATAACACTTATTGGCAACCGAAAAAGCCTTTCTCCTTTACAACAGCTATCACGCATCATACAAATTAAATTGAAAAGTAACTGTTATCGGCAATTGAAAAATTAATTATTTTGCATAATAGTTATCGGGACAAAATAAATGTTAGGATTTAATTCTTATTGGTGAAATAAAAAATGCTTCTCGTATATTAACTGTTATGTCCTTGGATTAATAAGATTAAAGTATAGAAAATCACGTGAGCTTTTCTACCTCGCCCATCTGATCAATAGTGACCATTTTTCACCCGTCAAATGGAAATTCCGAGACAATACGAACTGGTGGAAAAGCTTCGCCCAAACGTCTTTCAAGGTTGCATCCAAGATACTATTTGGAAGCTATATATTTTCTAAAGTTATTATTTTTTAAATAGCTATTGGCGAACAAAAGGAATAAAGTCACAAGCTTGTGTTTTGCATATATGAATAAGTAAAAAACTACAAACAAGGGCCGATCAGTTTTTTCTTTTATAAGTATTTTCCTTTCATTTCTTTTATGCGCGTATTATGGTTTTGTATGAATTGTAATTCGACTAACAGCCGAGGGGTTGTTGGGCCACATACATACATATGTACATAGATATATACATACTTAGGTACATAGATACATATCTTGTATGTAGTTGGACTCCCCGGAATCGTGTAATGCCAAATTATTATTTTATAATTTTCGCCTAAATGCACAGAGTTGTTGATTCGTCTAAGGGTGAGAAAGTCAAGAGTGGATGCCTCGTTAAGCGATCTGGTGGTTTGATGGCATTGTTGGTTTATTGTTAGTAAGTCAGTTACTCGGATAAAGCATCGGTTAACGCAGTATCAATGAAATAATAGGAACAGCACTCAAAACAATAACACATGATGCACAAAGTACCGAAAATAATGAGCTACTATTTGATAGTAGCTCAATAAAATTACGAGTGTATATTAAGCCATTTCAAAAAGTATTAAGTCGTGGCAGAAGATAACTGAGTAGCGAAAAACATCTAAAAAAATTAAATTAAAAATTTTTTTAGAGATAATAAGTATCAAGTTTTTTAGTCTGTGTTATGTACATAAATTTTACTACATATTACCTGGAAAAAGTTTAGTATTTGCTTTTGCTTTCGAATCAAATGCACTTTCGCTTATTTACAACCATGAACCGTAACGGTTATAATTTATATACAAAAAATCATGACTTAATCGTTATAATTGGTTTACTATTTCTTCGATCAAATGTAATCGATCTTCATTTATTTCATTTTTATCTAGTGATTCAATCCTAACACATCAAGGATAACCTTTATAATTACACTGGTCGACGGCCAAAATTTACCAGAGACGCCGTTATGAAATTCGTATGTAAAACCACCCCCTGATTTCGAAAATCGAGTTCATTTTTGATTCTATGGTACTGTTTTTGAGATATTTGCAATTTACCGTTATTCGAAAAAACCAAAAAGATGGCTTCCTTTAATTACGTACATATATCTCACGAACGAGTTAAGCATTTGCTATAAATGCATGATACATTGTTTTTTGCTCAACCAGATAGGTTTCGAGATATTACCTTATCATTTTAGATTTTTGTTTTTTTTTATGAAAAAATATGAAAAAATTTACTCTTTGCGAGGGCAGCATTCCAAAACCAAAACTTTTTTTCCAGATATTTTTTCTTTACGTAAAGCTCTGTTTAATTAGAAAAAAAGTAAGTACGTAAGTTATAAACGATCAAATAAAAATACCCAGGTTGCGCAACTTCAATGTATGTATACATACATATATTAAAGGTATAAAGTGCAAATGGGATATTATCCGGACACCATAACAATGATAATACTTTTTCTTTAAATAAATCAAATAGTACTTTTAATACTCGAATTGTTTTATAGTAGGTAGAGTGGTTGCATCGAAATGAAGAGTGGTTGGGTTCGAAACCTGCTGTAGGCATGTAGTTATAAACATGTATTTCCGTCACTTATGGGTAAGTATGCGGTAGATTTTCAAAATTATAAGACACAGAAAATTTTTAGAGCCTACATCTAAAGCAGGTAGTATTTTCTTTCCCCGGCTTCGTATAAAAAGGAACTTTTCTGTCTAGGTAAGACTTGATTTTTTCAATTTTATTCTTGTTCCGAGTATAAATATGAGCTAATGCGCCTTGAAACTTCATAACATCTACAAGGCTCACCGGAGATAGTTCAGTTCATAAGTCAAAATTCAAATCCGTGATTTATTAAAAAAAATAAAATGAGTAAAATGACGCGAGAATGTGAGTGTAATAACGATCCAGATATGTTCTGTTTCATGTGTGGCCAATATACTATCATAAGGCGATGACGAGTGTTCTCAGATCATATCAAAACTTTATACTCCAAGTATTTTAGCATTGAGCCCAAAAATGCTGAAAAACCATGGACACCGAACACTTTGTGTACATCGTGTCGAGTAGAATTGATTCAGTCAGAATCAGGACAACAAATAAAATTTGAGACACCAATGATATGGAGAGAATCTACTTGCCATTCAATAGAGTGTTATATTTGCCAAACAAAAGTACTTGGCATTGGAAGATCAAGAAGAGTAACCTATGCTAGCGTATCTACAGTGACATTACCAGTACTACATTCAACGGCAGTTGCGGATCCAGTTCCATTGTCAACAGTAATATCTGAGTGCGGGGAATCAAGTTGTACTGAATTTCGCATAGGAAACGAGAGAAACGTTCTGTCACAAGCACAACTTAATGATTGGTATTGTAGAACTCGGCACGAACCATTTTGCAAACACTATACCAAGAACGACAGTATATGCTACTGCAACGACATTCCTGGTTTATTCAAAGAGTTTGGTCAAACACATGATTAAAAAGAGTGGCGATTGTTCATAGACAGCAATAAACTGAGTTTGAAGGCTGTATTATTGCATATTGGTAACAAAAAGCCTTCTATCCCGATAGCACATGCAGTAAATACAAAGGAAACCTACGAGGAAATGCAAAAAATACTCAAATTTATCAAATATGAAGAGCATGATGGGGAAATATGTTCTGATCTCAAAGTCGTTGCAATTCTATGCGGTCTACAAAGTGGCTACACCAAGCACTGCTGCTTCCTGTTCAAGTGGGATAGCCGAGCTCGTAAGGACCACTACGTCAGAAAGGATTGGCCGGAAGAGTCGAGTTTACCGTTGGTGTGGATAACATCAAATACACCAATCATGTCAAGAAAGAACAAATCATACTTCCACCCTTACCCATCATGCTCGGTATCATTAAAAACTTTGTTAAGGCTTTGGACAAAGAAGACGAAGCATTCGACTATTTGAAAACAATTTTTTCAGATATTTCTCAAGCCAAGATAAAGGAAGGTATTTTTGTTAGACCACAAATAAAAAAATTGATCAACAATAATCAATTCAAAGGACTACTCTCATCAGTTGAGGCAGCAGCGTGGGAATCCTTTGAAAAGGTCGTTGCTTCTTTTCTCGGTAGACACAAAAGCCCTAACTACGAGCAGATAGTGAACGACTTAATCAATAATTATGCGAAAATGGGTAAATATTAAAGGCTTCTTAAAATTAACTTCCCAAAATTTTATAACTTGTTTACCTAACTAATATTTTCTTCCCAGGCGTAAATATGTCTTTAAAAATTCACTTTCTCCACTCACATTTGAGCTTTTTTCCGGCAAATCTTGGCGACGAAAGTGACGAACATGGCGAAAGGTTTCATCAGCAAATGAAATTAATTGAGAATCGATATCAAGGATTCTGGGACGTCGCAATGATGGGTGATTACAGCTGGTTTCTCATAAGAGAAACCGATCCTAAACTGAATAAGCGTCAAAGTAGAACACATAATTATTTCGACTACATAGTAAAATCAAATTAAGATAAAGATTGTTAGAATATAGTATAAACATAAATAAACATAAAAAAAGTTAAAAATATGGGTAATTTCATTCATAAATTGAACTTTTAACTCAATAGAAACAGAGCATAGCTAGATATTTCACTCTTCTTTATACCATACATACGTTTTGAGGTATACGTTGAAATTGCGCAACCTGGGTATATTTATTTGATCGTTTATAACTTACGTAGTTTTGCATCGATTTTCTTCGATCATAGCTTATCATTTTTCTAATTAAACAGAGCTTTACGTAAAGAAAAAATATCTGGAAAAAAATTGCGGTTTTGGAATGCTGCTCTCGCAAAGAGTAATTTTTATCATATTTTTTCATAAAAAAAACAAAAATCTAAAATGACAAGCTAATATCTCGAAAACTATCTGGTTGAGACAAAAACAATATATCATGCATTTATAGCAAATTTTATCGTCTTTCCGATTTTGTAAACTTTTTTGCAATTGCTTGACCCGTTCGTGAGATATACGTAATTAAAGGGAGCCATCTTTTTGGTTTTTTCGAATAACGGTAAATTGCAAATATCTCAAAAACGGTAACATAGAATCAAAAATGAACTCAATTTTCGAAATCAGGGGGTGATTTTACATACGAATTTCATAACGGTGTTTCTGGTAAAGAGAAAAAGTTGAAATTCGTGGTCCAGTGTTATTAGTGCTAGTAACAACGTATTACAATTTTCAGAAATATAATTTACATAGATATTTAAATTGCTTGTATAATTAAAGGAAAACAATCAAGTAACATTCCACGAAACCAAAACAAATAAAAGTACTTACGAATTAATATTATCTGACGTAGTTCTAATATATCTCTGAAGTTCGTGTTTAATGTGCTCATGCTACTTATAGATATTAAGTTTTGTGGAAGTGAAATCCAAAATCGAGTCGCTTGCACAATGAACTGCCTTTCTGACATCAGTGTTTTGTATCTAGCAGCAAGAAGTTTAGGGTTTCTCACAGATTTCGTGAAACATACAGCCTCAGCAAGATGGGAAACGTGGTATCTTGACTTTATTCTGAACGCATAACAGTGCGTTAAGCTTGTGTTTGCACGCATAACTACATACAATTAGAAAAGTTTCACAAGCATACACCAATCAGGGCATAAGATATGTTTAAACAATTGAAATACGAATGCGTTGAGGCGTAAATTGGTGCGTAGTCCAGAGTGTGCAAAGTATTCCGTACAGTTTACTAACAACTAGATTTATGTGAAAATTATTCCAAGATTTTTGGCCGTCTGCACATAATAGAAAGCAATGTCGCCAAGCAAGAGTTTTGGAAAGTCGAGGTATCGAGGGACTTTCTTGAAATAACAAGCACTTCAGACTTCCTAGGGTTAAGTATTAGTGCATTGTGAGTTGCCCATCTATTTATACCGCATAAGTTTTCATTAACTTTAAGAACACAGTCTTGTACATCAATAAGCTTGCAAGATCTATAAACCGGAACATCATCTGCATGCAAGTGAGAGCTCATGTAGGTGATAATAGCTGACTGATCATTGAGATACAAAGGAAAAGGAGAGGATCAAGGATGGATCGTTTGCTTAACTGCCCGGGCAAAAATATTTTGAAAATACTTGGCTTTGGCATTTCTAATCATTCCACCAATACTTCCTCATTGACTGTGAATATTATTCGTTTTATAGTTTTTCCAACGAACGTACATTATATCCCGCTCCTCGATAGCTTTTTTAATTGGTGTTGAACCAAATCTGGCCTACTCTTTGTCTTGCAGGGAACGTGCGTGTCAAATAATTTTACTCTATTCTTCTGTAAGTATTGAATTTGGTCGTCAGTAAATGTCAAATACTTTGCACAGCGCTACTCAATTTTATTTACATGCATTATTGTTAAGTGTAACATAATCAGAGTTTTTAAAATCTCTAATGCAGTGACACAGAATTGGCACGTAAGGAAAATTAAGTCATGTATGAAAAAGGAAGGCACTCGTATAATACAATTACTATTAAGCTATTTACGCAAAATAAGTCAATAAAAGATTCACAAATATTGGTGAAGTGAGTCGGTGTTACAGTATGAAGTGAGCTACATCTCCGATATACCTTCTACATCGATGTGAGACTTCTCAAAGTCAGTAAACTCATAAATGTTCCTATTCAGGTTCTGATAATTTATATGACAGATTATTAAACCGTTTCTTCTTGTGTATGGCACCCGTAAAATTGCACGGCGACTCGTATTTTGGTTATTCCTTTTAAGAATGGACTCAGTCAAAGCTGTCATTTAAATAAAATGGCAAGTGAGTAAGATACCATTGAGCACACTTTAATATTATAACTAAAGAGATATTTAAAATTATGTTGGACGTAGTATTTTAGAAACTAAAAAATAAGAGAAGGGGGAGTCATTAACCTCAGTATTGCTACGAAAGAGACAACTTTCTTCATCGGTACTGACCAAATTTCTCAGCTTAGTTCGCACGCAGACAGATGTACCGCGTCTAGTGAAAGCTGGAGATATTTTTTTGTTTTTCTTCAATCGCAGCGCGTGACTTGCTTTTGACAATCATTCGTTAACATAAATTGGCATATTGGAGTCAAACTTGCATACTTAAGCACAAGTTATCTTTGGTGCGATTATGAACAGCGCTCGACGTGAGTAATCCTACCTTTTCGTTGGGTAAACTTAACAAAAATTTAAACATCGGTCTTGGTGCTGTTAGTATTTCGCATTCGAAAAATGTTTTTGACTTCGGCACCATACTGTTGATTGAGCAGCAGATCAAGAATGATAGAATTCAAGATTGCGCCTTCCGTGGACCGCTAGTCCTCTCTTTATCGATTTGACGACGTCCACTAATTCGTTGACGAAATAAAAGCAAATTGCTTTTGTTTTACACAAGCAATGCTAACAAAACTTCCCAACGTTCTGTCGTTTTCCCGCTTTTTCCTCTTCTTTTTTGGAATTTTGTCTCATTTCCTAGCTATTATTACGTCATTATCAGTTGCTCTCAGCGCGGAAGACGCAATCTTGTTTTCTGTCATTCTTCGCTGCTGATGTTATTCAGCAGATCCGTTAGATTCTCTCTACTTTGCGTTGGTATAGCGTGTAGACATGCGTCGGCGGCAACTCGTAGCGATCAAGCTGGCTTCGAGACTCAGTTGCACATATATCTGTTTTAAGAGTACGAACGCGATTGTGCAACTTCCCTATTTCAGCACACTCGCGCTCTGCTTTCAATACCGTTTTTCAAGAGATTTTACCCTTTGATTTGCATTTGTAATCAGCCACCAGCTCCCCTATAAGAAGCAGTATGCGCTCACCTGATTCCCTCGTTGAGTCCTTCATAACTGATTTTCGCCATCAGTTGCGAGACCCACGCAGCATTGGGTGTGCTGACACCTTTACTCTCATCGTGGTATGGTGTTACACTTAAGCTTTCGTTTTAATTACCTTACATTGCATTGCATATGGGTCATTCCATGCGAAATTTACACTCAAAATTTTTTTTGGAAAAACATATTTTTTTTCGCGTTCTGTATTGAAAAATAATCGACCCGTATTTTTTTATTTTAATATGATACTTAAAATTTTCGAGAAATGAACTTTCGAATTTTTGAAATCTTGAAAAAACACGTTTTTTCAGTATTCCACAGTAAACAAGTTTTGGTCATAAAAAATTCTTCCTGTACTGAAAATTTGCGTTATTCCCCTATCATCGCAACACAGCTAAGTAGACGTTCTGTGAGTTTTTTTTTCTAAACAATTAAACTTTTTCCAAATTTGGGACTAATTTTTTTAACATTTTTAAATTTCAATATGATTGCCTGTGATTACTATATAACCTGTGAAAAATTTGCGATGTAGAAATGAAAACTTCGGGAGTTATGAATTTTTTATCTTTATGCGCGCTTCGCGGCTAGCTAACGAGCAAAGCTTTTCACAGGTTATATAGCAATCACAGGCAATCATGTTAAAATGAAAAAAAAGTAAAAAAAATTAATTGTTTTGAAAAAAACACTAATCTTTTATTAAAAAAAAAACTCACAGAACGTCTACTTAGCTGTGTTGCGAAGATAGGGGAATAACGCAAATTTTCAGTACAGGAAGAATTTTTTATGACCAAAACTTTTTTTACTGTGGAATACTGAAAAAACGTTTTTTTCAAGATTTCAAAAATTCGAAAGTTCATTTCTCGAAAATTTTAAGTATCATATTAAAATAAAACGGGTCGATTATTTTTCAATATAGAACGCGAAAAATAATATGTTTTTCCAAAAAAAATTTTGAGTGTAAATTTCGCATGGAATGAGCCATATATAAAAATGGCATGTGAAACATAAAGTTGATCATATATCACATAGCGCGTAGAGAGTCTCTCAGTAGCGGTGTAGCATATCACAGAAACCAAAATTCAACAAACTTCGCTGTCATGCCCTGCCATGCACTTGTATGCAAAACTCATTAAGCGGACCTGATTTGAGAGCACTCATGTTTTGTACTGCAGTACAATGTAAGTATAACCAGCTCTTTAAACCCAAAGAAGTGGATGTAACGCGATTTGTTCTGGCGCGAGTGGTCCTTACCTGCTCTTATTAACATAAAACTCAAAAAGAGCGCAGGAGAAATAGAAAAAAAAACACAAATACAGGAAATGCGATGAAGAGCGTACCAGAGGCAGCAAAGCCAGAGTTTTATTTATATGATTTTTATTTTTCAATTTTTTTTATAAAACAGCACTTTTTTTACCACGAAACCGCTTAAATAATCTGGAAAGCTTTATATTTTTATATTCCAGTAAATTACAATTTAACAGTACAAAAAAAAACACGTAAATTTGGAATATTAGCGGAGCAGCAAGAAACAAGTGTTTTGATCGTTTATTTGGAAATAATGAACTGCGTGACTTTTCAGTGCGTGGTGAACTTTGGTGAATTTTTTAAACCCTGCAAAATTGAGCGTTTAAACTTAGATTAACTGTTTAACTCGCACTGGAAAACTGGCCCTTATGCTATGTCTAAACCAAAAGTTGCATCATCTGAAATCGAGGTTATTCCACATCACTAACTATTGCTGTCCACACTGCCATTTCAGGATTACAATTCATGTTAGGTAGTATGTAGAGTCAAATACTTTTTTATTGTTTCTCAGTAGAGTGAATGCCGGAGAAACTAAAAATAGCTACCATAAACGGACGGGTGGAATGTCAAACATAAGAAATAATGCCTGAACCAGCGTTAATTTTATACTTTGAGCATAAACATTTATGCGTTCACGGTAGCACTTATTACAAGATTAGGTTTTTTCTGAACAAAGTATTAAAGGGGAGAAATTATAGTACTTATCTGAAAATATTATCGCGTCTAGAATTTTGAGTGAAATTTCACGTAATGCGTTTTATCAATATGCAGAGTAATTCGTTAGATACTGTCACGTGAGCTGAAGTGAGAGCCAATAAATATTTCAACCTTTGATACGTTACACAATTGGCTGGCCTTTAAAAATACCTTTGAAACCTTAGGACATAACCAATATTTATGATCGGTGTATAAACTTGCCAAACTGCGCCAAGCGGTTTCATCAACAGCCTTGCCTCTGGTTGCTGGCTTATACTCCAGCGGTTATGAAGATGCGGTATGATAATACCAAACAACTGGCGGAAATACATATAGCATGAATCCCCAACCTCCCAGTTATAATGGATGAATCGGCAAGAGCGGTGCTTAATATGTTTTATAGGTTAAACGATTCGTTAACTTTTATGGAATCCCCGGTTCAACGGTGGGAGGGGTTGACAGGGATGGGATGGGTTAACATTTACAAGTTCACGGTATTACTCATTACAAGATTAAGTTTTTGTCTGAACACCATATTAAAGGGACAAAATTATAGTACTTATCTGAAAGTTATCGCCACTAGAATTTTGAAATTGTGAAATTTCATGTACAACGCGAGTGGAGTGTGCATTTTTTTCGACACTGTTTGATAGGTCTATTGAAATATGAGAAAAGAGCGCATAGCCGCTTTGATTTAACGTCTGGGCTAGAGATAAGGGCGTAACTGATTATGGAACGTTTTCTCGCACGCTAACGACAACAGCTAATCACGCACGTTCACGTTTGCTAATATTCTTTTCATCAGGCACATTCTCGAACGCGCTTTCACATTCACGCGCATTGTTTTCATTAAATATTCATTTATGTGTTTAATCATTCAAATTCTATTTCATTAACGTTATGAATTCGAATGTTACATAGAAGGGAATAAATAATTTCAACACAGCTAATAACTTTTAATTCATTTTTAGTTTTGGGTTTTAGTTTTTTATTATCTGCCTCAACGCATGTATCCCGATTACGGTTGGTTGCTAAAATCGTTCACGTCTAATGTGCTCAAAATGACTGTCTGTTAACGTTAATCAAATATACGCATAAGAGAAGATGACAAAAACCGGCTGACTCGGTGGAGACGGCTGGGTTGGAGCAACTACGTTATGAAAAACAGATCAAATTATCAATATTAATGTGACAGCAACAAAATTAAAACAACTGCCCAAGATGTGCAAAGGGAAATTCCACACAAAAATTCCATGACACAATAACCAAGAAGAAAAACTATTTAGAGGTGCATCCGAGTTGAGGTCGTACCAAACAGTTACGAACCCACTCGTAATACCACCCAAGCTGTCGGGGGTAACTTTAACCCGCCAAATGATAGGGCTCATGGTGCGGGATGCTAAAAGGACGGGGTTAGGACAACAGTAAACGAGACCTAGCGACAGCACTAAAACACGTCAAACAATGGGGCAACACAAGAGGATACTTATCGGCTTGGGTCGGGTCTTACTCCGACCATGGGGTGCTCAACCGGTAGGACCTACAAATCCAGAACCGTAACTTCCACCTCTGGAATAAAATGGCTCACCTGGCGCCATTGCTACGTATGCAGCTCTTTTAAACACACAAAAACAGAGTTAAGAATCGTAAATGTCAAAATACAAATAAGGTCGCCTGCTTAAAAAAGGGTTTTCTAGCTTGAACGAATCTCCTCCGGCACGCACCTTCGCAAACGCCGCCAATTGCACACACAAACAACAACCATGGAATTTTCTAGTGCCGTCAAAGGGCGGGCAAAAAACATGGCGCAAGAGAGGGAATTGGCGACGCCCCTTTACAGCTCTCATCGCGCTTTTTTATGTTGTCCCTATTCTTATTGCTGCGGTCCTGTTTTATCTGGACTTTCCCATTGATTATATATTTTGTTGCGACTTGGCCGCATTATTTGTTACTGGCAACTGCGTAGTATGCCATTCGGGTTTAGTCAAACCTAATTTATTGTTAAAAATTTGCAACATAATCAAACGATGGTGGCAATCTGGAGTCTAATTTTGATGATTAAGTTTTCTTAAGCCGACTTCTTCTATTAAATTCCATGCCGTATATTATATTTATTTATTTATTTATTTAAGTCTATGAACAATAAATTCTTACAGACTACTAACAAACTTAAATGAGATTACATAACAGATTTCAAAAGTGTAATGAGAACATCTTTAGACATAGAAAAATCAAGCTCGATAAAAGATGAGATCTGGTTGAATTCATTAAGAGCGCGTGCAATTGGTGCACTATGCGCATAATTTGTTTTGCTATTAATGCCATAAAAAGGGTAAAAATTTCGAAGCTCTCTTCTTGGAACATTAAAATTTATATTCTCAAGAAGGGCGGCACAATCTAAGTCTCCCTGGATAACGCCATATATAAAAGCTAAAGAAAGAATTGACCGTCTACTTTCTAAAGGTTTAAGATTTAAAAGAAGTAAACGTGCGTTATATGATGGAAGGGGATCAGTGAATCGTAGAGACCGTAAAGCATATTCAAGGAATACCTCTTGGATTCGCTCAAGTCTGTTGATTAAAAATTGTTGAAAAGGCCGCCAAATAATAGTGGCATACTCAAGGTGAGATCGTACAAAAGACGTAGATAGCAATTTTAATGTGTAAGGGTCGGAAAACTCCGAACTATTCCTCCAAATGAAACCAAGCATTGCATACGATTTCGAAGTAATATAGTCAATGTGATTGTTGAACGTAAATTTAGCATCAAAAATAACACCAAGATCTTTGATTTCATTAACTGTCTGCAAGGTATGATTAGCAATATTATAAGAGCTTCTAAAAATAAGGCGCGATTTTGAGTACGAAACATGAAAGCATTATTTAATATTTAAGCAAAGATGGGATCTAGCGCACCAAGAGTAAAGATTTTCAGATTGAAAACTCGACATGTCATGTACGGAATTTACTACTGAATAGATTTTCAAGTCATCTGCGTATAACAAAAACCTAGCGTACGAAAAGCAGGAACTAATGTCGTTGATGAACAGTACAAAAAGTAGTGGGCCCAACATACTACCCTGAGGGACGCCGGATGTTGCACGGAAAGGTTCAGATGACACTTCATCAATAGAGACTTTAGACCATCTATTACTTAAATACGACTTGAGCCATTGCAAGAAAATTGAGTGAAAGCCAATACAGGCTAATTTATGAATTAGTATCTTATGTGATACTTTATCAAATGCTTTGGAAAAGTCTGTATAGACGCAGCCGACTTGACATCCGGAGGAAAAGACTGAAATACAGTATTCACTAAGCACTGCGAGATTCGAAGCAGTAGAACGCCCTGCTACAAAACCATGCTGGTTAGTACAAATTAAATTTAAAAAAAAAATAATAATAGATCTTGTCTTTTATTATACATTCGAATAATTTAGAAATGTCAGATAGTTTAGATATTGGTCTGTAATTGCAGACATCAGTCTTGTTACCGCATTTTTAAATAGGAGTTATCCACGAAACCTTCCAGGTATGAATAAACTCACCGCAGCGAAGCGACATATTGAACACAATCTCCAATGGTACAACTAGCGCAGGGCATCCTTTTAACAAAAGGGTCGACACACCGTCAACGTCTGTACCGGAGGAGTGATTTAGTTTTAAAATGCCGCTAGAGATATCGTTAACTGTAATGGACACTGAGCCAAAATCGAGAATTGAATTGATATCAGATGAAAAGTCATAATTAGGGACACCATCATCGCAAGCAAAGTGAGATTTGAAAAAATCCGCAAATATATTAGCGGCAGCATTAGGGTTACTGGAAATTTTATCATTATAAAAAAGGGTTGATGGAATCAATGAAGAAGTTTTTTTTGACTTTATGAAATTCCAGAAAGCCTTAGGATTGGGCTTTATGTTTGATTCAAAACTAGCGATATAGTTGCGGTAAAGGAACTTATCCAAACAGTTGAATTCCTTCATATAATGCTTGTAGTTGTCATAGAAGATTTGATTGTTGGTCCGCACAAACTTCTTGTAGAACTTATTCCTTAAATTCTTTAGCTTTTTTAAACCCTTTGTATGCCACCGGGATTTATATGGCTTTCGTTTAACAACTGGTACATACTTTGAACACACATCAAACACAGTCGATCTGAAAATTTCAAAACAATTAGCGACATCTGAGCAAGAAAACAAGTCAGCCCAGATTATTTCAGAGAATACTTGATCAATAATGGGCAGATCACAGCGCGCAAAATTAAAAGTTACCTTTCCGTTTAAGGTACCAGGCCTAAATTCGTAAAATTCTAGTTTAAGAACAAGAGTATTATGGTGCATATCCGACGGAGAAATTGGCGCCTGACACTCAGAGAGATCGAAATGAATATTGTCACTAAGGATTATAAGATCTAATAATTTATCGAGCTGATTTGCGAAACTATCAATTTGCAACAGATTCAAGCTTAACATACTGTCTATAAAATTAATTTCGAAAGGCTTAGTTAAATTACTTGACATTAGACCCGACGTACAGTAACTACGAGACCAAGTAATATCGCAAAGATTAAAATCTCCAAGAATTGATATATGTTTATCACCCAACTTATTGAGTACCACGGACGCGATGTTATCCACATGAGCTTTATAATGATTTTCCGAACTATTAGGTGGTATATATAAAGCAATTAAGAATAAAGAGCCGGAAGAGCCCTGTACGTTGACGCAGAGCTGGTCAAGTAAAGTATCTCCATTATCGGGAGCAATTAACCCATTAACGACGTATGTTACATACATGTAACGCGAGCATACCGTTTGAATTTAGGCAAATAAAAAACAAAATTGAATTACACTTAAGTTTTTAGACATGAAAATGTCTTTGAGAGGAGTGCTTTAATCGTTTTGTGGCATTGGTAGATCAGTTTATCAAAACAAGTGGAATAAAGCAGTCGCTTTTACTTTCGTGTGTTCAGTGAAGCTCAAAAAAACACCAAATGGCAAACAGAAGGAGGTAAGTATTCGTTTTTTTGAACTTGCGTAATTACAACTGTTAAGTTTTTTATATAGTGATGTTTTGTTAAATTCAGGCAATATTTTATGCTAAAAAGTTTTCGATTTTCATGCCTTAAATTTGAATAGCCAGGCATAAACTGAAGGTGTTACATATATGTAACATCAGTCTTAACACCGAAGAGTAGCGTATCACCGTTTGTATTACGTTGTGTTTGTTTTTATTCAAATTTTATTAGAGAATTGATGTCTGTACAAGATGCGATGCAATTTCTAGAATCATTAGATTCAGATGATGAGGATATTGTCAAACTGTTTTGTGAACCACCAGAGGAGGAGGAACTTTCGGGAGAAGACTCAGCTGATGAAGACGATGCTGTGCAATTACACAATTTACCACGAAAGCAACTAATGGCTCCATGTGAATTAGTTTGTCGGTCGGGAGACAATAATATACTCTCTGATAGACTTCCAGAAGAGGAATTCAGTGCGTTATTAACAGATGTTGTTAATAACTCGTACACAAATATAAACACTAGTCTTTTAGAATCCACACCCTCAACTACAATGCATAGTACTCCAGAAACTTCGAAAAAAGCAAAGTCCTTAGAGGATGTAAGTAGTCCACGTTCCCTTGCTAACCTGCAACCAACGCCATTCGCCTCTGAAGAGTCTGCGCCAAAAACACCGGAAAAAGAGGTAGTATTTATTGACATAACACCACAAAAGCTGGAAGTACGAGGCCCGAAAAGAGCAAATATATCCAGACCAAGCATTCCCCGTGCGAATAAGAAAATGAAAACAAGTGATATGGTGTGGCTTGATGCTGAAGAAGGAACAGGTGCTAGACTAGCATTTCCAGATGCTGACTACACTGATTGCTGTAATTTACGACCATATCAACAATTTGAAAAATTTTACAGCGAAGATGTTTTAGAACTTATTTGTGAAGAAACAAACAAATACGCTGTCTTAAATGATGTACCAAATCCAAATGTGACCGTAACTGAAATGAAAGTCGTAATAGGAGTTATGTTGGTCACTGGTTATACGTCCCGACCGACCAAAAGAGATTACTGGTCAAACGATAAAGATTTATTTTGCGCTATGGTGTCAGATGCAATAAGACGTGATAGGTTTGAACTAATACTTCGCTACCTGCATTTTGCTGATGCTGGTTGTTATTCTTCTGACGACAAAATCTGGAAATTGCGACCACTTACAGATGCTCTGAAAAAAAAGTTTTTGAAAAGTTTCAAGCCAGAACCCGATTTATCATACGACGAGTCTATGGTGGAATACTATGGACGTCATGGATGCAAACAATTTATTCGTGGAAAGCCATTACGTTTTGGATATAAGATGTGGTGTTTAAACACACCTCTTGGCTACCTCATAAATTTCGAAATGTATCAAGGGAACAATCCGCGCACAAACCCAGAATATCCACCAAAATATGGAAAAAATGCTTCGCCATTATTTTCGATGATTGATGATTTCGATGATGATACAAAGCAACTTCCTTTTGCTTTTTATTTTGATAATTTATTCACCTCAATTGGAATGTTGCTTGGATTGAAACAACGTGGTTACTATGGTACCGGAACTCTTAGGGAAAATATGTTGCCAAAATTATGCCCATTACCTAACAAAAAAGATTTGAAAAAGAAAGAGCGTGGGTTTGTTGTGAATAAAAAAATTGAATGTGCTGACATTTATATTACTAAATGGGTCGATAATTCGGTAGTGACTATCGCTTCCACCATTTTTGGAAAAAATCCAATTAGCAAAGTGAGTAGGTATTCTAGAGTTGAGAAGAGAATAATTAATATACGTCGTCCGTATGCAGTCTCTCGATACAATGCTAGTATGGGCGTGGTTGACAGAATGGACCAAAACGTAAATGCCTACCGCATCGGAGCCAGAGGAAAAAAATGATGGTTCTCAATTTTCACCTGGCTTATCGATGTTTCTGTTCAAAATGCTTGGCTGTTACACCGCAAATCCGGCTCAGCGCTCTCTCAACTTCAATTCCGTCGAGCTATAGCAGAACATTATTGTTTGACTCTGGGTGTACCAAAGCCACCGAGTGGTTTTCGAAACCCAAAAACTCGAGAAGAATCTCAATGTTCTCGTTATGATTGTTACAACCACTTCATTTCGGTTATATTAAATAACAAACGGCGCAGATGTCAAGGGAGTGGCTGCACCTCCAGCGTAACAACTTGTTGCGAAAAATGTAATGTGGGCTTATGTGTTAAGTGTTTCAAAAATTATCATTTTTTTTCTTTATAAACATTATATTTTTTGCCTTTTTGTCTTACATGAAATACATATATGTTGTCATTACAAGTGAACTTGAAATTTCGTTTATTATTAACTTTATTTTTATCGACATAGGCGAACTTTGAACTTTTTTCAAATTCAAATTTTTGTATCGTTTTATGTAGTACTTTGTAATTTGAAATATTTTCCCTTTCCTTTTTGTTATTATAATAAAAATGACATCACTATCTTAAGAAAACCTCACTTGATTACTCAATTTTATTTCATATACCATATCCGGCCTGTTGTTACATGTATGCAACAGGTGGCCCCACCCACATCGGCGTAAGTTTTTCTTTTTTTCACTTACACATGCCTTTCTATGCTCTATCCTAGCCTACTCTACAAATTTCAGATCTCTCCTTAGAAATTTAGGGTCTCGTCGTTAATGGGTTAATGATGAATTATACTTGTGTTGTACAGCAATTAGCACACTACCACCTCTCGAGCGGCCAGTTTTGACTGGATATCTGTCTTTGCGATAGACGACGAATTGATTGGGATCGAAAAATTCTGCATCGAAAAAATCAGAATTTAGCCAAGTTTCGACAATGACGAAAATATCGAACTCTAATTGAGAGCTAAACAATCTTACAGCATGAGATTTCGTTCTAGTGCCCGACGAATTTTGGAAATATATTTTTAGCTGCTTATTGACATTACTGTTGGAAGCTACGGCCCCTGTTGTTGCTTTTCCTCTCGAGGAAAAAAACGAAAAGGGCGAACGTTCACATCGGCAGGCCACAAATCCGGCGAAAGAATCTTATCGTATATGGCAGTGGCAACTCCAAGCATAAAGTTTATTTTTTTTATTGAGTTAGGCGGTGTATCTTTTTTAATTTGTCTATGGCAAGCAAAGTTAGATCTATCAGTCTTGACATGCTTGACAAGATAATCAATAATATCATTTGTAGAAACTGAAGGCTGGAACGAGGATAAATGAAGCCAATTCATACGAACGACAACATCAAGTTCTTTATTTTCATACAAACCGACAATATTCGGAATCCTACGGCGTTTATTTGTTTCAGTACGTTTACTAACATTAACAGCGGATATTGCAGAAGCTTCCCTTGTGTTGCTGGACTGCCAACAGAAGCATACGAACTTTTCACGTTAACAGAGGCATCAGCAGAGATGTGGGAAGGTCTCAAAGCTCCATCCGTATTACGCCTTACAACAACGTTGTTCATGCTAACAACTGCTCGAGGCTGAGCTTTCTTAGTACGAGAGATAATATTATCAGCAACAAAGGCTTCAGGTCCGGCATCAGCAGTGATAACGCAAACATCATCGGCATATGATGCTGAAGTCGGCTTAGCAGCAGCGACGGAGGCAGAGATAGCATTTGCATTTGTATTCGCAAAACCAGCAGGCAAAGACGACGGCGAAACACCATGAGCAGCAACAATGGGATCAGAGCTAGCATTAGCAGCAACAACACTACCGCTGTCGGTTTGAGAAGCCGAAGCAGACACAGTATCATCACACGAATCAGCAGAAGAGCGACAGCGACAAGTAGACAACGGCATATTTAATTTAAGCGCAGCAAAACTAGCTTTTATGTCTTTGATGTCATTAGCAACAACAATATTATTATCACACAGTGACTTATGCATAGAGCGCAACTCAGCTTGCATGTCGATGACCTGAGCCCGCAGCTGGTTCTTTTCGTCGAGTGCTGAATTAAGCAAAGTTAAAAATTGCATATTATCAGCTTTTAGCGCGGCAATTTCACTGAGCAATGATTTTATTGTTAGATCAATATCACAACACTTTTGTTCATTGTGTGTGTAATTATTTGAGCAATTGCCGTTTACAGGCATTGTGTTTAGATGATTTATAGAGGGAGGCGCTGAGCGAATGGAACTGCGTCGCTCACTGTTACAAGCTTTACTATAAAACGCGCAATTAGATTTATTTAAAAAATCGAGATCAGCTGGCAAGATATTCACACAAGGTAGATGAAAAAATTCACTGCACTTAGAGCATTGCATTTTGGGTTGAGCACGATCAACCTTATGCCCACACACGCACGGCATATTAGATGGGTGTCCAAGCAAAACAAAAAGATATAATGTTTTACTTTCGCACGACAGAGAAAATAACAAACGAGCGCCCAATAAACACGTCCGAACTGCGCGACGTTTGAATTGATATTTTCTTTAACTTAATAATCTAATTTTATTTGATGTTTTAAGTAGATGGAAACCCTCTCCAAGGTATTTTCATAATTATGCTTCTCAAAACTTCTTCGTATTAGACCCATATCTAAATATATGATTAAATTATTATAATTTCAGTAATTTATCGAGCTCGAGGCCAGACTTTTATTACGGAATAATGTGAGAAAACAACGGTTTTTCAAAGTGGTAGAAGTGATCATTTCCATTGATAGTTCATATCTTCCTCTTTTCTCGTATTTATTGTAAAATGTTATATCATATCATATTGTAAAATGTTATTTAATTTAGTTTAATTGGCCTTTAATCATATGACAACCTCCTTTAAAAAAATTGGTTCTATTGTAACAAATAAAAGGGCTCTATATGTGTGTACATCCAAAATGTTATTCCAATCTGTCCTGTGGCCATCGTGATATGATTTACTTTTTTATTTAATTTACTACAACTTTTTTAACCACTCTTTTCAAACTATACCCTATATACATATTAACCCAGCTTATGCTCTCCCATTCACTCACACACAAACTTTCACACTTATATTATTAGTAGAATTTATCTTAGTTACTTTCTCTTTACTTTTGGAAAGGTGGCAACTCTTTTTTTAACAGCTTTAGAAAAACGTTTGTGTAAATATATGCATGTACATATATATGCAGGAAATATTCTTATTTTAATTTAATTTTCAAACAGATAGCAACCTGCAAATCCTGATTCCTAAACCTCTGTAAGTTCAACCCAACGCTTTATTATAAATATAGTTGAAATTCTTATAAATTTAGTTGAATTTAACTGTTCTACTCTAGGATGAGGCGGCAACCCTCATCAAACATATTTTCGTATAAACTCTTTCGCTTCAGGGTAATACCATATTTCAATAATTGATTTAACTTATTATAATGTTGATTAGTAGTTTAAACAGGTGGGAACCCTCTCCAAACGCAATTAATGCAGCCTTTTAAACGGGTGACAACTACCTGTCAATATTTGGTCACCTATATAACGAACTATATATGCGCCAAATCTTATCCAGATCTATTCAGTCGTAATATAGCAATATTTAATTTAAGTTGTTTATTTAATTAAGTATAACCTTTTTAACAGGTGGCAAATCTCCATATAAGAGTCAAATTTTCTCAAGTGGGCCACCCAAAAATGAGTTTTCGAACTTCAGAAGTATTTTGCCATATAATGTAAATTCAAGGTATAAGAAATAACACTACATAATCATTTCACAAAATATCAATTTTTGTAAAAGTTATTAACAATTGAATTTTTAGGACAATTTTTGGCGTAGAATACGTCTTACCTTACGGTATGGGCACCAATGTCAGGTTTTTATTGTTGTAATCTCTATTTCTTTAATTATAAGGAAACGGCTCGATTAATTTTTTTTTTTTTTTTTGTAGTCAAATGAAGATGTTAGCTTTCGTTTGACATACATATCATGTTGGTTGATATCTTCCTAATATTTAAATTTCTCAAATGAAAATTGTATAAACACATGCACACAAATATGTGTGTGGTGTTTGGTTGAGTGTTTGCTGTTGGGCGATTTAAATGTACTCGTGCAGCCCTTTCTTTGTATTGCATAATTTTAGGCGGGCAAGTTAAAGTAGAGTAAAAGAAGAGAAAATGCTGCCAAGCACTGCAAAAAAAATAATAAAATTGATTCGCGTATGTTATTTATCATTTATCTTTACTATTGATAACAGCCATTGACTTCGTTTTTGCGAGAAATTTAATTGATAATTTAAAAACATTTTTATCCTATTTTTCCTATCATAAGCTTATGTATATCATCCAATGTAACTATCAAATAAAGAAATTCATTTGCTTGTATTATTTATCATTTATTGTTACATATGTTTTCTGTCTTATCGGATGGCGTATTCTACGTTAAACTTAATGGCCGTGTCTCTGACACAGCCTGCTTCTTTTTTTCTTTTCGAAATATCTTTGCTAATACTTAACGAAATCAAACACTTTTACATTTTGCGTGTTCGTAAACGTTTCGCGCGTAAAGTTTTATTGAGTGTTTAAATATCCGGCCATTTATTCGATAAAAAAATCCATTTTGCAATAAACAATTGAAAAATTTTTATTAATTTATTTGAGAAAATTTGACTCATAATGGAGTTGTTATAGCGTAGGGGGTAGGCTATTTGTATGCTAAATTTTGTACAATTCCGTCCAGTCGTTTTAGCCTAAAAAGGTTATAATAGCATACTCACTTACACACTCAACCACAAACACACAAACATTCTCATCGGACGGTAAATACGGGTTTTAGAGATATCCCAGCTCCAGCACCACTTGTCGCAACTTTGTTTTACATCCTAAGAAATTGAGCTCAATCACCTCAGTAGAAAATCCAGGCAGACATTGTCCTGCCTATATTTTATATATTACAAATAGATATATGTATTACAAATCGAACACGTTTTTTGACTTGACAATTTTGATTGGTCGCAAGTGTTGTTAGAGTGTATATTGAAAATAAACAGACACGCATACAGGGTTTTTGTTGAAATTTTTTTTTATTTCGTTTCATACTTTTGGAAGTTACCCTTTTTACGTTTTCAGGTTGAGTCGCACGGGAACGTTTAGTAAAATTTAAACAATCGCTGAACACATGTGTATATCCCATAAAACTTTATGCGATCAATACTTGAGCACGCTGCCCGCGCATCGTGAAGTTGCAATTATTTTCTCACTCTTAAACTAGTAACGGTCCCATATTTCTGAAAAAAGGCTTGTGTAGCTAAAAACATCAGGAATACGATACTAATTTTTTCAATCCATTTCGTTGTGGTTAACATTATGATATTATTTAAACAATTAAATTGTTATTAAAGGTCAAGTAGAAGGTACAACATTCGTGTTACTGAAAGCTGATATTATTACGATATCATCTGAAGAACCAGAAATAATGAACTTAACATACAACAGAATTGGATAAAGTATGAAATCCACAATGGAAATATGTTGGTAAAAAAAATTTAAATTTACAATAAGAACTTCATACAAATTTTTTAGGAGATTTGGAGACGGGGAAATTATTTTTGGTCGATTTGTAAAAGAATGCCACATATGTTTAATCCAATAAAATTTGACGTTTCAAACAGGCCTTCTAAAAATATATCTAGCTATCAACATTCTCCTCAGCGAAATGAACCGTTTGACACAAATTTTTAATATTTCACATACCTTGAGTACAATTTAATTAAATTCGACTTTTCAAAGCGAAGGCAACCCTCTCCCAAGTAAGCAAAATCATGTCTAGAACATTACAGGGGTATGGGTAGGAAGCTAAAGCTATGCAAAATTTCAGGTAATTCCGTTCCGTGGATAAAAAGTCGTAAGCACAAACAAACAGATTTTCGCATTTATATATACAGATTAAAACGACAATATTATTAAATTTTCATGCTGCAACTTCTTTGTAATCTACGTTCGAATCGATGAAGCTTTTGGCATAAGTTAAATAGATTGAAAAAGAATTGCACATATTGGGGCTCACTTAATAATGCCTGAGAAGCACTGAGTTATTTGACAGACGACGAAAATGTGCGCGGTCTTTTTTCAAATACTCAATTAAATGCACTACTTAATTTAAAGCGTGCGCTAATTTTTCCGGTAATGTGTATTTTTAAGCATCAACACAGTTGTGGTTTTTGATTCCATCCATCACAAACGGCTAATGATGTTCCGATACTAGTATTTCCTCTCATTTCCTTTACGCGTGTCTGATTATGGTTTTGTATGAATTAGGTTTCGACTAACAGCCGAGGGGTTGTTTGATCATATATGTACATACATATGTATATAGAATGTTGAACGTAGTTGGATTTCCCGGAATCGTGTCATGCCAAATCATTATTTTATAATTTTCGCCAAATGCACAGTGTTGTTGAGTCATCTAAGGGTGAGAAGTCAAGTGTGGATGACTCGTTAAGCAAGCTGGTGGTTTGATGGCATTGCTGGTTTATTGTTCAGTAAGTCAGTTACTCTGATGATGGTGATTTGTCAAAAATGCTGGTTACCTAACCTTAATGCAGTATTAATAAAATAATAACAACAGCAATCAAAATAACAATAACGCATGCAGATGCGCTCAATACAATTATGAGGTTATATTAAGCCATATGATAAAGTAACAAGTCGTTGCAGAAGATAATTTTTTCAAATTTTAAAAATATTAAATTTTTTACTACTTGAAATACCTTAGCATTTGTTTTTGCTTTCGAATCAGATGCACTTTCTCTTAGTTGCAACCAATGACCATAACGGTTACAATTTAAATACAAAAAATCATGATTTAATCGGGGTGGTTTACAATTTCTTCGATCAAATTTAATCGATATTTTGAGAACTTTATTTTTTTTGATGAAGCTTGATCGTTATTCTTACATTTTTATGTTTTCGATAAATTTTGGTCGATATTTCATTATTTTTATTTGTTCATCAATAGTAATCGTTATTATTGGATTTAAATTTTTCTGATCATCTCCGATCGATATTTTGTGTTTTTTATTTTTTGATCACAAAACAGAAATCGTGTCATTATTGTCATCGCCGACAAACTTAAACGAAAAATAAAAGTTGCCAAATAGCAATTTGCACTCTATATGAATTTTTCTAGGCATCTGGTTTAAACATACATACATATGTATGTACTTTTTTAATTTTCTCTATTGTACTTACACAGTAAAACGTGTGCAACCTTATAAGTTATTGTTGTTAAACGTATGTATATTTTGGTGTCTCCTGCGCGGATTAAATTATTGTAAAAAAATTTAAAGCGGTTCAATAATTCAAACTCGTGTATAATTAGTTTGCAGTAGAGGACACTTTGCTCACTAAAGCTACACTTTCCAAGATTTTATCATACTGCGCTATGCTAACCTACAAAATGATCGAACTAAATTGAGAAATCATGCACCAGCTATTTCTGGAATAATAATCAGGCTTATCAGCTTTTAAAGTCAGCTACTTGGTGGGCAGATAAATTAAATGTGGATTGCGTAGTGATCTTCTCGGTGATGAAAATTTCAAGACACATTTTTGTGTGGCCAATTCTTGCCAAGTCAAATGGAATGGCGAGATAATTACGATATTTATATAATTAATATAGTTTTTGTCTGGACATGGCAATAATAGAAAAAAATTATAGTACCTATCTGAAAGCATTATCGCCGCTAGAATTTTGAAATTGTGGAATTTCACGTACAACCTCCTTATGTGTTTTAGCAAGATGCAGAGCAATTCGTTAGATACTGTCACACGAGTTGAAGTGAGAGCCGCTAAATATTCCAACCTTTGATGTTGCGTTACAAACCTGGCAGGCGTTTAAAGATTAGTTTGAAACTCTGGTACATAACAGAGATTTACGATCGATGTATAAACTTGACAAACTGCACCAAGCGGTTTCGTCAACAGCCGTGCTTGATGCTTTTATTCTGGCAGCTAGGAAAATGCGGTATGATAATACGAAACATCTGGCGGAAATACATATAGCGCGCATTCTCAACCTCCCATAAATATATACTTAAGTAAAATAACCCTTGAACAACTTAAACCACAAATACCCACTCAATGTAAAAACTGCCAGCGGTATTCTCATGTAGCAAGTAATTGTCACATACTCTACAGGTGCGTCAAATGCGCACAATCCCACGGCCCAGGAATGTGCACGATTCCGGTTAAAGAGAAT
Organism: Anomoia purmunda; assembly: GCA_951828415.1. Lineage (NCBI taxonomy): Eukaryota > Metazoa > Arthropoda > Insecta > Diptera > Tephritidae > Anomoia > Anomoia purmunda. The sequence continues at coordinate 23,958,960 of OX639998.1, read as the reverse complement.
AATAACAAAGAATGTGTATACACCTACCAAACAACAGGGAGAATTGAGAAACGAACAGGTATACCATTAAGATGCGCGAATTGTGACACAGAAGGGCACTCGGAATATTCTAGTGTCTGTCCGGTTCGAATTGAAATATTCAGACGAAGAGATAATCGTAAAAAGGAAAAAGAAAGAGAGACACAAAACATTTCGCAGGAGTCTCTCCGTAGCAATACAGCGTCCTACGCCGCGGCGGCAAAAAAGAGTATTTCAAAAACAACTACGACTGATAGGCGGACGGCACCACCTTCAAACTACACCCAAGGTCAATTCAAAGCTCTTAATGGCGAATGCATACGTCTCTTTGGTAGTGGATTTACTAGATGTATGCAAACAATAAGCGAACTCTCTGTACAGTATAGCCGACTAAATAATGACGAAGAAAAAGCGTCTGGTTTGTTTCAACTATTTATTGACCTGAGAATAAACGCTAATAGTAATGAACAGTCGTAAACTAAAGGGTATATTTGTAAATGTCAACTTTCTAATATCAAAACAAAAGAGACATTATTTCAATATATTTTTACAACAACATAAACCTGACGTAGTACTAGCGGCGGAACTTCGACTGAATCAAAATTAGAAGATTTCATTTCGAAATTATAACTATGTTCCACAATTATCAAAGAGCGATAGCAACAGCAATAGGAATCAGGCTACTGGGATATTTATAAGAGAATATTTACAGTATAATAGGATTGAGGTGGAACCCACCACATACCTAGAGACTACGGCAATAGAACTGCGGACAGTAGATGGAAATAGTATAGCATTTGCAGCTATGTAGAATAGACTAAGTAAAACAGGCAAACTATGTACTAGTGATCTAGGAAAGATCCTAAATGCGCTTAGTGCAAGAACAAAAGAAATTGTCTTAGGTGGTGATTTAAATGCGCGTCATCCTGGTTGGGGCGATACGCATATAAATTCAAAAGGAAGAGTTCTGCATAATTGGCTTGCAGAGTGCTACTTCAAATAGTGCATACCAAAACTCCTACTAGGACCATTGGAGAGTTTAACTCGTTTGTCGATTTATTCAAAGTATCACCATTCGTCAGCATCTGCTTTGACGAGGTGAGTGAGCACCATGGCAAGCTGCTTACTCATATTTTTGAGTCTGATCACAAAGCAATAGAACTCTGCCTAGAGAGGTCACCCAATATTATACTAAAGCAACCACCACGGCAGATATATGACTATAAGAAAATGAACGGTGATGTATTTAACCACGAGCTTTCTTCAAGACTAAAAGACAATTGTTTGCCAACGGACCGCGTAGTTTCTACAACTGAAATAGACAACTGCATTTCTCAAATGAATTTAGCTTGGGATGAAGCCATTAACTCTCATGCGGTTCCTAAAATAGAAAGTCATAGTAGGGGACTTATTTCCCTACCAGCGGTAATACTAGACTTGATAAAATAAAAAAAGAAATTACGAAGGGTGGCATATAGATGTGCAGATCCAAGACGCAAAGCAATACTGACGGCTACAATTCGAAACATTAGTAAGATTATATCTGATAGAATTCGCCTAAACGAAGAAAGTTATTGGGAAAAATATTTTGCCAAAATACTCATGAACACTAATACCTACAGGAAAATCAAAAACTTATGAGGGCTTAACAATGTAGTGCAGCTGCCAGGACTGGTGGTGGAAAATGTAAATATTTTAGACTTCGAGGGGGGAGTCCCCCAACCCTGTGGCTGATTTATGTCTGGTCAATAAAACAAATGAGGTAATATACACAGATATACAAATGCAGACGAAGTTGAAATTTCAATTTATTTACTCAATAACAAAAAAAGTTCAGGAGAAGATAATGTCTCAAATTTTGTTCTTCGAAAAACATACCCTTATTTTTGGCGCTTTTTAGCTATTCTAATTAACCAAGCTTATAACCTAGGATATTTTCCTGAATCCTGGAAATGCGCTAAAATCGTACCAATTCTAAAACCAGAGTGGAATCCAAAATCCGTTCGCAGCTACCGTCCCATTTCATTGCTGTCTAATGTCGGTAAGCTCTTTGAGAAGTTTCTGTTAGAAAAGATTAGAAGACATACAACTGATAACAATATCTGTAAAGACACACAATTTGGGTTTCGCAGATAACTCTTCTGTCAGACTTTGTATGCACTAACCTTAACCGTCGCTGGGCTACAATAGCAGTTAGCCTTGACATTGAAAAAGCATTTGACACAGCTTGGAAAGAGGGTATACAAAATGTATAAACTATATAAATTTAATATATATATATGTCGGATTTTGCACAGCTATTTGATAGAAGTTTCTTTGTAAGTATGAATAACGATTGATCTATGCTTAGAGACATTGCAGCAGGCGTACCACAGGGGTATCTACAATAGAAAACACAAACATGATAACACTCATTTATGCCGACGATATTTTAGTACTAGGATCTCTACAGAATGCGTATAAAGCGAATAATATGATGAACATGTATTTGAATAAGCTAACTGAATTCCTTTCTAAGTGGAAATTGAAAATTAATGTTTCGAAATCTGAATGTACTGCTATCAAGGGACTACACAAATACCTTTATCCAAACGCTCGAGACTTTATTCTCAATATAGAAATAAATGGAAAACATATTCCGGTTAAAGAACACATTAAATATTTGGGAGTAGTTCTTCAGAGTAAATTTAATTTTAAACTGCACCTTGACTATATAATCAAGAAAGCAAAAACCATGTTCTTCTCTTACATAAATCTAGTAAAACGTGCCAAGGATTTAAAGTCGAATATAAAAATTAATATTTACAAACAAATAATAAGACCGATCGTGGCATATGCTTTCCAAATATGGCTTAGTATTTCCTTACCTCAAATGGAAAGATTGCGAATTTTTGAACGATATATGTATGTATTTTGAGACTCAGTAGCGGTATAAATCGCCAACCTTATCGTAGAAGAGAGCCTTTTAGGAAAAGAATCTCAAACAGTATTCTCTATAAAAATTGTAAAATAAAACGCATAGACAGATTTCTGATGGATAGTGCACTACGTTTCTTAAACAAAATGACTACACTAAAAAATGAGCACACTATAACGTATGTAAATAAACAAGAAAATATATCATTTCCTATAAATGAACGCTATTTGTCACCTATATATATAAATTTACTAAATAGTCATAATAATCTGTACAGTGATAACAAATTGATGTTCTATCACAGAAGGCACAACTCCTATGACATAAGAGAAAGTGTGGCTTATAATGTAGAACAATACACCGACCAGTAAGCCAAAATAAATTTGGAATAAAACTTGTATAGCACTATTTTCTAGTCAAAATTATTGTTATTGATTTACTTTTATTGTAATCTATTTATTCCTCTTTTAAGTAAATTATGATATTCTTCTTTTCATGCCCTTTTTGGAGAAATATAAATAGTTAATGTTATTATATTGAGATATAGTTAAGTTATACAGGCCTAGAATATGGCAGGCTTTTATAAACATACGCACTGTTAAGATTAGAAATCTTAGATAAAAGCATTTAGCTTGTTAGGAATAATTAAATGAAATGTAATCTAATTCATAATAATGTAATTTTTGGGCAATAAATGAATAATAATAAAAAGTAAGCTAATGTCAATAACCTTTTTTGTACTGGTCAATATAGTGGTTCAATTTTATTTGATTTTACCACTCATATTGATGTCCGTTAGGTCAATAAATCGTGTCAAATTTATAGATTTCGGCTACAGCTCATTGTATAACGCAAAATATTGTGAAAAAATGCAAGTCGTCTGCAGTAGGTACATTAATTCAGGTCCACCGGCAGGAGATCGTTCATGGTCTCCACCGTTAAATGTGGTAGCACTAACGGTGATAATTTTTTTTCCGGGGATTCCCCAACGACACTTGTAGCGTATCATTGGCTTCTCTTTCCTTTTATTTTACTTTTAACGTTGTCAGTGAACAGTGAATACCTACCTACTCGATCACAATCTAATATTGTGAAGTTTAAATAAATTAGAAAACTAAAATTATGGATAAAAAGAGAGAAAACCCAGTGGTGCATTTAAACGCAAACAACGCCAAGAAAGAGAAGATAGTAAACAAAAATTGCCCAAAATTGACAAGTTCTTTAGTCAGCCTTCTGCAAGTACATCTGGCAAAAATATTTCTATTCATAGTTACTCAAATAATGGCGTAACTGCAGTGTTGGTTGAGAAGCCTACTTAAGAAGATTCGACAATTATTGCAGTTGGAGATACCTCCACCGCCGATCATGTGAACGTGGTTGATGTTTGCATGACACACATAAGAGCGGAGGACTTGGTGGAACCACAGACCTCTACATTTTTTGAAAATGTGTACGACAAATCTTCCTAAGACTTGGGAAACTTCTCGAACAAAATATTAAGTGATAATGAAGAACGTCAAATTCTTGATATGGGGCCTGTACAGCCTTCACGACCTTTTCGGACAGACATCAACCAGAACAATAGGTGTTTTTCAAAGTCGTACTTTGTTTCGTATTCTAAATATGGGTCACTTAATCGTTTTTGGTTGTGTTATTCCAAAATACTAGACGTTGCCTATTGTCAACCCTGCTGGATACTTGCTTCACAAAGGAATAATGTTTGGTGTACGGGAATTCGAGATTGGTAGCATTTATCAGAAAGAATTAAACAACACAGTTGTTCGAGTGGCCATTCTTAAGCATGTGCTGTGTATGAATTTTGAAAAAAAAACGATACTAATACCATCGACAAGGAACTTGAAAATGAAATTCGCAAAGAAGCATCATTTTGGAGAATGGTTCTTTAAAGGTAATTCGATATCATGCTTACCCTAGCAAAGAGTTCTTTGGCTTTGAGAGGACATCAAGAAGACTTAAGTCAGGAAGGATACCAGGGAAATTTTCTGTCCTTTGTAGAGCTTGTCGCCCCCGATATGATCACATTTTGCGGCAAGTTTTGGATATGTCCAAAGGTAATAATAATTATTTCTAAGTTTTTTTATCATTTTATTTTGTTTATAATTATGAATTGTTTAATATCAAGACGTTTTTGAAATTGTGTTTTTTTTTTTTATGTTTTAGGATCTACAAGATATCTGAGTGTAACAATTCAAAATGAAATGATTGAGAGCTTGGGGACCAAACTCGAAACCCATCTACTAGAACAAACTAGAACGTCACCGTTTTTTGTCATCATAATGGATACGACACAGGACATATCGAAGGTAGATCAGCTAAGCATTTTTGTGAGGTATGCAGTAATAACCAGATCGGAAAATTGACAGCCAATTGATATAGAAGTAAAAGAAGGGTTTCTAGGCTTTTATGCAGCCATAAAACATGGCGCAGTAGATTTAGTTAACCAAGTGGCAACATTATTTATCGACAAAAATATTGATTTTAAAAAATGTGTGGGGCAAGGCTATGATGGAGCCAGTATGGTGAGTGGTGTGTATAATGGTGTACAAAAACATATTAAGGATATCCAGCCTAATGCAGAGTACGTACATTGTGCCTCTCATAATTTAAATTTGGTGATGAATGATGTCGATAGCAGTTGTGTGGAAATACAGATTTTTTTCGCAACGTTGCAAGATTTGTATAACTTTTTCGGAAACAGCTTCAAACGTTGGGATCTACTGTCAAAATTCACTGGCGAATCGGACACCACTCTAAAAAAAACTAAATCCGACTAGATGGTCCAGTAGGGTCAATACGATATCTGCAATAAAACTTCGTTATTTTGATATTATCAAAGCATTATCAGAAATAGTTCTAAAGAGTTCTAATAAAGATAAGCGTAGTAAAGCAGAGAGCATTAAAACAAAAATGCTAAATTTCGAGTTGGTGTTGCTTTGCGAAATCATGCACAGTGTATGAACGACATCAATTATGCATCCAAAACTTTACAAAAATGCGACATCAATTTGGGCGAGGCGAGTAAAGTTTTAGCAGAGACCAAAGCAAAGTTGCAAAAATATAGAAATGATTTCGAACTATTCAAGTGCAAAGCCAGTGAAACTGCAAGAAAATATGGTATTGATACCCATTTTCAAGAAAAAAGGCAAAGAAATGTTAGAAAACATTTTGATGAATTGGCTGCTGATCACCGATTTCCAAACCAAGAAAAAATATTTAAAATTGAGATTTTCAATAATGTACTAGACACAGTAATATCTCAATTAGATACACGTTTTATTGGTATGAGTGCAGTCTGTCATATATTCGATTTTCTAACACTAACATTTTTATTAAATGTTGATGAAGCAACTTTATTACAAAAGTGTGACGAATTCCAAAGAAAATATTCAGATATAATAGGCCCTAGTTTTTCACTTCAGTTTATTAATATTTACCACCTAGTTTTACTTCAACTAACTCAAGCATACACTGCTCACCAATTATGTAAGGAATTAATGAGCAAATATGGAGGGCTAGAATGCGACCTAACGGAAGTATTTATTTACAACAATGTTATTATTCTTCTCAATTCCTGTCACTTCTGCAGCAGCTGAAAGGTCATTTAGCAAATTAAAAATAATAAAAAATTATTTAAGAAATAATATGGGCCAAACTCGACTCCGACATTTATCGCAATTGAAAACAAAACCGCAGCAAGCCTGGATTTAAACGAAGTCATTGATACTTTTGCGAAAACTAAAGCTAGGAAAAATTTGAAATATAATTGCTATTTAGTCAGTTGGCAGGCCCGACCTTTATATAATATTTCGTTTTATTAGCCAAACCTACACCAAGTATTAATTATAATTTATGTTCTTACTGTTTAATATTTGTATTACCTGCCCTGCAGTGCACAAAAAAGAGCTTAAGTAGCTTAGCATTTTTAAAGTACTTGTATATTTCATATTTTTATGTGATAAAACCTAATCAGTTTACATAGCAGTGGGACCCCCATTTTTTAATTAGCCCCAGGGCCCTTGGTTACCTAGCTACGCCACTGGATGTGTGGCCCTGAGAAAGCGGCAGAGAAAGAAGCACTTGAAGGATTTGCTCTTGTACTTACCAAATATTCGTCAGGGGTAGTTAGGTCGTCAATATGAGGAGAAAGAGAGAAAATTATATGCATAAATCTACAAAATGGCCAAAATTAATTCAGAATATTTTTGTGTATTCAGTTTTGAAATCCATTAAATTTTAGTCTACCATAACACAAGTAGAAAGCTGGTAAAAACTACCGTTGCTGTTCCAGCTTGTGTCGAAGGTGTTACGCTTTTTCCTCCGTATAAAATTCGATTTTGTTCATGAATAGTAAACACTGATATCATTTCTCACTATAGACGTTTAGTACTAGATTTTTTCAGACATTCGTGCTTCTTTTCCGATAGTCAGTACTCGGGTAGGAAGTAATTACCAAATGAGTTCAAGCGTACATTATACCAATTGGATCTTTTCTTACTACGTATCTTAGACGAGGCTCCAAATACAACGGATTGCCTAATGTTGTTTACTTGTCTTGAGGGAGCTCACTTTCAACGGCAAAAAGTATTTTCGAAAACAACCTTCTGTAGGTACTCCATGGTTTAATATCTTAGAGTAGTTTTGTGTTAATCGGACGTAATGCCGACCTGGAGAATATGGTCGTGCCATAGGGCATCACAATGTTATTTGGACCACTTTTACCTCATACATTTGTGTTATTTATGGAGTAATCTTTGTTGGATAACTGTTTACATTCGGAAAGGGAGTGCCAGCGATTTTTGAAGAGTAACGAGCAGACATAATATAAGTACGCATATACATTTGTTGACATCGAATGAAATGAATATTATCAATATAATAACAAACAATCCACTTCATCCTCAAGTTAAAATTCCTTACAAAGCCAATACGGCAAATGAGGCCATCACACCGCACCATAGGATGAATGAGGTAAAAACAAAACATCTTATTCATAAATAAAATTACTAAAATAAATAAAAAAGTAAATGGGTTAAATTAACCCTATCCGACTTAGGCACATATGTACATACATACATACATTTTACAGCCTTATGTAAATTTGCCACAAAATGAAATACAGGACTTTTATTATATTTTCTTACACATAAACGTCTTAGATTACTTTTTCAACTATAGTAAAATTTTCTGTCATGTATGGACTTTTTTTTTAAAACAGAAATGAACAACAATTTGAAGATAATTTTATGGACAATCCTCATAACAGTTATGGTCCTTGATACATATAGCTATCGAAACATATACATGTATGATTATTTTTATTGTGTATATTCATTCATTTTTCACTGAAGCTATACCATTCTAACATTAGGTTGCTAGAAAGAAGAGTTACTAAAAAATTTTAAACTTCGTCCATATCTTTTATACGAGGTTCAGTAAATTTGCTACAAATCGGTTCAAAAACAAAAAAGAGAAACTCCAGTTTTTTTAAGCCAGTTAGCAATCGAACAGCAGGCCGTAGCGTGTAGTATTTGGTTCTGTAAACAGCGCTTTTTTCCAGTTAAAATAGCAATAATTTCGTTAAGCATAATGGAGCAAATAAAGAAAAACCAATCAAATCTAGTCCCGAAAGCTCTTCTGCAGACGAGTGAAATCATTGGACTACGCTCATGTACATATGTATGTATAGTTATGGGCTTAATGAGTAGTTGAAAACAGTTATCCACAAATTTAGGTGGTTGCACGTTGATATGATAACATATCTTGAGTGGTGAACACAACCCGTTTTTGCCATCGACGTGGGATGCTAATACCGCTGTTTGTATCGTTGTTTTGCCGACGGCAAGAACGGCACGTGACTCTATCCTTTATCAGTGCTTGGAATTGATACCAAACGTATACACTTATGTAATAGTTCATAAAAAAGGGGTGCGAAGATGTATAAATTACTTTGGATTCGTTTGCCTACTTGAAACCAATCCCTGTATGAGGCCAATTAGTGATAAAAAACCGCTAACATTTGATTTGAAAAAACATTTCGTGCTTCAAATAATGCTAAGATTTGAACTGGTTATCGTAAATTTCTAATTAGCGTTTTAATATTTTCCCAATTGGTGACAGAACGCTTAACCCTCAAATAACACCCCTAACCATAAAAACAATCGTCATCGAACTAACTAATTAGGCCTTATCAGTGTGGTTTAGACCGGCCAGTAAACCATTGACCCAATATTCATGCTACGGCAAGTCTTAGAAAAGACCCTACAGAAGAATTAATTTCCCAAGTGTGTTTTCTTCTTTTTCATAATCGACGCTATAGCCGCCTAGGCGATTCTGGCCGAATTCAACATGGCGTGCCAGTCCTCCTTTGCGTTGCTAACTGGCGCCTGCTAGATACTCACGCTTTTTGCATATGTGCATCTTAGCTGCAAAAAGATAACGATCCGAGTCGATATTCCGTCCTCGGAGTGTACGTACATCTAAGTTACTGGAAGCATGCCTTCCGTCTGTAGCAATATGATCGATTTGTTTTCGCGTTTTTGATCTGGAGAAAGCCACGTGGCTTTGCTGGAACCGCTACAGTCTTTTAAATAAAAACCATAATGAAAATTAATTACTTGACTAAGTAAATATAAAACAAATGGCGTAAATGAATGTAATTTTTTTAATGTTGTTAATTTTATGTCTATAAACTTATTGATTTCAAAGTGGAAAAATGAAACGGTACGTCGGCCAAAATCTGCAAGGCGGTTATAGCGGCAATTAAGAAGAAGAAGAGCCGGATCTGGTTCTATTTAAGGAGGAAGACGTACTGTTGTCTTACTGAAAAAGAAATAAAATCTCACAAAACTGGCAGCAGTAAACAAATCTGACGATTCCTGCGTCGGAATTTTTTTCTGATGAACACACCTGGTTTCAGTATCTGTCAGCTAGTTTTTTAGTTTTTGTTTTTCGTTTTTTAATTTTTCAGAAAAGTATAACTGGACATATGTGCAAAAACCTTTACTTTGCCCAATCATGTTTATTACGACTTTTGGCCTTATTGACCCTATACTAATACCCCTTTACAAAATATATTTTTTTAACATCCTTTAGAAAACGTTGAGTTGTATGAGATTTATAGTGACAGTGACATTGTACGGCGAATTAAGATTGAGCGGCTACGTTGGCTAGGTCATGTTGTACGTATGGAGAAAATGCTTCAGCTCTGAAAGTATTTAACGCGGTACCCGCTGGTGGGGTCAGAGGAAGAGGAAGGGCTCCTCTCCGTAGGAAAGACCAGGCGGAGAAGCCAAGTCCGGCTTTACTTTCGCGCCAGTTAGCAAAGCAGAGACGCAACTTAGGCCACATATAAGCATATTAGGTACATCTGTTGTTAAATTTTGTACATAGTGCGCTCTTAACCAGAAACGCAATAGTCAATTAGAATTAATATTGAATATCGGACCTTCATCGCAAAAACCTCTTAAAACCACAGTATCTATTTACTAAAATCAAAATAATATATTTTCACGGTAGATTTGGAAGACTGTATTCCTCCTGCTTGCTTATAATTAATGTTTAGTTTGCGCCAATTAGAATGAATATTGAATATCGTACTTTTATCTCAAAAACCCCTTAAAACCACAGTATTTACCAACATCAAAACAATATATTTTCACGGTAGATTTGGAAGACTATTCCTCCTGCTTGTTTATAATTTATGTTTAGTTTGCGTAAGATCTCATATAATGAAAATAAATCAGTACACAAAGCACAGATTAATTTGGGTGAGCAAGGAAATATATTCCCGTTGCTGATGGGAGAAAATAAAATAATCATTATTCTAAAAACTTTGTAGGCGCATAGCCTAACATTCTATGGATAATTTTAAAATTGGTATTTTCTCATGCCCACCTACATAAAATATATTAAAAACTATTAAAATGTACAAGACAACTAAAACTGTGCAATTAAAATTATTCCAATATTCCAAAAAACCAAAACACGATATCCTATCGAAAGTTTCGAGGCATGTAGTACTCATTCTTTAAAAGAATCGGGTACCTATTATTAGCTCATCGAATTTTAAGGTTTCAGTTCGGAAAAATTGGTATATTAATTTTTTAATTTATTGATATATTTAGTTTTCACAAATATAGAAGTTTGAAATATATTTAAACGGTACTGTTACTTATTTTAATTAAATAAACTATTCTAGATGCCGCGGTACACTTGTTGAATTCGACGTGTTTTTTTACAACTAACTTTTGGTTCGTTTACTTTTAAATACTCGGCGGTTCGTTAAGATGCAACTATCGTTAAAGTTTTGCCACGTGCAAGGTTTTATCTTGATGGTTTAGATTTCACATAGTTGTTATTAATAGAATATTTGTCAATAAAAGTAGTTTAATAATCTTCACCGTTTTTGGTCTTTAAGCCAGATCTCACATATATATTTATATAGCTACCTGAGAAGATCTAACTAAATTAATCAAAACTGCCTTTTTAGCTTTACAAATCTGCTGTAAGTCTACGGAAAATTATTAAGCTAAGCGGGGTATCAGCTAGTATACAGATAAAATATTGACCTAGTGTAATTAAACATTATATATACCTACGTTATGTATTTGTAAGTAAAGGGTGGCTAAATTTTAAGGGCCGATGTTGAATGTGAACCACAGCTAAACGTCAAATTTTTTTTTTGCATTTCATTTGACATTTCTCAATTTCAGACTAACTCAATTTGAACATGGAAAGATACACAATCGAGCAACGTGTTAAAGTTATTCAGGCTTATTATGAAAATGGGCGTTCAAATCAAAATGCATATCGAAGAAAATCATCTTCAGTGATGAGGGACATTTTCACCTCAGTGAATTCGTCAATAAGCAGAATTGCCGCATTTGGGCGAATGATAATCCAAGAGTGATTGTTGAAAAACCAATGCACCCACAAAGAGTGACTGTTTGGTGCGGTTTATGGGCTGGCGGCATCTCGGGCCGTATTTTTTCCAAAATGAGGCCGGTCAGGCAGTTACTGTGAATGGTGTTCGCTATCGTGAGATGATAACTTTTTATGGCCCGAATTGGAACATATGGATGTGGACGATATGTGGTTCCAACAAGATGGTGCCACTTGCCACACAGCCAACGAAACAATGGGTCTTTTGCGCGACAAATTCAATGGCCGTATTATCTCACGTTGTTGCGATGTCAATTGGCCACCAAGATCATGTGATTTGACACCGTTGGACTAATTTCTTTGGGGTTATTTGAAAGAAAAGGTTTACGTCGATAAGCCAGCAACAATTCAAGAGCTAAGGATGAGATAATTCGGCCCATTAACGGGATAGAACCTCAATTATGCCTCAGCGTCATCGAAAATTTGGAGCATCGGATGGACGTTTGCCGCCGAGATCGCGGCGGACATTTGGCCGATATTTTGTTCCATACATAATTGAACCACCCGATGTTATCATATTAAAAAGAAATTACAATAATTTCCAAAATAATTTGTGTTTTATTCAAAATCAACATCGGCCCTTAAAATTTAACCACCCTTTACATACACATCATCATAATCAAACTTTTCAACATGAAAAGCATTAACAAGGCATTTACAGTTATGGTTCCGGTGCTAATAAAATCAGTAATATCAATTGAAATACGTACCAATGACTGTTCAAATAGTAAATAAACTTTCTATATTAGTATATATCTTTGGTGATGCTCTCTCTATCTGTCTCGCATACTAAATCTCCCTTTATTCATTTTCACTATTGCCTGTGTGACCAGATATCCACATAATTTTAATGGAACTATACTCAAGGGGAAATTAACGAATTTGAAGTACGAGGTGACAGCCGTTAAATGGATTTAAAATAGCTTCCACTGAAGATTTACCACCTATGCATATAATGTTCGAAATATTGGGTACACCTGTAGTGCGATTCACTAACTTATTTTAAAGATATTCGTTTGGTTAACTCAACTTAACCAAAATTTTAGCGACGCTGCTATTCAGTAGCCATTTTTAACGATTTTCGCATTCGCCGAATCAGCTGTTGACGGTAGCTAATCGATGACCGAAAAATAAACGACAACAAATTTTGTGTTGTTAACTCAATCGAGAAAAGTAAAATTCGTGATTTCAATTTAAATAAAAGAAAAATTTAAAATTCAGTGATTTGTTTTCTTGTAATTAAAAAAGGAACATTAAATAATGTCGTTTAAATATTTGGTATATGATTTATCACGAGGTGATGAAGAAGTAAGCGCTCCAACAGTGGATCGACGTTTACTCCGAGAAGTGGACAATCCCTTTCATCTAAATGCAACAGACTTTCAAAAACTGTATCGGTTAACTCCAGCTGAGTACATGAATACCTAATTTATCAGCTTGACAACCAAATAAGAGGATCCAGAATAACAGCAATATCAACTGAGAAACAGGTAGCTCGTGTAATCTTTAAGCCTGCATGCAATTTTAAATTTTACTTTTATATTGGTAGGTTCTAGCGGCGTTAAGGTTCTTCGCAACTGGTTGCTATCAACGACCCGTAGGTGAACAATGGGGAATGTCCATGAGCCAGTTTTCCGTAAGCCGGCATTCATCGGGTAACCGATGCAATCAATGATTCGTTGTTTCACCAGAAAGTGAGGTTTCCTATGACCCAAGTGGAACGCCATTCTGCTAAAGAAATGTTGCTTCGGCGTCGTCTCCTTTTGTGGGAGGCTGTATTGGAGCCGTCGATTCCACGCATATGTATATCAATTTTGCCACCAAGGAATCATGAGGAGGCTTATGCCAACCACCACATCTACTATTCAGTTAATATGCTAATGGCAAAAGCAAACTTTTACAAGGATCCATGTATAAAAACAGAAATATAGTTTAGTTTTGATATAAAGATATATGATTATAATTAAAAAAAATTAAATATATGTATGTGAATCCTAAATACGCTGGAGCACAACGCGAAGTTTGAAAATGATAACCATGGCATATTTGCAGGTTATTCCGCATATTCCTTGGAGTCGAGTTGATGACTATTCTAACAAAACACTCGTAGAAGAGTCCGGAATTCTGCTACAATGGATCATTGCAATATATGTATATAAAGAATTTTAAGTGTTAATGAAATATAACAAAATCCCTCAAATTTATATTTTGCAGCAGGCATTCGTTTGTTTTTTTCTATTCCTCTTTGTGCTTTTCGCTTATTTTGACATTTAGTTTGACAGAGATGCCACTCTTTATCGCTTTGAATAAATATAACGAAACAGCTGTTAAGTGTCGTTAAGTATAAGTTAATGAATCTCACAATCGTTAGTGCAAACGGCAAATATTGCCGCTAAAAATAACGAATGTCGTACCGTTTAAAGTTAGTGAATTGCAGTACTGCTCCGTCAAGGACGGCTTTGATTGCTGAAGTAGCAAAAACACAAAAGCTTATCCTAAAAGAGCGTGGCAAGTTAATAATTTGACATACAATTATAATAAGAAAATATTATTAACAATGCCGATTAAAAAGTTTTTTGAAAGAAGTAGGTATATGTAGATTATAAATTCCTCTAAACTTATATATATACATACATACCAGTATACATACATATACTGAAAATATTCTATAAATGCACAAGCTTTTATATTGGCATTGAAAACTGGTTTTACCAGAGAACTTCAAACAATTGTATGATACCAGTGCCATCTATATGTATATATGCATGGTGAAAAGAGTACAGAACAGGGCCGTAGCGAGGGGCCCCCGCGACCTAAAAAAAAAAAAAAAAAAATTTTTCGCGAATGATGTTCGCCAGTGCACTTGCAACTATTTTCCTTCGTCCGGCGCATTTTGCTGAATTGGAACAGTATTGAACGTAAACAACACGAATCAGCTGCGCGTTATCAAGCACCACTGTGCCTGCTCTTTTTCCGGCTGAATTCGCATGCGATTTAGATAAACGGCATTGCAAGACAATGTCGTAATGACGTAATCGAGACTGGGAGGGTCTTGGCAACTGTGTCTAAGCTCTGCGTGCGAGAGTTTTTTCTGTAGTTTTCTCTATCAACTTCAGGCAAATGCCGACAGAGTTCTAATACTTGAACGATAATTTGCCGCATTTAGTATGAACCAGTCCTAAAAATCTTTTTCTTTCCACCACATAAACATGACGTGCAATGATATAGTCTGGTTGATAATAAACATTTGCATGGGATAGGCAATTTCAAACTTGATAATTGCGGGAGGAAGGATGTGAACGAAAAAAGGAAATGTGAAAGAGAAGTATCCGACGTATTAAACAATATAGAATTGAAGCAAAGGCAAGGAAGTACGGCTGATGAAATCGATAATACAGTGTCGGATTGACGGAATGCGTGGTACTACATTTATAGACGCGTCTGGGTCTTGTTCTTTTTGATTTCGGAGATGACCTTTTTTTTTTTTTTTCAAATTACAGGGCCCCCCGGAAGGTTCGCCCCGGGGCCCCCGCCGTCCTCGCGACGGGCCTGGTACAGAAGATGCCGCAGATTGTGGTACCGCTAACCCTGGCTGACTACGACACACACGACAATTGTAAGACAACCAATGGCTATGAAAAAAGTTGTAATTCGCATATGACACACCGCATTGTCAAAAATGAAAGCAGTTTTGTACATAAAGATAATGCTTTCTCATGATTCAATTATTAAAGGTTTGATACATAATGACAGCTAATTTCTAGCTCTCCCGCACAAGAGGTTGCATTTGCGAAGGAGGTAGAAAGAGGGAAGAATTAAATCCCTTTTTGGGAATAAGTAGTTAATAGGTACGCAAAGTATGTATGTATGTAAATAGTGGAAAATGTAAATTGCACAAAATTGGAAGTCTATGAAATATTTGATGCATTTTTCTAACTGGAAATTCTTTCGGTATTTTAATTGACAAACACCATTATTATAAGTAAGTAAAATTGAGTTTTTTCATTTAGTGGTAAATATATGAAATTGTTGGGAAAATCAAGTCACAATATAAAAAAAACATGTGATTACGATATTTGTTCTTATAAAAAACAAACAACACGAACTCGTTAGAGAGCCTTGTTATATACTGAGCCATATGAATTGATTCACCTGAACTTCCCAAACTCTTTAATTCGTTTAATTTACATACGTACATATTAGTCCGTTTCGAAAACCGCGACATTAGTCAAAATGGCGTA
This sequence comes from Anomoia purmunda, assembly GCA_951828415.1. NCBI lineage: Eukaryota > Metazoa > Arthropoda > Insecta > Diptera > Tephritidae > Anomoia > Anomoia purmunda. The sequence continues at coordinate 23,942,823 of OX639998.1, read as the reverse complement.
ACCCGAATTTTTAGTCTTCCATACGATTTCAAAGACAAGGATATTGATGGGTTCAAACAAGGTAAAGTACTTTTTAATTGTACAGCGTAAAGAAAAAGGTATGGTACAAAATCAATAAAAATTAAGGTACAATGGTTAAGTTTAGTTTAAGTGCATTTCAAGATTAATAAAAATCGAGATGTGGAATTCGCCACCATATTTGAAAATTTAAATATTATTATATCATAACTCTGTTTATCTTTGCGTTTCATCAGGAGTAACCTCAATAAATAACTGAACATTCAGTCAATAACATTTTCAAAGAAATTGTTCGGTAATTTTTAAAGGAATCTTATACATACACATATGTATGTATATTACTTCTTTTTCTATGAAAAAATTGTTTTCACTATTGCATAAATTCCGCTGACATATGTAGATGTAGTACATAGTTTGTAAAATTCTGGAATCAAATATTGCACCATTCATAAGAGAATGGACTTCTTCATAAATTTTTTAATTTCTTGGTCAGATTTTTTAAAAGTTGATACATGCGAGTTTTGGAAACCAGTTTGACATTTATGTATTCCGAAATTACTAAAATCATTTGCAAATATTGCTCACACGTATTAATTTGGTCGCCATTAAATTTTTTAAATACAGCCTCCAGGTTTCTCACTTCGCTTAAAAATTCAGTGGTCGGTTTTGTCAGTGCTCCTCTGGACACTTCATCGACCCATGTGTATGTTGACTCATTCGAAACGTGTTGCGTTAAGCCAAGTTTTCTGACAATGAAACCTGCAATATACTCAAGATCATCTTCATAAAGGCTATCGATTTCTCTCTCTGGTATCTCGTGAGGGTATGCTTATTCTGATAAATCGAATTCTGCAGAAACCGCTTCATCATCAATAAGAAAATGTTCTAAATTTTTTACCACTGCACAGTGGTCGGGCTTGTATGGAGCCGCGGCCATAAATATTTCCCGTTGAGATATCGTTATAAACTTTTCTCCAAAAATGTAAAAAAAATGTTTGAACATATAGTAAAAAAATTGGCTGCATCGGACGACTATATCTTATAGCTCCCATAGCACCGTAGCAAGGCGTATAAGGCGATGGTGCGCAAAAATACTTCAAGTAGAGTTGCAGTGCTAAAATTTCATTACTGGCATGTATTTAAATGAATTTTATTTTTTTTTTTAATGCAAAAAAGGTTAACAAATATCTTCTAATAAAGCAAATGTAGATGACAAAAATTTAGATTTGTCCCTCTTTGGTAGTTTTCTCTGACCTGTTATAAAAGGGTCTGAACGCAAAAGAAGTGTATTGATTAAATCCGTATTTGTCAATATGCGAGACATCTTCCGAGTATGTTGCAACCGGCACTTCTTTATTTCTTTGTTGTTGGACTCCGCAGCTTCCTCTGAGAGCTCTCCAATCGACAACAAAGCGTTCTCTATCACCTTCGCACCGTGAATTAAAATTTTATGCACTGTTGCTGGAAGATAGTACCATGGATATAGTTTTATCAACTGCTTAGCAGTATCCAATGCATAGCTTTCAAATTTTTTAGCATTAATAGAATATCCTGAGGCTAAAGTTTGCAATATCGTTGCGCATCGGGTTATAACTGATTCATCAATGCCTGTAATAGCAGATGCTAAACTCGGGTTACTAAAAAATTTCCTGGCTGTATTTCCATCGTTAGAATTTCCTCTGGCTCCGTCTCTTGGCTTATCAACAATTATTCCCATTTTATCGCGAAATTCCTCTTGGACTTGTTCTTTCCTTTGCAGTACTTTAAGCTTTTGTTCTGCTGATCTTGCTTGCCACATTTTTATTTCCAATTTGTATGAAATGTGCAAAAAGTACTCAAAAAAGCGTATGTAAGAATGAAGTGGTGATAAACCGAATTCAAAATACTTTTTCTCAACTTTTTTTGTAATACATTTTTCTAAATCATTCATTTCGGTGGGTTTTGCACCGCATATAAAGCATTTCATAGACGACGTATTGCTTAACGCGTTGCACACTTTACCATCTATCATAGTAAGTTGCAGGCTATGATTTATGAATAATTTTTTATTGGGAATTTGAAATTCGGTTGGCATTAAGTTCGCTATTTTATTTTTAAAGTGCAGTTCTTCCTCAAGGGATAATGTGGCGGTCTCCTTTTTGAATTGAAGTCTGACTGGCCTACAATAGCGTGTAGATGATGGTCTAGGATTTTTCCATATTATTTTGGAGTCACTTTCAGTAATAAGCTGAAGTGGGACGTACGATGTTAAGAATATACATCTATCATCGTCATTACAGTTAGAAAACTTTTGTTTGTATTCACTGTGCCCGGTACTGCCATCAAACCCCCATTTTCCGATTAATGTTAATGTGTTCTCCGTTCCTTCAAGACAATTTTCAATTACAGTTCTTTGGAGCTGTAAAATACTAGAAGCGGTGTTGTCTAGTAAACTTTGCAGCTCGACTTCTGCATATGTTTCAGCTACTGTTATGTCATTTATATATCTTGATGTTTTAAAGTTGAGAATTTTTTCGTAGCTTGGCAATATATTGCAAGACACTTCACTATTCACAAATTCACGAATGAGCAAGTATTGGTGTTTCGTTATTCCAGTGTCCATTAAAAGCGATAAAACCTTTTCAATATTTGCTTCGGTTGACTTCACGATCGGTGGAAAATCGGATGAGCGCAAAACAGAAGCTGCAGACTCATCTTGTTTTTCTATCAGCGCTATCCGACGACGTTTCGTTCTTTTTGAGGACTCAACAAAATCAATTTTGGGACGTCCGCGTGCAGCACTTGAAAAACTTTGTTCAGGAACACAAGCAGGCTCAATTATAATTGTTTCGACAGTGTTTAACCAAGGGGATTGATATCGAACAATTGAAATCTTACAACGATTGTATTTAGTCCAATAAGCAATAATTTTTTTGCAAATGTAACCAATACAAATGTTAAGTTCACTCATCTCTACTGCGTAGCCTTTGTTTTTAATGCTTTGTTCTACCAAACCAATGACACTTCGAGTTCTTTTCGCATTCGTGCCCTCTTCTGTGCACCAAAGATCAAGAATGTGCATGCGCGAAAATACGCAGTTACAAGAAGCGCCTATAAAAAAAAGATAGCATAAAAGTTAGAAAAAAAATATGCAACATTGCATACAAACACAAAGGACGAATACAAAAGAAGCATCGCAAAAACAAAGGAAGAGCAGCAGATAGCGTCGCAAATTTGAGCAACAGTAAGACGACAGCTTAAGTTTATTCACGAATATACACATATGGGCAAATATCGGCAGCTACACCTAACATTTGTATTACCTTAAAACATTGGCAAATGCACTGATAACACTTATAAAGGGGGGATCGTGGGGTAACATAACTAAATGTCTATTTAAACATGAAAATTACGTTAAAAAAATACACAAAAAAAGTATAATCAATCAAAAATACACAACAAATAATAAATCAATAAAATTAATTTCACAAGATGAATTTATTAAAGTAAATACCTGCAACAATAAAATTCATTTTAAATAATCAAATTCGGACCTCTCTAGCAAACGTTTGACCACTTTGAAATTCAATTTTGTTTTCACGAAAAGCTAACTTAGCGCAGTTTCGCTGCAAAATTGAACAGTTGATCACGCTTTGCACTCTATTTTTAGAATGTCCCGTTAGATTTGCAGTAAAAACCGGTTTGCCATGAAGAAGCTTGGACATTTTAGAGACGATTTGGTAACTTTTCGCAAATTTTTGTTGTTATGAATTTTTTGAATTTTGTCCTATGGGCGCAACCACTGTGCACTGTGTCATTGAGGCAAAGCCACTCGGTTCCATCGAACTCCACATTACCACGAGAACCGAAGGTTTCAGTACTACGAGCTACAGTGTTAAAATTATTGAATAGTTTTATATTAATGTACTATACACACTTATGTGTATTAAAAAAAATTACCTAACAGATATTTCCGCAAACATATACTTGAATTGCAATGGACTTGGTTTGTCGAAATGACCACATTTCGCACGCATTGCACCAAAGAAATGCTCAATTATGTCCTGGTTTAAACGGTACGTCAGGATATATTGCATATCGTACCTCTCATGCACATACTGGTGTAAACCTCTGAGCGAGTTATTGCACATAAGGATAACACATAATGGTAACAGCGCATGGCGTCCAAAAGCCCTTGTATATTGCATGCAAAAAAAAAGCCATATTTGTGAGGCACTGTAATTGGGAGGCCAAATCCACGCCAAAAGGCTTCTTTGTTGCTAATGATTGAAACGTTGTGAACTTGATGTTAAATAGGTCGAGCCAGTCGTTTATAATTGATATAAACTCGGGTGTTTCTAAAGCGTTGAATATATCTTTTCCAGTTGCATAACACCGTCTAATTGCGCTTGAAGTACTGTGCGGAAATAATTGAGCAGCCAACTTTACCTTCTGGCGACCAGTATGATGAACGGTCAGGTTTTCTTCTGTTAATTTGTAACTGATTGAGGCATCCGACATCGACGTCAGGGTCAGTAACTGCGCAATTGTTTTCGGTGTAATAATTTTATTTTTGTAAAAGTAGCCCGTGTCGAGAAAATGATTACGGATAAGCTTGAGAAGATGCGCAACGTCCGCGAACACAAAAATTTTGCCGTCAATTGCCGGATTCTGGAACCAGCGTTTCCCTAATAAATACATACATACATATATATATATATTTAATATTAATATTGACACTTTATCGTAAAATAATGCTGTAAGTTTCCATACCAGTTGACACTTGCAGCTCTTTCCAAAGGGACTGGTTCCCTGCTCCCATATCGGATATAATTCCTACGACTGTAAATAATGTATCTTGCAATTTACATATTAAGTTATTATGTATTATTACGAGTCAGACCAAGTTTTCCTTCGTTTTTAGGGATATGTATCATTATGAGTTCTTCTTTTGTTCAGGTCGTAAGGCACAACACGCAACTTGCTCTTGGCATATTGAATTTACTAAATTTGTAGTAAAATAAGATTAGCTTCTTCAGTTTTAGACCTTAACTCATGTGTTTAAAAAAGCGATAACTTTCCTAAATAATTTAAAACGGATTGAGTTGTTTTCTTTTTTATTTCATTCTGAACACGGTGGTCTATATATATAACTACACCTGCCTATATTTATCTAGGTTACTTTAGGCTGTTACAAACAACAGTCACGTGAACAAAGTTATACAACTAGGAAAAGCATTTCTTTTAGGGTCAAAGCAGCAACTCTACTAGCTTTTTTACTTGTGGTACAAATACCCATTGTAACCCCGTTAACATGTAAGTGCACATAAAAAAAACTTAAACGTGCTGGATTATAGGTTTGTTCAACAAAAATTATCTGTGAGATTTACACTTTCAGAAAAATACCATGGTTACGCTGTTGCAAAATCAGAATCAGAATCTGTTAAGGCGCGGTTGCGCAAATGACAGAAATAGAAACAGGAACAGAATTCAGTACATTTTAGACATCGTCTGGATCGGCAACAGAATTTGGGAATTCTAGAGCTGCTTGCAACAGGAACAGAATTCAGTATATCAACAACAGAAACAGAAAGAAGTGCTTTGGACTTGTTTCTTTGCTGGTGACAGGATAACTGACAAATATTTGAGTAAATCTTTACAAAACCAATATTTGGCAGTACTGCATGCTGCTATGCGTTTTGTAAATCAAATTTTGCTGACAAGTACTTACACGTGCTAAAAGGACAGGGAATAGCGGAGGCTGCTCACTCACGGGCTTCGATGCAAAAGAATGCTCGCACAGGGGTGGAGGTGAAAATGATCAGGGACGAACGAGCTTTGGCAAAAAAACCTATAAAAAAAGTGATCACTAATAATCGTAACATACTGCTTTCAAGTACTTACGGGTGCCAAAAAGGCCAAGATACGGAGAAACGGTCACAAGTTTCCTAATGAATTGCAAATACATATGTGGTTTAATTATAAAATATTGAAACTTTTAAAAAATAATTACTCAAATTTCCACAATGTTCAAAAAAACTATAAGCGAATTAGAACAAAACAAACGAATCAGTGATACCGACTCTTTTTTTTGAAATTTACTACTATTTAAAAATATTTGACAAGATTCATACAAAAATTTTGAAAGAAGTAACACTGTTTTAGCTAAAGGAGACGTCATGTGAAGAGTGAGGAGCAAAGCTGTTGATATATCAAACCTTTCATTATTGAATCATGATGCTTTATCATTTCTCATCATTCTAGCAATACGCATTTACGAAGTCAGCCCCTCTCTTGAAAATTTTGACAAAATCAGCTGCCGTGTATGTATTTATTTATTCTCGCATTCGTGAATAACAACATGTTTCCTATCAGTTCTCTCCACCAAAAAATCGGTTGTCGCGCACGTCCAAGTTACTCTCCCAAATGCCACATTATTCAGCGTAATCTTGTTCTCTATACTCTTGTTACATACGGCAGTTACAGAATTTAACTGCACATCAAACTAAAATGCTCAGTGCGCTGGTTAGCGAAAAATTCTAAAATTCTTATATTTCAAATCGGTGAAACAAAAGTTAATGAAATAGAAAAACTTGGTAAGTGAAGTTAATTTTCTTGTGGGTGTTGTCAAGTAAAACAAGAATCGAAATGTTAAGTTTGCAAAACACCTAGGTAAGCCCGAGTATAGTAATCAATACCAGATTTTCTTAACAGTTTTGGAAAGAATAAACTTTGTTCTTTCGAATAGTATATGTGTAAATTAAAGAAACGAATGAAAAGTGGCTGAGTTATTCAACTTGAATAAAAACCAAAATTATGCTACAAAATGTAATGGCATTAACTTATGTAAAAAATTTACAATTAAGGAAGTAAATAGAAATACTTGGAAAGTGATGCTAATTTTCTTGTAGGTGTTGTCGAGTAAAACAAGAATCGAAATGTTAAGTTTGAAAAACACGTAGGGTCAACAGCCCGAGTATAATAATCAATACCAGATTTTCTTAACGGTTTTGGAAAGAATAAGCTTTATTCTTTCGAATAGTATATGTGTAAATTAAAGAATCGAATGAAAAGTGGCTAAGTTATTCAACTTGAAAAAAAAACCGAAATTATGTTACAAAATGTAATGTCGTTAATACTGTTTTGTGTTAGATTTTATTTTTACATAAGGTAAGTTAATTCCATATAATCTGCTTTCATAAAACGTCGATTACCTCGTTCAATTTTAAATCGAAAGAGAATATTGGTTGTTTTTAATGTCTTACATTTATTCTCAGCGTAACAAATTAGATTCTTATTGATATTTTATATATAATGCTCTCAGCCATACTGACGATGTGATAATATAATAATATAATAATTTTGCCGTTAGATCATAGCTTGATGCTTGGCCAAACTTCTCCTACGATTTATGCTGTGCGTCTTGATGTTGTAACACAAATTGAGCGACCTACAGTTTTATGACGACTTTCAACGGTAAAAAATGTTTGGGAGAATTTTTTTCATGGCAGAAATACAATCGGAGGTTTTTTATTGCCCGCCGAGGGGCGACCGCTATGAGAAAATACTTTTCTATAATTTTTGATGCTACAAGCAAGATTCGAACCTGGGGCTCACTCACGATGTAGCGAATACAAGGTGACGACAAAAGCACTTCCGTTACTTCGTACTTGCTTCGTTTGACAGAATGACGTAGCAGGAGGTTCTGAGTGTTTGTTTACGAATACAGATCGAGAAACACAGATTGTGCTGCGTGTTGTTTATGATAAACGATGATTTTGAAATATTTGTGTAAAATTATCTTAAAAATAAAGAAAATTAAGCGCCGCGTTTTGAATTGTTCAAGCAACAGCAAAAACAAAGATAGAAAGTCCAGTTTTTTCAAATTTCCCGCTGATGATGCTGTGGCTGTGCGTGCGTGCAATTCTTTGTAATTGCTTTGTTATTGTCAAATTATCACCCTCCTTTTTTCATTATTCTTGGCAGAGGATTTCTGTGACGTGTACGCAGCCGGCGTTGTCGTAATCTGATCTTCTATCATTCTAGGGACTCACTGAATGAAGAGCGCACACGCTACATATTAGTCCAAAATCAGATTATAGATCGGTGAGTCAGAAGTAAAAATACATGTATCAAATTTATATTTCGGATAGTTGGTGGTATAACAAAACAATAAACGAAATAAATAAATCAAGATCGCGTATTATTTTTCAGTTTTTTATATCAGATTCACCCGACTTTCGGGAGTTATTATTTTTACTATATTTTGCATATGGTGTAGGTGGTAGATTTCCTCGATTGCCACAGCATGACTGCCAGAGCCTTTTATAACCGGTAACGCCAGTTTTGTTTCCGGTGCTGAATAGACCTGTAAACAAATCTCGTGTTTCATTAAAGATGCTAACAGGGTTGCTTTTGCAACGCAAAGAAAATTGTGTTCGCGTTGTTTGATTTTGTTGGCTGGAATAAGTAATGTATGTATGAACATATACTGTTTATATGAGTGAATAAAAGGGCGGTAAAGAATGCCGTCAAATTTACTGTTTTCCAATTAAATCTAAGAAAAAACACGATACCCTTGTGCTCATACAATTACAGGGCATTTTGTTAACAGCGCAAAATACTTCTACATACACTTAAGAATAGTATACTGTTAGGGGTAGAAATATGCCCATGCCCTTTTTCGCCGTTAAAGCGGATTACAAGCGACTATTGTGACACAATTGAGAACATGGCAATATAAACGTCTAATTGCTAAGCTATTAGTACAAATATCTGCACATACAGCATTCGTATCATTCCACCACCGCTGCCATCAGTGACGCAACAACCTTGCTAGGGCAGTCACATTTATTGTTTTTGCTACCGCCAACATCCCTACGACTCTTGTTGTTCAATGTTACATCGTTGATAGGATTTCATTTTGCTCACTGTCACAAACGTAATGCACTTAAGCACGCACATGAACGCAACACTACGCTTTTTTGCTAAAAGCGATGGACGCGGCTCACACGGGCACAAAAGCGGCATTCCAACTAGCGCACGCGAATCAAAACCAAGCCAACCTCAACTATAGAAAGTTTAATAGCCTACCGTGGTGGCGTTGTGCGCAGAAAACTGGTCAGGTCGCACAAGCAAGCAATAGCTTCCTCGTACCATGCTCAGTTTTTGTAAATTACCGTACTTATGCGTGAGTGAATTCGTTATGCGTATATCATATCAATGAATTGGGAAATACAAACTAAGAATATATTGAGGATACATAATGTAGATGCCTCGATAGATATGGTGACGTCATACACAAAAAATTAACCACAACCTTTTGTTAATAAATTTTGTGTACGCACGTTCATTTTTCTGAGTTTTGTGCGATTTTTACATTAAATTAAACACAGAATAATAAAAAATTAAGTGCCGAGCTGTGTGTTGGAGCAGCTGCAGCAGAAATAAAACCTCCAAGTGCAGTTTTTACACTGGTGACGCGCGGTCAAAGGGGGTTGCGTACCTCTCACTACCATTTAAATAACACTTGCTCGTTCATTAAATGCTGTATGCAAAGAAAGTACATTAGTAAGAAGTAGCATATTTTAGCTTATTGCACCATACCAGAACAAATTTGACGTTCATTGATTGATATTAGGATCCGATTAGATCCAATTATTTTGTGGTAAAAATTTACAGCTAAATACATTTGGTGAGGTCTCATAGCACCGATGCCATTTTGTACATTGATTCGCTTACATCTTGCAGTGAATAATTCGTAGGACATTTGAAAAGAAGGCATACAAATTAGGAAAATTTTAAAAAGTACAACATTCACATACATACAGCATTTAATCAGCAAATAGTTTAGAGCAAATCCTACGAACCAGCACGAATACTAAGGGCCCAATAAACAAGTAAGGCATATTCAAACTAGCTTGGAAAGGCCAATACAGCTACATAAGACAGACAGGACGTAAAATAAGAACAAGGTTTTGCGAACACATGTGGGACTATAATAAATATACAGAAACCCGCTGCCATATGAATCTAACATTGAATACCATATGTATGTGTTACAATAAATGTTCAGCGGCGAACATTAAGAAAACAGCTAAAATTCTACATGTGCAATAGAAAGGACGCCGCTTGATCATACTTGAGAATATGGAAATATACAAACAGAAAACATTTGACGAAGAATAATAAACGAAGAGCCGAATACATGAAAAAAACAAGAACTTAGATAGAAAACCGGTATCAACGTATAGAACTCACACAATATATCCAACACAAACGAAATCGCAGACACGACTGCGAAATAACAAAGAACATAAAACTATAAGAAGAGACAACACGTTACTTTTGCTTTACTCGTTATTCAACAGGGTAGCCCCATCTCTTTTCATTCAATCATTTACGCATGTGGTCGAAAGTGTAGGCGCTACCCTATTGATCTATGAGTAAAGCAAAAGTAACGTGTTGTCTCTTCTTGTAATTGTATGTTCTTTGGAAATAACCAACCATTTATACAGTATATACGCGCGAGTTACGTTAGAGAGTACTCCACCTACACAAGACAAATTGGATAAAAGCAAAGTAAGCATATTCTGAGAAAGAATACAGATTTCTTAATAAAGATTACACATATAAGTACATACATATGTAAACTCAGCATTCCAAAGTAATAAAATATCAAACCATAAAGATCATAGACATTTCCATATATATATTGTTGCAACCATAAGTATTTATACTCATGGTATAAAAGTAAACATACATATCTACATATGTATATGCAAAGCTTATATACGTACTCTGGGTACATCAAACTAAAGCCTTCGCTGCTAACAAAACAACTCCAATGCAGTGGCATAGGGAATAGCTAACTAGAACTAGAAGAATGTTGTGTCAGTATGAATTCATATGAATTGTCCAAAGAATAAATACATGTATGTATATAATTAGATTATAAGAGTATTGGTTATGTACCATATAATAATTATTAAAAACTTAGAGTAAGAATTTGAAGATGAAAAATCTTAAAAGTCAGTAGTTGCCTGACAATATTTTAGACCAGACTTCATTATAAGTACTGGTCATTAATACATTTTTTAATAAAAACTCCTGTTATTTTAATTGCACTAAAATTAGTACATTGAATTCAATTTTTTAAAGCGAACGTTTCCTGCCCAGTCGATCAGTGTAGCCACTGAAGATATATAACTCGCGCATACACATGTGGAGCTGCTATAACACAAACCTATATATCAACATCATATAAATACAAAACAGTAGACGCTAACGGAGCAGAACGAAAAGTGACACGGAAGATGTGCCGAAGCCGGTGGGTCTTCAAACGAAACTTGACAAGAAATGGTGGAAAATCGTTCCAATATACATCAACTTTCATCCTTGTCGTGGCGAAGGGGCTTTAATTGTACTGGTACTTCCCACAAAGGAGCCCAGTGGCCGAGATGAACTGATGATGGTTTCCTTTATAGGGAGAGGAGGACAAAATTCAATTTCTCAGAAAGGGCGAACCTATTGAGAACAAATTTTGCACATTAGCATCCCACTAAAAGACTCACCGTTCAGGTAAATTAGAAGCTAATATGTTGTAAGCCACGCCCACTGCGAAGGCACACATTATTAAAGCTATATATTACTATGGAGTTTATAGCTCCGCAGTATAAACTCTAAATCACGCCTGGTCAAAACTATTAAAAACCAAAGCAATAACAAAAGCGTCCCGATTTGTATTAGAACAGTAATAAATCAGCCATATCCAGCGAAGTTTTAGTCTTTGGTAACTGCCGCGATTTCGATATATGTATATAAGTCCGATTGAAAGAGAAGTATGTGAAACTTGTAATATTTGCTTAGACAGGCTCTTCAAAGAGTAGTACTATCCCAAGAAGTGAAATTTTAATCACATTTGTTCCGTGAATCAAAAGAATGAACAATTTGCAAAGCTGCTCGAAAATGTCTTTATTTAAACACCAGTAACTCAAAAAGCTCTATTCCGGATTACACAAAATATATGTATATCAGGGTTAAGAAGCTGAATATACCTTTAAAACTGTACCATATGAATATGAGTTTTATTTGCAATTTTTTTGTTGTCAAGAACTGCAAAAGGCTCGAGAAGACTTATAAAAAAATATGAAAAACACTTTTCTGCGTGTTAACTAATGTGCCGGTGCAATAGAAGTATCTCACCTCCTGACAACAATGCAAATATTTTTAATGTTTAACGTGATATTTACAGAAAAAGGTCCTGAGCTCATAAGACCTGGTTCTTTAGAAAGCTTAATGACCGTGTAATCCGCTATTTTCTTTGGCTGAATCAGAAAACATTTTTGTTTCTTGAATTTCCATTGTTATTTTAACTTTTTTAACACTTAAACTAAATATCGCAAAACTCGAATTAGCCTAATTTACACGAATTTTTCACATCAAATGGCTTCTTCACATCTGAATAGCTGAGTGAAGAGCTAGGCCGGTTTTCCGTAGAGCGGGGAAAATAAGAGTATAAACAATTGGATTAAAATATAGTTTATTAAAAATATTTCATGGAACTCAACTTACCGCGTCTGTCTGCTGTGGGGATCGCCAAAGAAAGGGCAGAAGCAACGACTTCCTTTAACTTCAGAGAGGCCGAAGTTTTTGAACAGAGCTTTTTGACGAAAGCGGTAAGTTAGGGTTGCCATTTGGCGAACGGAGTGAACATTCCGCCCGCCTTGCAGTATTACTGCGAAAAGCGCAAGTTTACAAATTATTTTAAAGATACATGGTTCAGTCTTTTAAATCAGTCTTGTAAATTAAAGTTAAATACATTTCAAGGTACAATTTTTGTTTTTTCGAAATTTTCTTAATTCTAAATACAATTTTTTTTTTTTTTTTTTTTTAAATATTGGTGCTGGCCTAGTGGGTCACGCCTGAAATAACCCATCCCAGTAGGGTGTTCTGCGCGACCAACTGTCCAGCGATGGAGGGCATCAGCCCAGGCTGTATAAGCTTGGCATACAGATCCGCGTCAAGCACCATTTCGACCGGCGCTGCTTTGTCGTAATACGGGTCGGCGAGTCGCAAATTGTTAAAACCTTGCGCGGCCTGGGGTGTTAGCGAGCGTAAGGGTGTCGGCGTTGGATTGATCGTCTCGATGTTTGCGCACACGGACAGCTCATCATGACCACCAAGGTTGTTGCGTAGTGTCAGATGGCACACTCGGCCGGCTCCACGCACCTGAGTGCGGAGTCGCAGTCTTGTGACCGTGGCGGCGGAAATGGTGGTCGCCGGACTCACAGGGTTGATGACGGCACGCACTGTGGAGAACCTATCCGCAGTGCGTAAGCGTACCAACGCCGTAGGTGACAACGCCATCATTTGCTGCCAAGGGAGTGTTGCTGATCTTTTCTCAATGATTGCTCGCGCATTTCGGCGACGACGAGCACCTTGACCGCGCCTTCTTTTCGGATGGGGTGGCCGACGAGACGAATCGAGTCTCGTTCGGTCCGGGCTACGCCGCTGAGACGAATCGAGTCTGAGCCGGTCGTTTCCATTCCGCCAGTCCGATCGGAAGTCACCAGCTCTCTTAAGTCGGCGAGACGAATCGAGTCTGGCTCGATCTTGAGTGAGCGGTGTGCGCGGAAAGTGTTGCGTCGTAGAACGCGGAGCCGGCTGCGCCCTATTGAGGGGTGGCCGGAACGGGTGGGAGAGCGTCATTGCGGTTGTTGCCGTGGTTGTCATTGGCGCATCCCTTTCCTTATTTGTCGGCAAAGCATATATTTCAGCCATCAAGGCTTCCTCTTCCTCGACTTGCTGTGCCCATGAGAGCTCGACGACGTCTTCGTCTTCTTCTTCTGCGTCGGAGCTGGGGCCATGAAGCATTGTGTGATGGGTTTTGCCGCATCGTTTGCAACGAATTACACTATCACAATCGCTTAAGGCATGGTCCGAAGCGAGGCAGTTGCTGCAATAGCGATATATCAACGCCGTTCTCAACCGAATTTCGGGAGTCATTCGGCGGAACTCGGCGCACAGTCGGAGAGGATGGTTCTCCATACATAGGCCGCATGCGAATTTCGACATTTTCTAAACGAGAAAAAATAAAATTAGTTTATGGCAAATTTAGTCAGTTTCGTTTGGTAATAGAACAAGCTTCACTACTGGTCTACTAATTATACCGCGCTGAGTTTGAATGTCGACAATTCGAACCTTATCATCTGACCCAGGATGAACCTTTGCCACCCTGCCTAATCTCCAATCATTCGGAGGAATGTTTTCTTCACGAACAACTACCAAATCGTTGATAGCAAGGTTTCTCTGTGGATATTTCCACTTATATCGTTTTTGTAGTTCTGATAAATATTCCGATTTCCATCTTCGGCAGAACATTTGGTTCATTGCCTTTAATTTTTGCCATCTATTAACCAATGAGATCGGGTTATCATTGATTTCCGGTTCTGCCTTTGACAGAAGAGGCGAGCCAACCAGAAAGTGTCCTGGTGTAAGCGGGGTGAAGTCATTGATATTGACTGACATTGGACTTATTGGACGAGAATTTAAACATGCCTCGATCCTGGCCAACAGCGTAGAAAGTTCTTCGAATGTATATTTCATTGAACCTGCAATTTTCTTGAAGTGGGTTTTGAAACTTTTTACCCCAGCTTCCCATAAGCCTCCCATATGAGGAGCACCTGCAGTAATGAAATGCCAATTTATTTCCGATAACTCGTCGCTGTTGGCTATAGCTTTGGGCCATGACTTTAGAAATGCCTTAAAGTCTCTTTTGATTTCTCTTGAGGCTCCCACAAAATTGGTGCCGTTGTCTGAATATATGTGATTCGGACAACCTCGGCGAGAAATAAATCTTGACAGCGCTGCCATAAATGAGGCAGTTGAAAGATCACTTGTGGCTTCAAGATGTATGGCCTTTGTAGAAAAGCATACAAAAACACATACGTAGCCTTTCGTAATCAAACAAGCTCGGCCTGTAAAGTTTTTCACTTCAAATGGGCCCGTGAAATCGACACCAGTTGTTTCAAATGGTCTCGTTATTTGCGTTCTGGACGCAGGTAGAGCAGCCATGAGTTGGGTTTGCTCTCGTTGTCTATACAAAACACAAGTTTTACAATTGTGTATAATAGACCTAATGAGGTTTTTGGCTTTCACCAACCAGTATCGCATGCGTAAAAGACGCAGGACTAGCTGGTTGCCGCCATGGAGTGAGACCAAGTGAATGAATTTTATCATTATTTTGGAGAAATGACAACCATATGGCAATATAGTTGGGTGTCGTTCATCGAAGCTCATTGAAGGAGCGTTATTTAACCGGCCACCGACTCTGAGAAGCCCAGTGTCGTCAATGAAGGGAGTCAACGATAGAATCGTAGACCCTTTTCCCACAGGCTTTTTGTTTTGTAAGTCCTTGTATTCAGAGGCAAAATGTGCTCTTTGGGAGAGTTGAATAAGCCTTGATTGGACGAATTTGGCTTCATCAGGAGTGATGACTGGAGAATTCGAGCGTTCTTTGTGTGATGGATGAATCCGCTTAAAGAACCTAAAAACTCGAGCAATTACTCGAATAGCCTTTGGTAGGCTGGAAAAGCGTTCTAAAATGTCTTCAAATGGAAGAATTGACGCTGTATGGACTCGAACAGCCTTTGTTTCGAGTGTTGTTTCAAAGGCTTCTTTGGATTGTGGTTTTGGCCAACTTGCTTGGCTGAATTTAAGCCAATTTGGACCACGCCACCAAAGATTATTATTTCCTAATTCTTGAGGAAAAAGACCACGACTAGCGAGGTCTGCTGGGTTGTCTTCGGAGCTTACATGATTCCAGTTCTCTATCTTCGTACTTTCAGATATTTTCGAAACTCGGTTAGCTACAAATGTAGACCACGAGCAAGGTGGCTTGTTTAACCAAGCGAGAACAATTGTGGAATCAGTCCAAAAGTATAACCCTTGATTTTCAATACCCATTTGGGGCAAAAGAAAATCTACCATATTGGAAAGGAGAACTGCTCCAGATAATTCCAATCTCGGTATAGAGATGGTTTTGACAGGAGCAACTTTTGTTTTGGCCAGGAGCAAATGTGTTTCAACATTTGAATTTGCGTCCTGCACACGAATATAAATAGCTGCTCCATATGCCTTTTCAGAGGCGTCACAAAACCCATGAAACTGTGTTTGACAGTTCGGACTATAATGAACCCATCTGGGGATTTTTATAGAATTGATATGAGGATAGTTATCCAAGAACATTTTCCACTGATGTAGAGAGTTTAGATTCAACTCCTCATCCCAATTTGTCTTATCTAGCCAAATTTGCTGCATAAGCATTTTTGCTACTACGATATTTGGGCTTAACCAACCTGCAGGATCGAACAATTTGGCAATTGTGGACAGAACTTGTCGTTTTGTAAACGAATCTTTGTTCTCCAAAGACTTTGCCAAGAAATAAAACTGATCCGATTTTGCGTTCCATCGGATGCCTAAAGTCTTAGCTTCGCTGGAATCGTGGATTTCCAGAAAGTCAGTGGCTAGCAGGTGGCTACTTTGAAGACCTAACAGAATTTGCTTACTGTTTGAGGTCCACTTTCTTAGCGGAAAACCTGCCGAGTTTAACGCCTCAATAAGTTGGTCTCGTGATTTAACTGCCTCGGGTATATCATGCGCACCAGCCAGTACATCATCCACATATGTACTTGACTTAAGAATTTCTGATGCTAGGGGATATTTTAACTTAGAGTCCTTGGCAAGTTGTAGCAACGTGCGTATTGCCAAATATGGCGCACAGTTGAGACCGAAGGTGACTCTGTCTAACTGAAAGTCCTTGATCTCCCCGTCCAAAGAATCTCTAAAGAGGATTCTTTGATATGAAGTATGCTTGGGGTTGACGATTATTTGTCGGTACATTTTCTCAATGTCCGCATTGAACACATATTTGAATAATCGCCACCTTACAACAAGCATTGTCAAATCGGTTTGGAGAGGTGGACCAGTGTACAAAAGGTCATTAAGACTGACTCCATTTGAAGTGGGACAAGATCCGTTGAACACCACTCTTAATTTTGACGTGGTACTGTCAGGTTTATGGACAGCGTGGTGTGGAAGGTAATAGCTTTTGGAAGGGTCCTTGCATTTGTCATATACAACTTCGTGCATGTGACCCAAATCCACGTATTCTTGAAGTACCTTACTGTATTCCTCCTTTATTAGGGGTTTTTTGCTCAGAGACATCTCACTTCTGAGAAATTGTCTCATCGCGATATGACGAGAAGCGCCCATATGTTCCCTTAGAGGTGTAAGTTTGAACGGGAGCGAAACTACATACCGACCTTCGTTATTGCGGAAGGTGGTATCTGTGTAGAACCGCTCGCACTGTTCTTCTTCGACCGTAGTAAATTTGGTCTTTGGTACTTCTTCTAACTCCCAAAACTTAGTGATTTGTTGATCTAGTGAGACCTCACTAAAGTATGAAAGATACGTGGTCTTCGGAACCCTTCCACTCAGCACGGGTCCGGTTAAGATCCATCCGAACACCGTGTTTTGAGCCATGAGAGTGTCGAGAATATTCGACTTTACCCCATTTAAAACCACTTTTGGATAAAGGTCTCCACCAATTAACAAGTCAATTTGTTGGCTCTTAAAAAAGTTATTATCTGCCAACGGGATATCAGGAAGCGATTTTAAAATTGCATCACTGATCGTTTGAGACGGTAGAAAACCTGTAGAGGGGAGCCAATACTTAAAGTACAAACTTTTTGTACCCTTCCGGAGATGGTTTCATTTAGCCCCGATACTTGTGCGCATATACCTTTAGTAGTCAGATTCAGGCGCTTTTGCAAGCGTTCAGAAACAAAGGTTCCTTCGGATCCTGAATCTATTAAGGCTCTGGCAGTGTATGAGCTATTTTTGTGACAAATGGTCACCATAGCAGTCCCTAGAAGCATACATCGGTTATTGTCAACTGGACAATTAGATGCATTGGCTTTGATGGACGCCGTATGAGACTTAGTTGAAGTCTCTTGTACGTTTGACGTACACGGCTCTTCACTTTGCTCCCTATGAAGCATAGTGTGATGCCTTTTTCTGCACTTAGCACACGTGAAACTGCTTTTGCAGTCATTTATTTCATGTGCATCTGACAAGCAGTTAAGGCAGAGACGGTGTTTTTTCGCGGCAGAAAATCTTGCACTTGCACTCATATCCAAAAACCTTTGACATGTTTTTAGGACATGAGTTGGCGAAGAACAGAGTTTACATCGTACATTGTTTGGTTTAATGAGATGTGTATTTACACTCTTTGTTTGGAGTTGATTATATTGTTTGAAGGTCTTTGACGAGTTATTATTAAATGCCATGCTCGCTTTGGGTTGGACGTTAGAATGCCCTTTAAGATCGGACACTGTTTCAAGTGTTTGAAACCTATTGTTGAGAAATTTGTCTAAGTCCACCCACTTTGGAATTTCAGTTTTTTGTTCCAAAGTTTGTTCCCACAGAGCGAGGGTATTTTCTGGGAGCCTAGTCGAACACAAATATGTGAAAATCGCATCCCAACATTCAATATTTATACCCTGTAGTTGGAGCGCCGAAATGCAACTGTTAATTTCTCGTTGCAATTTTTTCAGCGCTGTTCCTGACTCTGAGGAGATATATGACAAATTAAACAATATCTTCAACTGAGAGTTTATTAAAATTCGCCTATTTTCATATCTATCTGTTAAGTTAGTCCATGCCAACGCAAAACCATCATTAGTGAGGGGGGCTTTCTGTACTATTTCCCTCGCCTCACCTCGAGTTTTCTGATTAAGGTGGAAAAGTTTTTCCACCGGAGATAATCTAGCGTTATTCCGATAAATGGCGGTGAACATGTCCCTAAAGGAGGGCCACTTTAAATAATCACCATGAAAGATTTCGGTATCGCATGGAGGCAGGTGAATACTAGGCATAACCGAAGTCTCAACCAACCGTTCAGGCTGAATAGTGGTTGAATTCGAGTTTTGGTTGAACATAGTGAGACTGTGTATGTGCTCACCCATTAAAGCTCCACAACAAACATATGCTTGATAGCAGTTGGAATATTTGAGCTTGATCGATTCTATAGTAGCCTCGTGGTCGGTGCACATCGAATTTACATTCGACAAACAACTTTTATATTCAGCCTTTACTTCAGCCCAGAGCGACTTTAACTCTTCTTGTTGAATTTCAAGAGAGAAAGTGCTCTGATTTGTGACTGTAGGCGTGATACAACCTTCAAATTCTAAAAGAGCATCTGCTGCTTGGAAGAATTTTGCTAACGATGCCATTTTATTTTCAAAAAAGTAGAAAAATTTTATTTAAAAGGCAAAAAATTGTTTAAATAATCTTTAAACCGACGATATATGATCGTACGAAGAAAACAAATCGACTAGCGATTGATTATTTATTTAAAATTAATAGAACGGATCGGTAACGATCGAATCCCCACAACAAAATTTAAAAACAATTAAAAATTATCAAAAACATTCAAATAAATGATTTTCAGAATTTCGACAACTGGTCAAGATAGAAAAAAAATTTAAAATTAAAAGAAGTAAAAGATTGACGAAAATTTAGCAGTTATGTTCCACTAAAATATTTTAATTGTGAATATTTAGCGAAATATTCACAAAGATCTACGCATAAAAAAAACGGCTGGCTAAAATTAGTTACGAAAATACACCGATAAACGATCGATGAACAAAAAGTTTCGTAGATAAGTATTTAAAAAATATTAATGGAGTCGATAAATGATCAAAACTCCAAAAATTTGCAGCGTTAGAGCTTTAATTTGAAAAATAACACCGAATTTCGTAACAAAACTAAATCACCACACCAGTAAAATTACAAATATTTACTATTAAAGCTTTAAATTATTTAAATAATTAAATTTTATTCAATTAGAACGTGAACACAAATTTTTTAAGAAGTGACAACTTTGAAAACATAGATGAACTCGAATTTAAAGTCAAATTAATTTATTAAACTCGCACAAAAAAATTTAGATTTAAATTTATAAAACGAGCAAAAACATTAAGTTTGCTATCTAGTCACCTTTGCGTTTTATATATATTGCCGCAACAACAATATATGCACTTGCTTTAATACAGGCAAAACTTTCAAAGTTTGCCGTATTGAAAAAACAACAAATTAAAAATTTTATTTAATTTTATTTCACTTAATTGCCTCGGTTTTATTTATAATTACAAAGCGCGAAATATTTATTTATTTGAAATCACAAATTTTTTAAAATAATTATGTCACTGATTTAATTGGTGTCTGCCCACTGTTGATTTGTCCGCTGGGTAGACTCCCTTTGTCGTGCGTATGCCTGTTATTGTTGTTGGCCTTACCCACTCCCACACAGTTGGTGTGTATGCTGCACTGCTACTCTGCTGCTCTGCTGCGCTGCTATCTCCACTGCTAGCGCTTGCGTTCACTTTTTTTGTTTGCAAAAATTCACTCGCGTAAATACAGCACATAGAATTCTATTGCTGTTTTTGTGTTCGCTAATTGTAGCGGAAATATATTTATATGTACGTATGTATATATAAATAGTAAGCCAGTGGATAGGCTGAGTTGCGAATATAGCGCAAAACAAATGACGCGTGAGAACTCTTGAATATTACAGCGAGTTAATAAGAGTGTCGGATCGGAAATTTTTTAAGTGTTTGGTAAATGACAAAAATAAATTCTCTCGTTTTACTCTTAGCTTTATTTAATGTTACCGCTTGTAACATTAGATGCCGCTAGTACTTGATCTCTTTTTTGTTCTATGTACATACATATACGTACATATATGTATGCTTGTAAATTATTTTGCCGCACTCTAAAGGAGTGTTTATTACGAGCTTTTTGTACTTTATATACAAGGAAATGAGCTAATATGTGGACTGTATATATATATTGGTATGAATATTTAAAAAGAAAGATCAAGGCAAAGGCGAGAAATTTTCCTTTTTCTTGATTTATGTACACAGAATAAACATGTAATAAATTTTTTTATGTAAGCTTTTACTGTACATACATATGTAAATGTACACACATATGTATACCGAAAGGAGCGGTAATAGGGTTTGCACTTACCGAAGTACACTAACAAAGAATTGTCTTTGTCCCCTTTTTATTTGTATGCAAAAGTAAAGTACCAAAAATATGTTCTGGCCTCTACTTTGCTCAAATTTTATTTTTCCGCTTTATTTGATGCAACTCAAATTGGTTGAATTGCACCCCTTTAAATTCACGAGCTTACCTTATTTCGTTTGATTTGTGTTTTATGTTGTTTTACTGTGCTCGTATATGATGTTGGTAATTTGTGTAGTACTTGATTACCAAATTCCAATTGTTTGTGTGTGTCCAATTTTCTTTTAAATTTCAATTCCGTCTTAGAAATCCGGTTCGATTCGACCAATGAATAGCTGAGTGAAGAGCTAGGCCGGTTTTCCGTAGAGCGGGGAAAATAAGAGTATAAACAATTGGATTAAAATATAGTTTATTAAAAATATTTCATGGAACTCAACTTACTGCGTCTGTCTGCTGTGGGGATCGCCAAAGAAAGGGCAGAAGCAACGACTTCCTTTAACTTCAGAGAGGCCGAAGTTTTTGAACAGAGCTTTTTGACGAAAGCGGTAAGTTAGGGCTGCCATTTGGCGAACGGAGTGAACAACATCCATTGACTAAAGTACATTTTCATGTGTAAAAAGCATATAAATGAGCATTTACCGTAAACAGTAATCTGTTTGCTATAAAAAGGTATTACTTAAATCCGCTTTTGAAAAATTAAAATTTTTTACTTTTGTGTATGGGGCGGCACCACCATGCAACACCACCCTATGCCAAACGGTTGAGGTACCCGTGCCGAGGACTAAATGGTCAGCGGGTGTTTAAAGAATAGCTGGTCCTCTCCGATCTCCGAGCAAGGACGGAGCTATTAAAATGCCTTGTCCACACATGCCGGCTCTGCGGACGACTAACAACCCTTTCCGTACCTACTCGTGCGTCAAGCACATGAACCAACACACCACAACAACAAACTGAAACAAAAACAACGATGACGACAACAGCAACGGTACACAGGTAATTATCTTATTTCATTTCTTATCGGAACCTGGAACCATTCGATATGGATTCCGACGAGGACCCCCTACTCTCCTCCAGGGGACGATTAAAGGCAACTGGCGACCCCCTTGAAGCTAAGGATGCGGTTCAGTATTTGAAACCTTCTTGAAATGGAAACAGTCCGATCAGGTCAACGCACCCAAGCCGAGGCAACAAGCGCACCTCGGCGGAACCGGCCGCAGCATAGCGTTCCTGTAGTGCGGTGGTGCAGGACCACCTCCAAATGACGATAGTGGATGACTGCAGTAACTCACTCGTGTCGATACAGCAGCACTGGTTGGAGCCTCGTAATGAATTACATACTCGACAATCCTGCATCCTGAGTTCAATTCCTCTGGATCCTTCCGAGTAAACAGGGTTATCCGATGCGTGGAAAAGGTTTATTTAGACTTTTTCTTCGGACGCTTTCGTTGGCCTTAGACTCAGACTAATCCTGGCTAAGGATTTCCCCAAGAGGCGGCGTGCGCGCATCTGGCTACCCCCATCGGAGGAACCGTGAGAAAGGCTTGAACGATGCCTTAAGCTGCAGAATAGCATTATATCTATCAAAGTTGAGGAGCCAATTAAAACGAGCAGTGCTCTACTTGCAGCAATATTCTGGGACTCTATAGAGGCCCTTTACAAAGCTTAGCATCGAATCAGCTATGGCTTGTGGAAGGCTAAGGTGACGATCTTCGCGGAGATGAGGCTACTTGCAAAGACAACACAGAGGTGGTCGAAGACGTGAGTCAGACGTCGTCTTAAGTGAATAACGCGAACCGGAGAAGATGCGTACAGATTAATCTGCACTCTTAACGTGCACCATACAATCTGTCAATCCCCTTCGGTAAGGGCACATCGACATCAGCCTAATATCGGAGCAGTGTGTCAATAATCAAAAAATCCTGAGGCTAACAAACATCACCCACAACCTCTGCTACAAGAGTAATACAGGTAAACCGTGCATCCTTATCAATGCAGATATCAATGCATCTCTCTGTGAAAATGACTGCACAGTATATCTAAAGGTAATGAAGATGGAGGCCGAGAAGCATCAAAACTTGTTCCTGGCGTCTGCCTACATTGCTTATGACAGGGATTTCCTACCCGACGAATAGAAGCGCTTCATCACCCAAAAACACCATCAGAATATAATATATGGAAAGTTAAACCACAAACGGCGGAGGTGAATCGCTCTAGCACTTTATTCGAAATGCTAATCTAAGTATATTTATTAGGGGTGGGATACCCATTTTCAGTTTTCCAAGTACTGAAAGGTTTTCGGGATGAGAGGAGGTGAAAACAAAGGATAGTATGCCATTACGCCGTACAACTTCCATTTAAAAGCACTGGAAAAACGGTTGGACTTTCACATAGGATCCGTTCCAGGAATTTAAAACGATGAGTCAATATGCATACATCAAGGGTCGACCAACGAAACCAGCTCTGTGTGAGGTTGTAAGCATCATAGAGAAATCAATCCATTATAAGTAGTTAACATTTGCAGCATACTTAGACATAGAAGCCACTTTCAATAACATAAAAATAACGCAATCACAGCAAGATTGAAGTCTCAGTCTCAATGGTTCAGCAACACTATCCCGCTCCCCTGGGTGGTGACGCTGAACGATGTTATACTGGAACTCCACAAAGGTGATGTAAAGGTAGTAGCATATGCAGATGATGTAGTGGTAGCAGTATCAGTTCTCTTCCTTTCAACGATCAGCGAAGTTCTTTAGGAAGCCTTGCCCAGGTTATACACATGGGCCTCAAAAAGCGGCTTTAGTGTCAACACTAGCAAGACATATCTGATGTTGTTTACCTAGAAAATGAAAATAACACATTTCAGACTTCCTTCCCTACTTAAGTAAAACGACAAACACCTTACCCTGCGATGCGAAATGCCACTAGATGCCAAGCTAAGCTGGAAGACAAATATCGTGGAGAAGGCTTATATAGCCTTTTATATATGCACACAATGTGGCCGATGAGGGCACTACGACCAAGTACACCGACGGGTCCAAAACAAACTGCGGATTGGGTGGTTGGAGGTTATCAGAGAGCCTATATATCTTTATCTCGGTCCGGTTACCTAACTTGCTAGCATTTTCCAAGCGGAGGTTCTAGGCATTGAGAAAGCCTGCAGGGTGCTGACAAGAAACTGCGATAGAGCACAAAAAGCATGCATATTCTCAAACAGCCAAACAGCACTTTTCATTGGATTTACCAATGGCAAACTCCAAGAGAGACAAGGACTGAAAACAGTCATTACCTTAGCGACCGAGTCAATGAAAGTCCTTTTCGTCACGGGTCCTGGCCATAGGAACATATACGGAGATGAGTCCAAGGCGGAAGTAATTAGCTGCTCTCTAAGGGCAATCGAGAGGGAACTGCACTTACATACAGTTCTCACGAATGGCATAAACAAGATGGAACAGATTAATCAATTGCAAAGTTGCGAAGAAAAGCTGACCCACTTATGACAAAGTAAATCAATAAAAGATATATTTGTCTTTGAGACAGGACGCCACCCTGCGGTACCCTTGTTTAATCCTCCTTAGTTTAGATGTTTTGTCTGTGAACAATACCGCTGATTGACGACCACACAGGTAATTCGCGGTCCCTGCGGGAGAGTCGATGCTTGCACGTCAGCTTGTAGCGGGGAGTGGTTGACTGTGTCAAAGGCTTTCGACAGGTCCAACGCTACTAGGACAGTTCTTTCGCAGGGGCGGTTTTGGTTAAGACCGCGGTTCACCTGTAACCACAACATATGGCATTAAGTGCTGTTGTTGTCCTGTGCCCTTTCCGGAAGCCATGTTGATGCTTAGCCGACCATAGGTGGTATGTGTAGTGCGGGATGGGTAGGGCCTCAAGTGTCTTTGCCACTGGCGAAAGAAGGGAAATCCGCCGATAGGAATCACCCTTGTCAGCCAGTTTCCCTGGTTACAGCAGTGGGACCACCTTCCCAACTTTCAAGATGTCAGGAATGATGAGGGTGGCCATTGACAGGTTGAGGATCCCGCATCAACACGCTTGGCCCGATGACCTCTTTCACCTCGCCACAAGTGAAGGCAAGAGGCGCGCTGTAGTTTGGTAGTTTGCGCAGCCTTCTGGTCACCTTACGCTTGGTCCTATCCCCCCGAAGGATGCAATATGAATTGCCGGCTAAAATAGCTCGCGCATCTCTTCGGGTTCGACGAGGCAAGATCCCCGAATGAAATTTCTACTCGGTCCTCGCGCTTCATCGGGTTGGATAAGGACTTCACGGTGGACCAGAGCTTACCAACACCCGTGATTAGGTTGCAGGACTTCAAATGCTCCTCCCACTTGTTCCACTTATTCTGGTCAACCAGCCTCCGAATCTCCCCATTCAAAGCCTTTATGTTAGGATTTCGAGGATCGGAGCGACGAAGGTGGTCGCGTTCATTCGCTAGGGCGGCCGTGTTCTTAAGGCCTCAGCAAACCTTAAGATGACTCCATCCGTCGCACGAATTACACTTTACCGAAGTGGAGTTCGGATGGATCCTTTTCTGTCAAACGCAGAAAAAATAGGTTTCTGGTCCAGGGTTTGGCTCGATGCCAGCCCTGAGCAGAAGGAGGTAAAGCAACCCTGCTGCTAAGAGTTGCTCCAACAGCAGTCCTTGGCCGGGTCATTCCGGTACGTAGAACCGACTGTCGAGGGAATGTTAATTCATTTGTAATTAGTTCTGCTTTACTTATCGATGTCCATGCCATCATTGTTATTAGTGGAATTAATATATGCAAATTAAGTTCATTTTTTTTTAATATTATATTGATGAATATGTTGTAGTAATGCCTTCCTATATTTAGGTTTCTCCTTATGCCTTACTGCCTTGTAGTTTTTTTAATCCTTTTGTTCTAGTTTCCTCGTATTCTTCTCTAGTTTCATTTAATTTGGATAACACTTTAGGTTTTGCATTCTTTAGATTTTTTCTGACTATATTCTGATCGACTGTGTTAATATGAACAACTATAGGATTAAACTTTATAGTCAAGTGAAACCGCTTATTTTAATTACGAATTGCTTTGTGCACTAGTTGTTTTACTGGTAGACTTTTATTGAATTTGTATATCTCTAAATTTTTCTAATATCGTATTATGAAATCTTTCTATGTCCCCATTACCTGTATGTGTGTTGGGTTTTGTTAAATGCAATATTCTATTTTCATTGTCTAAATATTCTTTTATCCTTATGGCTTCGAATTCATTATCTGAAGTTATCTTTTAGGGTTTACCAAATTTTCTGAAATGGTCTTCTAATTGTTCAATTAAACATATGTGATTTCTATCACTTAGTGGGTACGCAGCGCCGTATTTCGAAAATTTATCAATAACGGTTAGAAAGTAAAATCGTTTGATGACAAACGTATTAATATGTATAATTTCATTTTTTGCTGTAGGTGTATCAGTAATTTTAAGTTTGGGTTTTATTGGATTCCTATCGTATTTAATTTCCTGACATACTCCGCACTGATTTATAACTACCTGTATCAGCTCCATTAGCTTCGGGTAATATATTTTATTTTTGAGTTGGATGTTGGTCTCTTGTATACCAGAGTGTACACTCTCTGACATGATAGAGAGATTTGTTTTATTGCTTCTACTTCTGTCTCTATATCTTGTGCTCTCATGGTGCACTTAGTGAATTTAATTTGGCTGTCATTTGAATACATCCTTATTAATTTTTCCTGTACTATATTATAGTTATGTTCTGATACTTCTGGAAATATCCCTACTTTTCCTTTTGAAATGTATTTTCTAAAAATTTCTCCCATTTGATCGCCTTCTCCAATTAAAATAATCCTTTTTCCATTAATTTCATCAAATTCCTTTATTTTATTATTTGTTAAAATTATTTGAGTCCTATACTTGTTCACAATTTCCTCTTTTATAAAGAAATGATCCCCTAGGTTTTCATCGGCTGAATGTACTGTAGCCATTGTTTCGTTGCCGTCAAAATGATTAATTGTCAAAAAATTTAATATATAGTCGCGTAATGTTTCGTTCATAAGTCTTTGAAAAGTTGCCGGTGCGTTTTTAGTACAAACGGCATCCTAATAAATTCGTATAGTCCGTGAGGGACCACGAAGGCTGTTTTTTCTCTGCCCTTTTCTTTAACTAAAACTTGGCCTTTGGCTAAATCAATAGTGGTAACATATTGTGCCCTTCCTAGCTTATCTAAAATTGAGTCTATATTGGGTAGTGGGAACTTATCGTCAATGGTTTTCTCATATAACTTTCTATAATCTATCACTAATCTATACTGTTGTTTTCCAGAGTTATCCCTTTTTTCGGTACCACAATTAACGGACTAGAGTATCGAGATTGGCTTTTCCTAACAAGACCTTGTTCCTCCATTTCTTTTATCTGCCTACGAACTTCTGCTTCGTGTTGTGGTGGATATCGGTGTAGCTTAGAATTTATTTGTTCGACCGTCGTAGTTCTTATCTCGTGTTGGATGTTCATTGTACTTGCTAATTTATCTCTATCTCAAAAAGAGTTTACTGAATCTTTTCAGAATTTTGTATTTCTTTTTGTTCTTCGGAATTTAAATGATTTGTTTGGATGCCATCTTCTTCTGTATTGGTGGCTTCCAACGGATGAATTTCAGTATGCATTATTAATACAATCATCTAGCTTCGGATCTAATAGTAATTGCTTATTTTCGATATCAATATGTGAATTTAAAAAATTTATAATATCCATGCCTATTATAAAATTGTATTTTTTTTCTTTGAGATTCGTTACCCTCCTCCTAACTTCCAAAATTTAGTGAACTTGACGTGGCTTTACTCTGGTCTGACTTTAAAAAGTTATCATCTCTCTCTTCTAAATTTCAAGACTCCTGTAAACTAACTGGGCTTTGCCTGTCACAAACTAAGCGATTTTGGCTAGCTTGTGTACTGCGTGTTGTAATCTACCATTTTTTAAATTAATACTATCGATTTCTATAGGTTCGACTCTTGACGGTCTAGCATAATTCATCCGGTTTTGACCTGAATACTGTCTGCCATTATTATCAAAACTTTTATTATTATTGAACACGTCATTTTTATAATGGACTATCAGCTCATCTGCTTTATACTTTATATTTCTCACTCCAATTAACAACTCACCCTATTTAGCCTCAGATTGGTTAGCTTTTTGTATAATTGATGCGGCTCTATATCGGGTCGGTACCTCAATTTTAGTGTGTCCTTGATTAATTCCCAGTTGTCCGGTTTCGGTAAATTGATGATCACATCCTTTGCTTGACCTTAGAGGGTACGGTAAAAAATCATTCGCACTGCTTCTTTCCGTTGATCAGGGTTTTGGATTATTGAGAGTAGGTATTCTATACTGCTGAAGAAGAAATTCACCGTTATATCTAATGCCCCAGTAAATGTGGGCAAGTTGTTAATTGTTTTCATCACTGCATCTCTGTTTGCTTAGCTTTCCATTCTGGCTCGAAGGTGGAGGTATGCTTGGCGCATTCCTCTACTAGTCCCACGCCAGGAATGTTATTTTGTTCTTCCGCCATTCTGTTGGAGTCAAACGCCCGTTGCCTTCTCGACTCAATTTTTGGTTGGTGGTGATTACTTGTATTAATTATGGTGATTGCTTTTATTTTTGTTGATATAGAAGCACTGCACACAAATTATTTTATATTTTGTAGTGTTTATTATTCACAATAAAGATCACTATACAATTTAAAGTAATTTGTGATTTTAGTAAGTTATATTCTGGAAGGTCCGGTCAACTATTTAATGTTGGCTACGGACTCGCAGAACTTGAAAGCGTATTATAAATTTTAATTAGTGCGGGAACGTGGGTCGATAATCACAGGATTAAATTTACTTTACTTGAATCCTACCGACTGCGCCATTTATATATTTAATGGCGGCCAACGGGTTTTTAAAAAAAGAAGAACAGAAGACTTTCACCGATCGGGGGCAAAGATTGACATTGACTGATCCTTTATTAATTTAATTTCAAACAAGTAACTTACCTTTTTTGGGTGTTTCATTTACTTGTTTATTATATTTTCGGCTAATATATCTTAGCAATGTATTTTACAATTTGCTGCTACGCTTTAAATGCATTTTACATATTTCGTTATTTAAGCAAATTTATTAATTCCTGGAATTTAAGTGTCTTAACATGTGCCGGATGTGGTATTTAGGTTTCTTGTATTATTTGCTGTATGAACTCGTCAATACTATCTGATTTTGCATAGGTAGGCAAATTGGTATGTACATATGTAACTCGCGCGCTTTTCGCTGCCTGCGAATCTTCGCTGCGACAAGAGGATGACTCTAGTCGATGTTAGCGCATGTCACTGGAAGCATGCCTCCCTTCTACCGCAACATGATTAATTTGATTTCGTGTATTTTCTTCGGGAGGTAGCCATGTAGGTTGATGTACCTTTTTATGCTAGAAGTGTGTAGTACTATCATGTTTCGGGCCGAAATTGTGGGGCCAAAGATCCCTTCCCTTCACACCATGGCACCAAAATCTTACTTGCTTACTTAATTGGTGCTATAACCTCTTAAGAGACTTTGTCCGAGTTCAAAATATTGCGCCACCCACTCCTTCTTCCTGCTACCTGGCGCCAATTTGAAATGCGAAGTGACGTCAAGTCCTTTTTCACTTGGTCTTTCCAACGCGGAGGAGGCTGTCCTCTTCCTCTACTACCACCAGCTGGTACCGCATTGAATTCTTTCTGGGCTGGAGCATTTTCGTCCATTCGCACGACATGTCACAGCCAACGTAGCCGCTGTACTTTAATTCGCTGTACTATATCGATGTCGCGGTAAAGCTCATACAGTTCATCGTTACATCGCCTGCAGTTTTCGGCGTCGCAAAGACGTAGAGGTCAAAAATCTTTCTCTCGAACACTCAAAGAGCCGTCTCACCCGATGTTGACAGTGCCCATGCTTCAGCGCCATACAATTGCACGGGCATAATGAGAGACTTATAGGGTGTGGTTTTGGTTCGTCGAGAGAGGGCTTTACTGCGCTATTTCCTACTCAGCGCAAAGTAGCATTTGTTGGCTAAGACAGATTCTGCGTTGGATTTCCTGGCTGGCATTATTGTAGGTGTTAATGCTGGTTCCTAGATAAACAAAGTCCTCCACTTTGTCGAAATTGTAATTGTCAATAGTGATGCGGGAGCCAAGACGCGAGTGCGCTAACTGTTTATTTGGTGACAAGAGGTACTTAGTTTTGGACTCGTTCACCTCCAGACTCACACACTTCGCTGCTCTATCCAGTTTGGAAAATACAGAAGTAACAGCGCGGTTATTGAGGCCTATGTTATTGGTCTCATCAGCATAAGCCAGAAGCTGCACGCTCTTAGAAAATATGGTGCCTGAACGGTTCAACTCTGTAGCTCGAATTATCTTTTCTAACATAAGGGTAAAGAAGTCGCACGAAAGTGAGTCATCCTGTCTGAAACCTCTTTTGGTTTCAAACGGCTGGGAGAGGTCCTTCCCGATTCTGACAGAGCTAGTGGTGTTACTCACCGCCATTTTACATAGCCGTATTAATTTTCTTGGCATACCAAATTCAGACATTGCGGTAAATAGGCAGCTTCTTCTCGAGCTATCGAAAGCGGATTTCAAGTCGACAAAAATATGGTTTGTGTCTATTCTTCTTTCTTGGATATGGTCCAATCAGTTCGATCACGGTGGGCTTCAGACGATCACACAATACGCTCGACAGAACCTTATATGCTACGCTTAGAAGACTGCTCCCGCGGTAGTTGCCGCATATTGCAGGATCGCCCTTTTGTGTGCATTGGGCAAAGACTTCGACAATTCGTTCTGTCGCTTGCCCGCTTCTTCCACTTGTTTTTTATTTATTCTTTGCTCTCTCATTTCATAGCCAATATTTCGTCACTTACAGTTGCTCTATCCGCATAAGGCTTAATATTGTACTCTATCATTTTCGTGTTGTATTAGCCGTATTCGTTTTGTCATCCGTTAGCGAGCGGCCATTCGATGAAGCATCTAGTATAAATTAGATTGTTAGCATTGATAAAGAATGAGAGTAACGATGATCACATACGACGGAAATGTGCGTGCCTTTTTTGAAACACTCAGTTAAACGCACTAGTTTAAGGCTTGCCCTGATTTTGCTCGCCAGTGTCGATGTTTTAACCATCGCTGCAAATCACAGATGGGCTCAATGCATTACAAGCAGGAGTAATCAATAAAATTTATTTTGCAGTACCAGTAAATCTTTACTGATTGCTAAAAAAATTTGCAGTAAAAATATTTTTTTTACTGATTACTGGTAAAATTTGCAGCACAAATATATTTTTACTGATTACTGAAAAAATTTGCAGTAAAAATGTGTTTTTTTGCTGATTACTGGAAAAAATTGCAGTAAACATACTGATAATATAATTTGATTTTCATTATCAATAAAATTATTACAGTTGGCTAAAAATAGTTACTGGTTGTTAAAAATCAATAATCAATACCCAAGCAATAGATTCAATGAATTATAAAAGATAATGCGAATATTCTTTTATCTGGCAAATTTTATTTTATACTTGTTATTCGCTACATATTAGCTTTTCGTAAAACAAGCATTTCAAAATTTGCATCGCTGAGTTTTTGCCTTGTGGACTGATTACCTTCACAGCGAATGAAAACAACCGTTATACAGGTGCAGATGACGGTAATGGGATATTGTATTTTAGAAAAACGTCTTTAATAGCCTGATGTTTAGTTAGACAACTGGTTGCGAACGAGACGTTATAAAAGTGTTTTCTGAAGATAATTGGCCGAGTTAGTGGAACCACACCGTACTATATATTTAAGGAAATATATGCACACAAAAATTGTTTAATTGAAAATCAAGTGTAAAATGAACTTTTTAGAGGTGTTTGATGCAGACCACTAGTTGCCGCATTGCCCACTTTTCCATACTTTACCTCATAGGTGTTGAACATTTGTTTGACTTCTTCTTCTGTTTGTGTTGTTGCTGTTTCTAAATGGGTTTTTAAAACTCTCTATTTAATGTCAGGGACAGAAATAGCGACAATAAGAGCATCTCAAGCGTCAGGTTGAATCAGGAAGTACCGCTCAAATCTTTTAAGCAAAGCTTCTTGCATTTTTTCGCTTGTTTCGGATAAATGTTAAAAGCTTGCAGGCTCCAAACGACGCATTTTTATCCTTAAGGACACTATAGTGGGGATAAAGTAACAAAAATACATGGTCCTTTCGGCGCTAAAGCTAGAACTTCACACCAAACGTTTCAGACGCCAGGGCATACGCCGCACAGTGGGGCAGAATGACCTAAAGGTTGGCATCAACTAAACGGCTTAAGCTAGGAAGTTGACTCCTCTTACTAAAGTAAGTATGTGTACCAAATTTCAGAATATTGCGCTTACAGTCGTAGTTATTAGACTTTATCAGATTTACCTGGACCGTTCATATAGTGATTGATGGCGACTGGTTTTTTTCTTTTATTTTATTTCAATAATAAAAATTAAACTATAAAAAGAATTTAAACAATACAAAAGAAATTATTTGATCAAAATAAACAAATTATTTGAAAGTAACTTAGGAAGTGTTCAGTTGCTATTGCTACTTTCATCATTAGACAAATTTTAATTTTATTGACCGTCATCATCGTAAATATCATCATATTCTTCATCGTTATTATTTTAAATTTTCTCTTTTGAACTTATTACCAGATCAGACCTTAGCATAAATGAATTGAATATGTCAGCATTTTCTTGAATGGTGTTCGCGATATCTTTTGAAATCCTTGTTGCAAGCCTCTTGTGCTTCTTCCGATAATTGGCCTATTGGTAGTAAAGCATTAGAAATTATTTCAGGATCATGTATTAAAAACTTATGCATTGTTGGAGACAAACGGTACCAAGGGTATTTATCCACAAAGTACCTAGCAGTGACATGGGAATACTTCCTGAACTTTTCAATATTTATTTCATGTCCGCTGGTTACAGTTGTTAATATATTGTGCAATCTTTTAATCAACGCTAAATCCAATTTGGTAAATTCGGCCGAAACCTCTGCCTCCCTAAATAATCGTCGCGCAGTGTTGCCATCACTAGAATTTCCAAACCCTGGCTTAGGAATATCCACAATCAAACCGCGGCGTTTTTTAAATTCGTTTTTGATTTTCAGCAACAATATTTTTTTCCAAGTCATTTCGAACTTGCCATTTTTCTACTGGCAGTTTATAAGACAGATGCAAAAGACACTCAAAGAATCTTATCCATCCGTGCAATATTGATAGTCCAAAGCTTAAGTTATCTCTTTGTATTTCTCGTTTCACTATTTCGTCAGAACTGTTAAAATCTTCTGATGTTGCACTACAAATGTAGCACTTTTGAGTGGATGTCGTCTGGGTTATCGCATTACAAACTTTCCCATCAACCATAGTAAAAATTAAAGCGTGCTCAACTTCAATAGATTTTCCATTACATATCGTTTTAAATTTTTAAGAAACTTCAATACCATGAAATACTTGCTTATATAGGCTATGGCCTGAGCTACCATCGAATCCCCACTTTGTGTACATACGCATTTTTTGTAAATCCTTTGCGGGAATGGAATCTATTACAGTCCTCTGTGCAATAATCAGGCGACATATTGTGTGGTCCAGTAAGGATTGTAAAGTTGTACAGACAAGCGTATTAGTTGCCTTGATGTGTTCTTTGAAAGGATAACATTTCTTTTTTTCTTCCTGTATTACTTCATAGGAAGGAAATTTCTCCCGAGCAGCCAATCTTATTATATTGTACTGATTCCTTGTCAACTTGGCATCTACCACCACAGCCAAAGCATCTTCACCTGAGAAACAAGTACTTTCATAATGGCCTGATGAAGTTTTTGAACACATATTTGCGCTATCATAATTCTGAGATAAGCCTTTCATCAAAAGTTTGTATGCCTTCACTTTACCCGATTCCCTTAATTTCATTTGAGTAGCATAACTCAGGACATCAACTGGCGTAGATTCCCTCAAATCTTATGGTGTCATTCGTTTAGTACGCTCTGAGCTTTCTTCAAAAGATCTCTCAGGCAGACCTCCTTTTCGGCTTGAATTTTTTATAAAACAAATTGAGCAATTCAACCACGTTTTATTAATTTCATTGAAAACATCTATTTTTCGGAGCCATTTATTCCAACGAAGTTTAAATTCAGACTTCAGGCGGTTCAATGTTTTATTCAATCCTTCTTAAGGCACTTGCTGAAAATTTTTTTGTTTTTCCAATTCATTTTTTTTTTAAATTCATTTTTCATCAGCTGTGATTTTTTCAATGAGTTCCCTACGATTGACAAAAATTGTTTTTGAACTAACACCTGAAATGAAAAGTCAAATCAACCGCTAAAAGATTATAAAATTAAGATAGTATGGCAACACTGGTTTCTATTTGACGTTTGACACAACTAAAATAATATAGATTAATACAGTTCACATTTGTACTTGTAGTTGACGTTTGACAAACATATAATCAAATCAAAGTAAAAAAAGCCCGTTATCTTCGAACTAAACTATATCAAAAGGTAGTACATAGGCACATACATATATGCGAACAAAAGCCAAAACGCAAAAAATCCTCAAAAATGTTTTTTCAATTAAGTACATAAATATACGTATTACAGGATAATTAAAAAAATTCCGGCCGATCATGCCAGGCTAAGCTCCGTGTTTGTAAGGCTGTGAAAAGAGAGGTGGTGAAAATGACATAAGTCTCAAATAAAGTCTTCGAAACACGTAAACAAATTTGTCTTACTGATAAATATTATGGAAGGACTTTTTTAATATAAGTCTCAAAATAATAGTTATTGTCGATTTAAAACATTGGTCATTCATAATTATTATGAAAAGTTACTTATAATATAAGTTTCAAAATAATACATAATTAGTATCAAAAGACGGGTGTGATTCTTATCCACGGTGAAATAATTATTATTCTGGATATCTGCAGAAAACTAATTAAAAGTGCTTGAAATAAGAAGCATTTTTCCCATATGATTCACAAAACTTTTATCGATAAATTACGTCGCTAAAAATTCTTCTCCATACTTTTGTGTACACTTTTAGATCTGCTCAATGATTCCCCTACATTGCACTTTATCTATATATTTCAAAAATTAAAAGAATCATCCAATCGGTGAAGAAAGTTTCATATTTTTTAATTTTTTTTCCTTTTGTTTAGTTTTTTTTGTCTATTCGAAGAGAATAAATCTTTTTATTTCAAATATTTTTAAATAGTTTATTATATTGTAGACCTACTTCAATTACACATCAACATACTATCAAAAGTTTCCGTTCATTAAATTCTCTAAATTGTATACAAAACTTGTATAACACCTTGGAAGAGTTGTAGATTGCTTCGTTGCCGTATTCACGTGTACCAGAGCTAAGTTCGAACTATGTTCGAAACAGCTGTTTGTCTGTAGAGTCTGGAACGCCTGGGAAAAGTTAAAAATTTGCTTACTTTTAGGGGTTATGGGCTTATCGGACTTAAGTATATTATAGGTGTTTCATACAATTGCACTAATTTAACATTTGTTGCATAGCTAGGGGGCCTATAAGCAACTCCTATAAGAGTATAAGACACTCTTTCGGAAGTCGAAACAAACAATTTGGAGAGACTTCTGTGTGGTGTGGAATCAGTTTCGAAAGTGGTCAGACTCAGAATGATTCCCTCAGAAGCAGATCGCGTAGCCCCAGAATGCTTGATGAGGCCTAATGGATCGTAAACTGAAACTGAGGAGGAGACTTCAGATCTGCTCATGGAGATACACTTTCCAGTCAATGACAATGTAACTGACAAAGTACATGATACAGTCAACAAAATCCCTAGTAAAGATCTTATATCTATAGAGAAGGAAAAATGGTTATTGGGGACCTTTAAACCGCGCAAGTGCCCAGGTCCCGATGGTGTTGTACCCATACGGATGCAACAAACGTTAGAACTAAGCTCAACCTGGCTGCATTCAATTATTAAGAGGGTTCTTACACTCAACTACATCCCAAATGGCTGGAGAGAATAAACAGTGGTGTTTATTCCCAAAGCGGGGAAGGTTATTTCTTATGCGGATGATCTTGCACAGGTAATAAGCGGGGAGTATCCACAGACATTATGTGATATTATGCAAGAAAAACTTACAAAGGTACTGAGACAGGCCAAGAAAAAGGACATCGGGATGAACCCTTCAAAGACGGTTATTGTACTCTTCACATAAAGATACAAGATCCCGATCTCCAAGATACAGCTTCAGGAACGTAATAGGGCAAAAGTGGGGCATGCCCCTCTACGTTGGCGCACTGACTGTACACGGTTGTGGTCAGACTTATACTCCTCTACGGAGTGGTGGTAAAGTGGCCCGTCCTAGAAAATAATTCGTCAATCTTTTGCTACAGAACGCGCAGCGGGGTCCTGCAAACAACGTCCACTGAGGCAATGAATGTGATGCTAAACATACACGTCATACAAAGTTCGTCAATCGATAAACTGGTTCAACGAAACTAGGGGTAAAACTTTGGATCTAAGTCGTATAGGGCAAGTTACGAGCCAATGTGTGCTGGTTGACTGTCTGCTGTCGTTTCAACCTAACCTAGCCTATTGACGGAGTGTACAATGCATACGTGGCATTTATGCACCGAGTCTTGTTAGAATAGATTAAAAGCTGAGACACTGCTTTACGCTGCAAAAGACGGAGAGGCTGTTTATGCTAATCAATAATATATGCACGACATATGTTTATTTAACATATAAAACAAACAGCTAATATATCACATTGTTGAAACACCGGCGCGCGTAGGGCAAACCGTGAGAACGAGCCGCGGACAAAATATGTCACGTTGTCACAACGTTACCTGTGGGAAGCGCATCGTCAGCAGATTCCATTCTAACTGCAGCATGGCAAACGTTGGGTTAGATTTAAAAAACTATTTTTTATTTCTAATTTGGAAGTCAATATAGGAGCACGGCTCCCGGAATATATATTTTTTATGCAATGAAAGTTGTAACGGGCCCGAACAGGGACCAGCGGGTCGTCAAGTAGTTTGCCTGAAAATCAAAAAGTAAGGCTCCGCGAGTGATAAATAACAACAATCCAAGATCTGAAAAATCAAAAGTAAGGCGCTGCGCTGGATAACGAGAGCCGATGCTGAACGACAGGAGACTGGCCAAAAATAACGACAAGAGACCTCAGTACAAAAAGAAAAAGATGCGTGTAAAGACACAGAGACGGACATGTTGTTAATGTTAGTTATTAATAAGATTTGAGAATAAGAAAAAAATGTAAGAAAACAAATTGGGAATTGAAAAATAAATTGGAAAATTTGAAGAATATTAATTAGTTGTTGATAAAATTGTTTAAAGATATTATAGAAAAATATTGGAATTATTGAAATGAATTTTAAGAAAAATTTAATTTGAAAGTGCTCAAAGGAAAAAATCTGCAACAAATTTTCTGTAAAAATCGATAAAACTCTATTTAAGATATTGACTCAAGTTTAGGAGGAAACAATAATTGAAATTAATGAAGTGAATCCTAACAACATGAACATTAGAAAATTGTCTAAAAGAATTACAATAAAAAACAAAATTAAATCAAGTCAATCCTAACAAGAATTTTGAGTTGAATAATAAAAAATTGTATAAAAGATTTATAGTATTTATTTCCAAAAAAATTTTTTATGTAAAATACTATATCGAAAATAATTACATAAGTATAAAATACAAAATTTGCATATTTTGCATACAGAATATTATTCAGTTAGACAAAGTCTCTGACATGGTTAAATGTCTGAGGGAATTTTCAGGACGTTCAAGATAATTTAACTCTTGGAGGAAAAGCGTTAACATAATATTTAAGGCATATGAAGGACTGAAAGATACACCTAAATACTTCTTAATCCTACATACAGTAAATCATAAAATAGTGGGCGACACTGCCTTCGAATCTTACAATACTCCACTTGATTGGGTACAAATTAGGAAGAGCCTTATGATGCACTACTCCGGTAAGCGGGACATAGATAATTTATAATACCAAATTACCACTTTGGCTCAACTCATGACGACATCCCAGCGCTCTGCCAGAAAGTGTACCAACACATCTCATTAATCCTCCATAAAATTTCTTGCCTCGATCTAAGCTAAGAGTCAATCAGGACAATGACAAATTCGTACAGAGAAAATGCTCTGGATACAGTTGTCCGCGTCTCCTCAGCATAAGGGAGCCAGCCACCTTGCAAGCTCTACATCTTTGCCAACAATTAGACAACATGTCCTATCGCATGAATAATGCACTTTTTTTTTTAAAGATATATTTATTATTATTAATGTTGTACAATGAAATTTTACATATTAGTTACATTAACAGTGTTTAGGGCAATCTTCCTTTTCAACTTCAATATTGTATTAAATTGGATAATTGAGAAATGTAATTAGTTAACATAGTAAGAGTGAACGAAAAATTCTAATTCTTGTTCGAAAACCTTTCTGAAACTAAATAATAAAACGCTTAAATCTAACTTATATTACTGTGGAAGAGCTAGCTAGATCTGACACTTGACCAGTGCTAAGTTAGCTAAGCTATGTAGGTCTGCCGTTGAAAAATATCGAGGAAGATTATATGCATGTTTAAGGAGTTTATTTTGTGCAATTTGCAATTTGTTAGCATGACACGATGCGATGTTACTCCATACGGGACATGTATAGTACATAACAGCGAATAAAATCGATTTAATAATTAGCATATTGTTTTGTATACTAAGTAAAGAACTTCGGTTGATGAATGGATATAATATCTTGATCAGTAAATTAATTTTATTGTTTATATACGCAACATGCTCTTTAAAAGTTAACTTGTGGTCAAGTATAGCACCGAGGTATTTAACCTTTTGTTCCCATCGAATTAAGTCACCATTATACATATATGAGATTTCTTTGAGGTAAGAAAATTGTTTGATTCCAGTCTTTGGGAGATGTTTAAGTACGTTATTGCTAATGTCGTCGACACCTGAAGCTTTTTTGACTTTTAGATTGTTAATTATTTTTTAATATTTCGAAATGGATATTCGATTTTCGTTAGCGGGTGGTTAGGTTGTAGTTAGTATCCGCTGATATTCACATTCTAAAGGGTTTTTCAATATGGACGCACAAAAGTAGACCGATAGTGACAGCAAACGACGCCATATTTTGTCCCGCTCTTTTGACATTTCTCTTCAGTACGGTGTGCCATTTCATCATGGAAAGATATACGATCCAACGAGTCGAAATTATTAAAATTTACTACCGAAATTCGGAGCCAATGGTCTCAACTTTAAGAGCGCTACGTTCAATTTGTGGTCGTCGTCATTTCTGTTTGTATGGCTTCGTCAATAAGCAAAATATGCATTATTCGACAGGCAGCAATCCACACGTACTCCACGAGTCAACATTGCATCCCAAAAAATTACGGTTTGGTGCGGTTTATAGGCCAGCGGCGCCATTGGGCCGTACTTCTTCCGTGATGATGAAGACCGGCACGTTACTGTGAATGGGAATCGCTACCGCTCAATGATAACCGAATATTTTTGGCCCGAATTGGATGATATGGACCTCGACAATATGTGGTTCCAACAGGACGGCGCCACAAGCCACACAGCGAATGTCATAATCGATTTATTGAAAACCAAGTTTGGTGAACGTGTAATCTCACGAAATGGCCCAGTCAATTGGCCGCCTCGGTCGTGCGATTTGACGCCGTTAGACAATTTCCTGTGGGGCTACGTCCAGTTTATGGTCTATGCCAACAAAGCAGCGACGGTTGATGAACTTCGTACGAATATCGAACGTGAAATTGCAGCAGTGTCGGCGGATTTATGCTTGAAAACCGTCGAAAATTGGATTCAGCGTCTGGACTTCTGCAAGCGTGCCCGTGGTGCCCATGCAAAAGAAATCGAGTTCCATACATAATATCGTCAAATGAACTTTCACAGGAATAAAGAATTTAATTCATATCCCAAACCGTTTTTGTTTTATTTAACAAAACTTTTGTGCGTTCCTATTGCAAGACCCGATATATCCCTTGAAGTGATTGGATCACTGAGATGTGCGGATACGAGTATATTGTTGTTTGATGCGAATTCTTTCGCTAGTAGTTCACACTTTTCTGTATTGGCTATGTATTTGACATGGTTTTCTTCCAATACTGGGATATTATTGTGCTTCTTCTGCAAAATTTTTGTTTAATTCCAAAAAGGTGGAGAGCCCTTATCTAATGTCTGGATATGTTTGTTCCACGTAAGGTTTCTGAATTCATTTATCATTACTCCAACTATCGAGGAAAGTATCCTAACTGGAAACAGCTGTTAAATAGGACAGTAAGAAGTTGGATTCCAGTCTTTGGGAGATGTTAAAGTACGTTATTGTTAATGTCGTCGACACCTGAAGCTTTTTTGACTTTTAGATTGTTGATTATTTTTTAAACTTTCGAAATGGATATTCGATTTTCGTTAGCGGGTGGTTAGGTTGTAGTTAGTATCCGCTGATATCCACATTCTAAAGGGTTTTTCAATATGGACGCACAAAAGTAGACCGATAGTGACAGCAAACGACGCCATATTTTTTCCCGCTCTTTTGACATTTCTCTTCAGTAAGGTGTGCCATTTCATCATGGAAAGATATACGATCCAACGAGTCGAAATTATTTAAATTTACTACCGAAATTCGGAGTCAATGGTCTCAACTTTAAGAGGGCTACGTTCAATTTGTGGTCGTCGTCATTTCTGGCTGAATGGCTTCGTCAATAGGCAAAATATGCATTATTGGACAGGCAGAAATCCAAACGTACTCCATGAGTCAACATTGCATCCCAAAAATTACGGTTTGGTGCGGTTTATGGGCCAGCGGCGTCATTGGGCCGTACTTCTTCCGTGATGATCAAGACCGGCACGTTACTGTGAATGGGAATCGCTACCGCTCAATGATAACCGAATATTTTTGGCCCGAATTGGATGATATGGACCTCGACAATATGTGGTTCCAACAGGACGGCACCACAAGCCACACAGCGAATGTCATAATCGATTTATTGAAAACCAAGTTTGGTGAACGTGTTATCTCACGAAATGCCCCAGTCAATTGGCCGCCTCGGTCGTGCGATTTGACGCCGTTAGACAATTTCCTGTGGGGCTGCGTTCAGTTTATGGTCTATGCCAACAAAGCAGCGACGGTTGATGAACTTCGTACGAATATCGAACGTGAAACTGCAGCAGTGTCGGCGGATTTATGCTTGAAAACCGTCGAAAATTGGATTCAGCGTCTGGACTTCTGCAAGCGTGCCCGTGGTGCCCATGCAAAAGAAATCGAGTTCCATACATAATATCGTCAAATGAACTTTCACAGGAATAACGAATTTAATTCATATCCCAAACCGTTTTTGTTTTATTTAACAAAACTTTTGTGCGTTCCTATTGCAAGACCCGATATATCCCTTGAAGTGATTGGATCACTGAGATGTGCGGATACGAGTATATTGTTGTTTGATGCGAATTCTTTCGCTAGTAGTTCACACTTTTCTGTATTGGCTATGTATTTGAAATGGTTTTCTTCCAATACTGAGATATTATTGCGCTTCTTCTGCAAAATTTTTGTTAAATTCCAGGAAGGTGGAGAGCCCTTATCTAATGTCAGTAAGGAAAAAAGGAATTCTACTCCTTTGGTTCACTCATTCCTCCTACTAAAGTAAGTATGTGTACCAAATTTCAGAATATTGCGCTTACAATCGCAGTTATTAGACTTTATCAGATTTACCTGGACCGTTCATATAGTGATTGATGGGGACTGGTTTTTTTCTTTTATTTTATTTCTATAATAAAAATTAAACTATAAAAATAATTTAAACAATACAAAAGAAATTATTTGATCAAAATAAACAAATTATTTGAATGTAACTTAGGAAGTGTTTAGTTGCTATTGCTACTTTCATCATTAGACAAATTTTAATTTTATTGACCGTCATCATCGTAAATATCATCATATTCTTCATCGTTATTATTTTAAATTGTCTCTTTTGAACTTATTACCGGATCAGACCTTAGCATAAATGAATTGAATATGTCAATATTAGTTTCCACACGG
This sequence comes from Anomoia purmunda, assembly GCA_951828415.1. Classification (NCBI taxonomy): domain Eukaryota; kingdom Metazoa; phylum Arthropoda; class Insecta; order Diptera; family Tephritidae; genus Anomoia; species Anomoia purmunda. The sequence goes on along the minus strand of OX639998.1, from coordinate 23,900,592 downwards.
CCGCATTTTCTTGAATGGTGCTCGCGATATCTTTTGAAATCCTTGTTGCAAGCCTGTTGTGCTTCTTCCGATAATTGGCCTATTGGTAGTAAAGCATTAGAAATTATTTCAGGATCATGTATTAAAAACTTATGCATTGTTGGAGACAAACGGTACCAAGGGTATTTATCCACAAAGTACCTAGCAGTGACATGGGAATACTTCCTGAACTTTTCAACATTTATTTCATGTCCGCTGGTTACAGTTGTTAATATATTGTGCAATCTTTTAATCAACGCTAAATCCAATTTGGTAAATTCGGCCGAAACCTCTGCCTCCCTAAATAATCGTCGCGCAGTGTTGCCATCACTAGAATTTCCAAACCCTGGCTTAGGAATATCCACAATCAAACCGCGGCGTTTTTTAAATTCGTTTTTGATTTTCAGCAACAATATTTTTTTCCAAGTCATTTCGAACTTGCCATTTTTCTACTGGCAGTTTATAAGACAGATGCAAAAGACACTCAAAGAATCTTATCCATCCGTGCAATATTGATAGTCAAAAGCTTAAGTTATCTCTTTGTATTTCTCGTTTCACTATTTCGTCAGAACTGTTCAAATCTTCTGATGTTGCACTACAAATGTAGCACTTTTGAGTGGATGTCGTCTGGGTTATCGCATTACAAACTTTCCCATCAACCATAGTAAAAATTAAAGCGTGCTCAACTTCAATAGATTTTCCATTACATATCGTTTGCTTATATGGGCTATGGCCTGAGCTACCATCGAATCCCCACTTTGTGTACATACGCATTTTTTGTAAATCCTTTGCGGGAATGGAATCTATTACAGTCCTCTGTGCAATAATCAGGCGACATATTGTGTGGTCCAGTAAGGATTGTAAAGTTGTACAGACAAGCGTATTAGTTGCCTTGATGTGTTCTTTGAAAGGATAACATTTCTTTTTTTCTTCCTGTATTACTTCATAGGAAGGAAATTTCTCCCGAGCAGCCAAAGTTATTATATTGTACTGATTCCTTGTCAACTTGGCATCTACCAAAGCATCTTCACCTGAGAAACAAGTACTTTCATAATGGCCTGATGAAGTTTTTGAACACATATTTGCGCTATCATAATTCTGAGATAAGCCTTTCATCAAAAGTTTTTATACCTTCACTTTACCCGATTCTCTTAATTTCATTTGAGTAGCATAACTCAGGACATCAACTGGCGTAGATTCCCTCAAATGAAAAGTCAAATCAACCGCTAAAAGATTATAAAATTAAGATAGTATGGCAACACTGGTTTCTATTTGACGTTTGACACAACTAAAATAATATAGATTAATACAGTTCACATTTGTACTTGTAGTTGACGTTTGACAAACATATAATCAAATCAAAGTAAAAAAAGCCCGTTATCTTCGAACTAAACTATATCAAAAGGTAGTACATAGGCACATACATATATGCGAACAAAAGCCAAAACGCAAAAAATCCTCAAAAATGTTTTTTCAATTAAGTACATAAATATACGTATTACAGGATAATTAAAAAAATTCCGGCCGATCATGCCAGGCTAAGCTCCGTGTTTGTAAGGCTGTGAAAAGAGAGGTGGTGAAAATGACATAAGTCTCAAATAAAGTCTTCGAAACACGTAAACAAATTTGTCTTACTGATAAATATTATGGAAGGACTTTTTTAATATAAGTCTCAAAATAATAGTTATTGTCGATTTAAAACATTGGTCATTCATAATTATTATGAAAAGTTACTTATAATATAAGTTTCAAAATAATACATAATTAGTATCAAAAGACGGGTGTGATTCTTATCCACGGTGAAATAATTATTATTCTGGATATCTGCAGAAAACTAATTAAAAGTGCTTAAAATAAGAAGCATTTTTCCCATATGATTCACAAAACTTTTATCGATAAATTACGTCGCTAAAAATTCTTCTCCATACTTTTGTGTACACTTTTAGATCTGCTCAATGATTCCCCTACATTGCACTTTATCTATATATTTCAAAAATTAAAAGAATCATCCAATCGGTGAAGAAAGTTTCATATTTTTTAATTTTTTTTCCTTTTGTTTAGTTTTTTTTGTCTATTCGAAGAGAATAAATCTTTTTATTTCAAATATTTTTAAATAGTTTATTATATTGTAGACCTACTTCAATTACACATCAACATACTATCAAAAGTTTCCGTTCATTAAATTCTCTAAATTGTATACAAAACTTGTATAACACCTTGGAAGAGTTGTAGATTGCTTCGTTGCCGTATTCACGTGTACCAGAGCTAAGTTCGAACTATGTTCGAAACAGCTGTTTGTCTGTAGAGTCTGGAACGCCTGGGAAAAGTTAAAAATTTGCTTACTTTTAGGGGTTATGGGCTTATCGGACTTAAGTATATTATAGGTGTTTCATACAATTGCACTAATTTAACATTTGTTGCATAGCTAGGGGGCCTATAAGCAACTCCTATAAGAGTATAAGACACTCTTTCGGAAGTCGAAACAAACAATTTGGAGAGACTTCTGTGTGGTGTGGAATCAGTTTCGAAAGTGGTCAGACTCAGAATGATTCCCTCAGAAGCAGATCGCGTAGCCCCAGAATGCTTGATGAGGCCTAATGGATCGTAAACTGAAACTGAGGAGGAGACTTCAGATCTGCTCATGGAGATACACTTTCCAGTCAATGACAATGTAACTGACAAAGTACATGATACAGTCAACAAAATCCCTAGTAAAGATCTTATATCTATAGAGAAGGAAAAATGGTTATTGGGGACCTTTAAACCGCGCAAGTGCCCAGGTCCCGATGGTGTTGTACCCATACGGATGCAACAAACGTTAGAACTAAGCTCAACCTGGCTGCATTCAATTATTAAGAGGGTTCTTACACTCAACTACATCCCAAATGGCTGGAGAGAATAAACAGTGGTGTTTATTCCCAAAGCGGGGAAGGTTATTTCTTATGCGGATGATCTTGCACAGGTAATAAGCGGGGAGTATCCACAGACATTATGTGATATTATGCAAGAAAAACTTACAAAGGTACTGAGACAGGCCAAGAAAAAGGACATCGGGATGAACCCTTCAAAGACGGTTATTGTACTCTTCACATAAAGATACAAGATCCCGATCTCCAAGATACAGCTTCAGGAACGTAATAGGGCAAAAGTGGGGCATGCCCCTCTACGTTGGCGCACTGACTGTACACGGTTGTGGTCAGACTTATACTCCTCTACGGAGTGGTGGTAAAGTGGCCCGTCCTAGAAAATAATTCGTCAATCTTTTGCTACAGAACGCGCAGCGGGGTCCTGCAAACAACGTCCACTGAGGCAATGAATGTGATGCTAAACATACACGTCATACAAAGTTCGTCAATCGATAAACTGGTTCAACGAAACTAGGGGTAAAACTTTGGATCTAAGTCGTATAGGGCAAGTTACGAGCCAATGTGTGCTGGTTGACTGTCTGCTGTCGTTTCAACCTAACCTAGCCTATTGACGGAGTGTACAATGCATACGTGGCATTTATGCACCGAGTCTTGTTAGAATAGATTAAAAGCTGAGACACTGCTTTACGCTGCAAAAGACGGAGAGGCTGTTTATGCTAATCAATAATATATGCACGACATATGTTTATTTAACATATAAAACAAACAGCTAATATATCACATTGTTGAAACACCGGCGCGCGTAGGGCAAACCGTGAGAACGAGCCGCGGACAAAATATGTCACGTTGTCACAACGTTACCTGTGGGAAGCGCATCGTCAGCAGATTCCATTCTAACTGCAGCATGGCAAACGTTGGGTTAGATTTAAAAAACTATTTTTTATTTCTAATTTGGAAGTCAATATAGGAGCACGGCTCCCGGAACATATATTTTTTATGCAATGAAAGTTGTAACGGGTCCGAACAGGGACCAGCGGGTCGTCAAGTAGTTTGCCTGAAAATCAAAAAGTAAGGCTCCGCGAGTGATAAATAACAACAATCCAAGATCTGAAAAATCAAAAGTAAGGCGCTGCGCTGGATAACGAGAGCCGATGCTGAACGACAGGAGACTGGCCAAAAATAACGACAAGAGACCTCAGTACAAAAAGAAAAAGATGCGTGTAAAGACACAGAGACGGACATGTTGTTAATGTTAGTTATTAATAAGATTTGAGAATAAGAAAAAAATTTAAGAAAACAAATTGGGAATTGAAAAATAAATTGGAAAATTTGAAGAGTATTAATTAGTTGTTGATAAAATTGTTTAAAGATATTATAGAAAAATATTGGAATTATTGCAATGAATTTTAAGAAAAATTTAATTTGAAAGTGCTCAAAGGAAAAAATCTGCAACAAATTTTCTGTAAAAATCGATAAAACTCTATTTAAGATATTGACTCAAGTTTAGGAGGAAACAATAATTGAAATTAATGAAGTGAATCCTAACAACATGAACATTAGAAAATTGTCTAAAAGAATTACAATAAAAAACAAAATTAAATCAAGTCAATCCTAACAAGAATTTTGAGTTGAATAATAAAAAATTGTATAAAAGATTTATAGTATTTATTTCCAAAAAAAATTTTTATGTAAATAGTATTATCGGAAATAATTACATAAGTATAAAAGACAAAATTTGCATATTTTGCATACAGAATATTATTCAGTTAGACAAAGTCTCTGACATGGTTAAATGTCTGAGGGAATTTTCAGGACGTTCAAGATAATTTAACTCTTGGAGGAAAAGCGTTAACATAATATTTAAGGCATATGAAGGACTGAAAGATACACCTAAATACTTCTTAATCCTAAATACAGTAAATCATAAAATAGTCGGCGACACTGCCTTCGAATCTTACAATACTCCACTTGATTGGGTACAAATTAGGAAGAGCCTTATGATGCACTACTCCGGTAAGCGGGACATAGATAATTTATAATACCAAATTACCACTTTGGCTCAACTCATGACGACATCCCAGCGCTCTTCCAGAAAGTGTACCAACACATCTCATTAATCCTCCATAAAATTTCTTGCCTCGATCTAAGCTAAGAGTCAATCAGGACAATGACAAATTCGTACAGAGAAAATGCTCTGGATACAGTTGTCCGCGTCTCCTCAGCATAAGGGAGCCAGCCACCTTGCAAGCTCTACATCTTTGCCAACAATTAGACAACATGTCCTATCTCATGAATAATGCACTTTTTTTTTTAAAGATATATTTATTATTATTAATGTTGTACAATGAAATTTTACATATTAGTTACATTAACAGTGTTTAGGGCAATCTTCCTTTTCAACTTCAATATTGTATTAAATTGGATAATTGAGAAATGTAATTAGTTAACATAGTAAGAGTGAACGAAAAATTCTAATTCTTGTTCGAAAACCTTTCTGAAACTAAATAATAAAACGCTTAAATCTAACTTATATTACTGTGGAAGAGCTAGCTAGATCTGACACTTGACCAGTGCTAAGTTAGCTAAGCTATGTAGGTCTGCCGTTGAAAAATATCGAGGAAGATTATATGCATGTTTAAGGAGTTTATTTTGTGCAATTTGCAATTTGTTAGCATGACACGATGCGATGTTACTCCATACGGGACATGTATAGTACATAACAGCGAAGAAAATCGATTTAATAATTAGCATATTGTTTTGTATACTAAGTAAAGAACTTCGGTTGATGAATGGATATAATATCTTGATCAGTAAATTAATTTTATTGTTTATATACGCAACATGCTCTTTAAAAGTATAGCACCGAGGTATTTAACCTTTTGTTCCCATCGAATTAAGTCACCATTATACATATATGAGATTTCTTTGAGGTAAGAAAATTGTTTTGCGTCTTCAAGCGAAGAAGAAGGTTTGCGTTTTAGATGTGTTAACAAGGATTTCCCATTTATTAAAATACATTATTGTGTTATCTAGTGCGACTTGAAGATTGTTTATGATATTACTGGCAAGCACAGCAGAAGACAAGATAGCAGTGTCATCCGCATAGATGGAAGCAATGCACTTGCTAAGTGGAGGGAAGTCAGCAGTTTATAGGTTGTAGAGTAAAGGAGATAAACACGATCCTTGTGGGCAACCTGCCGGTATTTTCTTTTTATATGAACTACTTTTGCCTATGTTTACCCTAAAGGACCTATTTGATAAAAAGCTTTTAATAATTTTAACAATTCGGAGAGGAAACCTATATTTGGCCATTTTGTAGATCAGAACGCCGTGCCAGACAGAATCAAAAGCAGCTTTGATGTCCAGTAGCAGCATGCCCGTAGAAATTTTGTTTTTGAAATTCTTCTTCACTAGTGAATAGATTCTCATTAGTGGGTGTAAAGTATTATGCTCTTTACGGAAACCAAATTGGTAAGCGGGGAGAACATTATTTCCATCAAGAAAGTAATTGAGTTCGTCTTGGATAATTTTTTCAAATACTTTGCTTACGGACGGAGGTAAACTGATCGGTATATAGGAAGTGAGAGCGCTGGGAGGTTTATTCGGTTTTTTGATTGGAATGATTTTAGAAATTTTCCATTTATTAGGAAAGTATCCTAACTGGAAACAGCTGTTAAAAAGTACAGTAAAAAGTTGGATTCCAGTCTTTGGGAGATGTTTAAGTATATTATTGTTAATGTTGTCGACACCTGAAGCTTTTTTGACTTTTAGATTGTTAATTATTTTTTAAACTTTCGAAATGGATATTCGATTTTCGTTAGCGGGTGGTAAGGTTGTAGTTAGTATCCGCTGATATTCACATTCAAAAGGGTTTTTCAATATGGAGCACAAAAGTAGACCGATAGTGACAGCAAACGACGCCATATTTTGTCCCGCTCTTTTGACATTTCTCTTCAGTAAGGTGTGCCATTTCATCATGGAAAGATATACGATCCAACAACGAGTCGAAATTATTAAAATTTACTACCGAAATTCGGAGTCAATGGCCTCAACTTTAAGAGCGCTACGTTCTATTTATTGAAAACCAAGCTTGGTGAACGTGTTATCTCACGAAATGGCCCAGTCAATTGGCCGCTTCGGTCGTGCGATTTGACGCCGTTAGAATATTTCCTGTGGGGCTACGACAAGTCTATGGAGTATGGATTGCAGCAGTATCGGCGGATTTATGCTTGAAAACCGTCAAAAATTGGGTTCAGTGTCTGGACTTCTGCAAGCGTGTCCGTGGTGTCCATGCAAAAGAAATCGAGTTCCATACATAATGCCGTCGAATGTACTTTCACAGGAATAAAGAATTTAATTCATATCCCAAACCGTTTTTTTTTTTATTTAACAAAACTTTTGTGCGTTCCTATTGCAAGACCCGATATATCCCTTGAAGTGATTGGATCACTGAGATGTGCGGATACGAGTATATTGTTGTTTGATGCGAATTCTTTCGCTAGTAGTTCACACTTTTCTGTATTGGCTATGTATTTGACATGGTTTTCTTCCAATACTGGGATATTATTGTGCTTCTTCTGCAAAATGTTTGTTAAATTCCAAAAAGGTGGAGAGCCCTTATCTAATGTCTGGATACGTTTGTTCCATGTAAGGTTTCTGAATTCATTTATCATTACTCCACCTATCGAGTTTAATCTTTTGTATTCGGTAAGGAATAAAGGAATTCTACTCCTTTGCCAGACGCGTCTGTAGTAATTTCGTGCTCTGATTCGTTTGTTGTCTCTACTGGTTAATTGAGATATTGCGGTACATTGGAAAGGAAAAATTCCAATGTGGATGGTTGCCTGTTCGGGTCAGCAGGAAAATAAGTATGTTCGTTCGGAGATGCTATATATATGTTATATGAATTTAGTTTGTTAGATAATATGTTGCCCCAGCAGTTGGCTCTTAAGCAACCCCAAGATTGATGTCTGCAGTTTAAATCGCCCCCAATAATAAAATGAGAGGACCTGGCCAACTTAAACAGATCTGAGGCAAATGCCTTTTTGCAGTCAGCGATATTTCGGGATCCGCCAGGAAAATAACAGGAATATATATGTGAAAATTCATTTGTGTTGAAATAAGTCTTAATATCTATATTTTCAATAACTTTAGTGTTAATAAGAGCCAAGTTTAGCCCAGTTTCCGTAAGGAGACAAACATTTATGTTATTTGTTAAAAGGAACTCAAAGAGTTCCTTCTTTTCTGTTTACGCCTCTGGCATTCCATGTTACTATATTAATGCCGTATGCATCATGCAAGAAATTTAATAGCTAGACTAATTATTACTTCAAAATGATCTGCTTTACATTTGCATGTTTTTAGTTCCAAAGTGAGACTTTTAACTTCCTGTGGCGTAAATAAATTGCTGCTATGGGCAATGTACTGTTTATTGCCATTGATATTGGTTTGTGGTTTCAAAGCATCGTTAACCCTTCCGGTGCTTTGGTTTAACATGTTCGGGAACGACTCATCATATCTTTGTGAATTTACGTTGAAATCTACATCAGTTTGTCTTGTCTTTGGTTTACGAATACGCTCTTTTTGTTGAATGTATTCTTGCTTTATAGGGCATTCGTTGGAGAAAGCCTTGTGTACCTCTGCAGTGTGCATATTTGACACTAGTTGCATTGCATTGATGAACAGGGTGGTTTCCAGCACATATGCCACAATAAATCTTGAACTTGCAACGACTCGAACCATGTCCAAATATTTGGCAATTATAGCATTGGGTAATTTTAGTTTTATTCTGCCTTTGGAAGTCCCAACGGATTCTAGTATGATCAATAACATTGTAATTTATGCTAAGCTCTTTTATTGTGATGGATTTGCGTTGAAAATATACTACATAAATGATAATGCAGTTGTTAGCCCCAGGCCATTCCACAAGTTTGACGTCGACGCATGGCAAACCCATTGCAGTTAATTTTCCTTTAATTAACATAGGTTCAGCTTTTTCCAATCCTAATAATATAGCTTTTTACGGGTTTTCACTTTTTGTAGCGTGCGTATAAAATTTCTAATTACCCTCAATTTAAGACATTATAACATCAAAATCTGGTTTGCTTTTACAAAATAGTTTAAGACCAATAGCGGTCTTGCGAATTGAGAAGTCATTGATTTTGTTGTCTTTGCATAACTTCAGAACATACTCAGGTGTGCACTTTAATATTGTTATTGGAGAAATATACTCCGTAGATGTTGTTTTCACAATAAATTCTTCGTCTTCGTTATCGTCTGCTGTTTGCAGTGGACTATAATAGTTAAAGCGACTGTTGTCACTATACATTATTTTTTTTCTCTTTTACTTTTACTTCTGTTGACGCGTGGCGGTCGAAGCAATGCCATTTCTTGTTCGCTTTATTGTTTTGATTCACGTTTTTTTGTTTGTTTGTTTGAAAATAAGTTCGTAGTAGTCGCCATCGAATTTAACATAAAATACCCAATCACTGTATTGTCAGTGTATAAGCCCCCCAACCAAAAGAAGTGCAACGCCCGTTTTGATAAAGAAAAAAAACTAGCAAAAACCAAAAGCTTTGAGGAACTCTCAGATAAATTAACTCTACGACCAAGGACATCTGGAAGGGTATTCAAACCCTCACAGGAACTTATTCCCCAAAAAAACATTACTTCCATAAAAGTCAACAGCACAACAATAACAGAACCATCGGAAATAGCGTTGGAATTATCGCAACACATCTCGAAAGACTCGGAAATCTCAAATTTCCCTCCCCAATTTATAACTGCTTCCAACAATATCCCCGAAATTTACGCAGCAGATGACACTGACACTTTAGCATTGTTCCTTGAAAGCGACATTAACTCAAATGAAATAGATCTCGCCCTAAAACCACTAGAGGCAACACACTGGGATTTGATAAAATAGACTATGAAATGTTACGTAAAGTTCCGTTGCCCCTAAAAAACCGCCTTCTACTCCTATACAATTCCATTTTTAATCATGGTATAATACCGCAAAGTTTCAAGACAGCCGTGATTGTCCTGATACTGAAACCTCAAAAAGACTCATCAGTTATAACAAGCTACCGGCCTATTTCTCTAATACCTTGCATGAGTAAAATAATGAAGAAAATAATATCTGAAAGACTGATGTGGTTTTTGAGAAGAAAAAAGTTCTTAACGCCGCTTCAAACAGGCTTCAAATCTGATGCCAGTACGCTTGGCGCCCTTATTTTCATAGATTAGAAATCACACCTCCATCTTGAGTATTGATTTCTCCAAAGCTTTTGGCAAAATTGGCTGTCATGTGATTCTTAGAAAGCTACAGGAATGGAAAGTTGGTCCAAAAATTTTTAATTACATAAAATCTTTTCTTAGTTATCGTAAATTTCGATGCAAAGTAAACAACTTCTTTTCCCCCACTCTCTCCCTGCATAATGGAATCCCCCAAGGATCCCCACTTTCAGTCACCCTATTCTCAATAGCGTTCGAAGATATCAGCAGGATTATGAATCAGCAAAGTACTATCAAGCACTGTCTATACGCCGATGACCTCTTTCTCCTGAGCAACAGTAAACAAATACTCGATATTGAAGACTCCTTCCGAAATCCTTTGAGCGCCATAGACGCTTGGTCACAATATTCAGGTGCTTTCATCTCTTTTGAAAAATGCAAGCATCTGCATGTCTGAAAAAAACACAATTGTAGCCAGCTAAAAATCCTATACCAAAACAAACTTATAGCTAACACGATTTGTATGAAAATATAAGGTGTACTTTTTGACAATTGAAATGGTTTTAAGAATCATTGTATTTTATTAAGGACCGACCTAGCTACCAGACTTAATATAATAAAATACTTGTCTTCAAGAAAAAGTTTTGCACATACCAATACGTTACTTAATATTACCAAGTCGATCATACAGAGTAAAATAGATTATGGCTTGCAAGTCTCATCAAAATAAAGGCACCATTCCATGCTGCAGTGCGGAGAACCTTAAGAGCGTTTAGAACAACACCGATCAAACACCTACTCGTGGAAAGTGGTTTTCAAGCTATAGAAGACCGTTTGACATATCTCAGGAGTCGTATAATCGACAAACTTTTCAGCGATTCTACCTATATCCTTAACCACGAAATCCGTCTACTTAAAAATAGAAAGAAACCACTTAAATGTAAATCGGCGCTGAGCGAAATAAAAGAACTTGCAGATCACTTAATGAAAATACCTCCATCTAAGTTGTCCCCATGGGCACTGGACCCGAAAAGCTTTTTAAACGAATTGTCTCTCCTGCGTAAAGATATTACCAGCGACGTCACTTACCAACAAAAATATCTTGGAATTGCTAACAAGCTAAAGCTTACTGGTTGGAATTTTATATTTACTGACGGTTCAAAATAAGACAGCGGAGTTGGATTCGCTACCAGACAAATTCTCTCTCACGGCATACTACCACATCATGCATTTTTGATACTGAATTGCAGGGCCTACTTTCGGCCGCAAGCCTGGCTAACGAAGAAAATAAAAAATTGTTATATGCACAGATAGCCTATCAGTCTTCTAAGCTGCAAAAAATATACAAATGGATGAGGGTCCAATACAATATCTACACAACTAATAATGAAATCGTTGCCAAATGTAAAGCTAATGTGGGTACCTGGACACGCAGGCATACCTGGCAATGAGCTCGCAGACCAAGCTGCAAAACTTGCACTAAAGTCCGGCTTATACTCATTCAACCAACTAGGCACACCATCCATTAAAAATATCTATTCGAAAGCAATAAAGAGTCACCTATACAACGAATGGTTTTCGTACCAACATGAATATAAAAAGGTTAATCCCCACGGCGTTGCGATTTCCCTACCAACCTCTACATCAGCGTGGATGAACAAATGTTTTGTACGCCTTCGACTTGGCCATACGCAACTTACACATGAGCATCATCTGGCAAATAGCCGTCAACCCATCTGTAAATTCTGCAACGCCAACAACGTAAAAATACATCATATCCTGCTGCACTGTCCATCACTCTCAAATATACGCACACAAATAATTAAAGACGAAACCCCACTCACCATCCTTTACGTATCTTCTGATTCAAATATAAGAAAAATTACTAACTTCCTAAAAGCATTAAATATTTTCCACTTAATCTAATTTGTCTTAAGTTATAACTATTCCTGTATTATTGAATGACTAAGCCGATAGCCCTGGTAGCTAGTGCGTATACATTAATATTGTAATTTTAATTATATTTATTAATAAACTAATAAAAATAATAAACCTGCTTTAAACCAAAATTTCTATGTGCAGAAGCGCCCCTTTACAAGGCAACATACTCATCTGCCGAAAATACCAAGAAGCTATTAAGCCAATACCGGCCTAACCATTCCTATCGACTATCAGTGGCAACGAGGGTACCCAGAACCCGATAACATTAATTTTTTAGACTAAGCCCGTCTACCTTGTTGTGCGTCTACTGCTAGGAGTGGAGACGTCTTTGATTTCGTAACAGACACAGGTTCCAATAAAAACTTTATACAATCGGCTGGAACAAGCGATCCTATTCAAAACGAAAAACCATTTATAGTAAGATCAGTCGCAGGAGAGATTGAAATAACTTTCCACACTTAATTGATATATTCGGACACCAGATACGAAAAATAGAGATACCGACCTTAAACTCTTAAAACAATTCAAAGCTACAATGCATCCAGACAAGAATATTGTGACCATTTCTCCGAACGTAGTAACTCCGCTAAAACAACCTATCTCAAATTAACTTAAAAATGTGCAAATTATATAATATTAAAAAAATGTGCCCTAACTTCTTCTCAGATCCCGACGAGAGACTGACATACGCCACACTACTAAAAGGCGAAATTCGAACCATTAATAAGACTACTGTTTGCTCCAATGTATACCCTTATCCCATGGCCTTGAAAGAAGAAATCGAATGGCAAGTGGAAGAACTTCTTGACAATGGAATAATAAGGAGAAAGAAATCTTCTTATAACTCCTTCGTCTAGATCGTTGACAAAAAAATGAATGCTTCTGGAGAAAAGAAGTATCGCATGGTTATCGATTACCGTAAATTCAATGCGGTTACAATCCCCGACAAATATCCTATTCCAAAAATAAATGTGGTCTTTGCCAACTTTGAAAACAATAAACTATTTACTGTAATTGACTTAAAGACTGATTTCCATCAGATACCACTTCGCTAATCTGATACAGAAAATACAGCATTTTCCGTAAACACCGGGAAATACTCCGATTGCTTTCGGACATAAAAATATCCCTTCGACCGTTCAAAGAGCACTAGACGACATCTTACGTCAACATGTAGGAACAAGATGTTATGTTCACATAGATGAAGTCATAATATTTGGAAAAAAATTAAGAGGAACATCTGAAAAACATTTTCAAAGCACGAAGTAGAATTCCTTAATTATTTCCAGTGCCGCAGAATCTGAAAGATTTTGTTTTATCAGCTGTGATATCACAGGATCGAAGACGTATTTAATATAATTATTTCAAGAACTTTAAGCAAAGAGGAGGAGGAAAAGAGATGCTTTCAGTTATTTGGTCTATTAATTTTTTGCGTAGTTACCTTTACGGTTCTAAAAAAGTAAAAATAGTTAAAGACTATCAACTTTTCCCTTATGCATTGAATCACAAAATTACAAACAATGAAATGAAGCAATGGAAGGCTATCTTGGAGGAATATAACTATGCACTTAGTTATATACCCGGAAAATCGAACGTGGTTGCAGATGCACTATCACGAGTACCATCTTAAATGAACTCACTTACATATATCCACTACCCACAGTGACGTGAGTTCATGCCATAATCTAATTCCCTGTGTAGAGGCACCAATAAACGTTTGCAAAAACCAAATTATCCTTGAGCATGCTGAGACATCATCAAATCAGATTAAAATATTTTTTCCAATCATACACCGCCATATAATTAATGTACCCATTTTTGACGAACAAAAGATTTTAACGTTTATCAAAAGATACCTAAATCCGTCAGTGATTAACATTTATGGGCACATAGGAACGCATATGAAACTAAAGTTAAATTATCGAAAAGAAATATTTTCCCGGTATAACGAATAAAATTAGGCGAATAATAATAACCAACTGTACAGTATGTAAGAAAAGAAAGTACAGAGGCATCCCAAAGACCCAAAATTAGCAGTCACTCCACTTCTAACATTTCCAGGGTATAATTTTGTTATTTCGCACACTAAATACAAAGTGTCACATTTTGGCGGAGGCTGGGCTAGAACCCAAAAATTTTTTATGTGTTTTATTTCAATTTAAAGTTCTATCAATCTAAAAAGACACCCTTTACTTACATTGAGCACGATGAGATAAGGCGGATACTTGCTAGTTAGTTTTAATGGTTTTGATTAGTGGTAGCTTCAATAATATCAGCGACCGTAACTGTTATAAGTGATATCGAAAAATTAGTACTTCATTCTCATTTTTGGACTTTTATCGTTATATCAAATCTTAGAATTATTTCATAAGTTCTATACTTGCTCGTAAAATAATACTTGTTGAAATTTATTTTTCGCTCAATAAATAACCCTTTTAAAATGAGTTTAATTTTTCGCTCAAGAAATAAAATAAGTAAGTTTTACTTTTCTATTGCAAAATAAAACTCACCTTGTAGAAAATAACTGTTATTTTATAAGATTTATTTAACACTCACTGACCTTAATACATAACTATATATGTACATACACAACCACTTAGCAAACATATGTCGTATTCTTTTCGCCATCTCATAGCGAGTGACGAGTCGATGAAGCAACTGGTATAAATTAAATAGATTGACAGCATTGACAAATAGCTGTCATAAATGAAATATATATCGCACCTAATGAGTTGATTGGAGGCACTGAGTTATTTGACAGATCGAGATTTTATATCAACAAATACTAGCAGTTAAAAAAAATGTATTTAATTTATTCTGTATATGCGAAAGTGGATAACGAGCGACTAACTTTGGCAAAAAAGTGTTTTACTTGTAATCAAGGCATTTGGGATCAATAAAAAATTTTCAGGTTTCACTGTACTTTCAAGATGAAGAAATATGCGAGAATGTAGGTGTGTTAGGGATTTTTAACTCCATCTCTTCCAGCTCCAGTTCGGATTCTTCATCAAGCTCAGAAGAATCTGAACATGAAGAAGGAAGTAAATGCCAAATCCTTTGCGAGGTTATATATGGATGTTCAGGAAATGAATTTAAATCACACATGAGACTGCGGCGGTCAACTACAGAATATTTGATCGGTACACAAACCAAATTACTTTAATTTATCACTCATGTATTTACCATACTATTTTACAGGGAGATATGTAACCAGTGTTGCACCAAGAACTAACCTTGGCGGGAGGGAAAGCGTGCCACCAAGGAAGAAAGTGAACATGTATATATGTATATATGGTGCATCAGCAACACAATAACGTTTCGACAACTAGGTAACCTATTTGGAGTGTCTCAGTCAACTGATCGGTCTATGGTAAACAATGTTTCGGCATGGATGATATCAATTGGCAGAGAGTACATAAAATGACCGCAAGATGCAGCAGTAGCGGAGGTGGAAAGGAAATTTAAGGAAAAGAATCGTATACGGGAAGTTTTTGGAGCCACTGACTGTACATATATTCGCATCAAAGCTCCGAAAGACAATAAAGAAGGTTATTTCGATCGGAAGCACATCTACAGCTTAGTGGTTCAAGCAGTAGTGGACGTTGATAAAAAAAAATTTCCGACATAAATAGCGGTGAGCCTGGATCAATACACGACAGCAGAGTCCTACGAAGATCCAACCTGTTTAATAAAGCGCAGTCGGCCCACAATATTTATTTCCCAACGACTCCTTCATTTTCGGTGACTCAGCGTATCCGTCAACCAGCTGGTTAGTACCACCATATAAGGATTACTGCAACTTGTCAGTATTGCAACGAAATTTTAACTCTTCTACCCGTATCGTTGTACTCGATCATATTAAGAAGATTGTTACATTTTACTGAACAAACTAATTTATGTTTTGCTGTAAATATAATTTCTAGTGTATGTATTCTCCCTAATATTTGTATAACATTTGATGGTTTAAATATTGAAATTGCCCAGTATGAAGACATTGAAGATAATGTGACAGATCTTGATCGCAATCACCATTCAAATAGTGATCGAAGAGGTTGGAATATTTGCAATATCATAATTTGATTTAACAAATCAAACGAAAAATTTATGTAGTGAAATATTCCAAAAAATTCATTTTATTGTACTAATATATAAATAAATCACATTCATTGGCTTAAGTCTTAAATATATAAATCACATTCATTGTGCAGTCTTCAAAACTACATTTCGGTTTATAAGAAATGATAAAAAAATAAAATAAAAGTTGTGAATACAAAAAAATTAAAATTCAATACATTAAATGCATTAAATACATTAAATATACATCAATTAGTGATACCTTTTTTTCGTCTAGCTGTATGCATGGCTGCTAGTTCAGCGGGAAAATAAGGAGAATATCCATCTCCATTTTCTTTAGTTACTGGAAAATAAGTGTTGTAGTTTTGAAGCTATTTTGTGAATATGATCCGTCCATTCGTTGTTGCTATAGAAATCTTTTTCTTAAGCGAAGATTGCTTATTCTTTGAGCGTGCCAACTTTTGAATATATATTGATAATATGCGGATTGTTATTGATCATCCACAGCGGGCGGGTTGCCGATGTTTGGTGATTTGGAGTTGACGGGATCTGCAGTTTAAGATGCGACATATTGCAGGCAGGAACCTTGGTGGACGTTTTCCTGACATCTTTTGACAGAATTATATTTGAAGGAAATATCAGCATAGTGTTTAAATGCCGAATATAATCAATTGTTCTGTCAGCGATCGTTGGCAGGCCGCTTTTATGCGAATAGGGTTTTAGCGGTGTCATTTGAAACGCCCTTTTGGTACTCCGTTTAGCGACATCGTAAAAGGTAAAAAATGCCTTTTGACTGTGGATTCCGAGCAGTGCCCTATCTATAGGTAGTGCATAATAAATCTTGGAAACCACTTAGGCTCGAGTAACGTTAATAAGTGTGGGCAGGTGAATGTGACTCTTTCAGACAAAGATACTTTATAATGTTCCTATGGCAGAGGAAGTTTTCACAAAGTTTTTGATCTTTTGGATTACTTTCCAAGCGTCCAGATTTCTCTACACAATGTGTATGAGATGTGAGAGATTGGCCTAGCTGCTTACATCGCAAGGAGGTTTGATGGGTATAACGATAGGAGCAGTGCAAGCAGTTTGCCGAAGTTGTGGAAAGCAAAAGTTGCCAAAAATTTGATTATAAAGGTTGAGAAGTCGATATTTGGCTGAGGTTGGAAAGTTATGAATGTTAGGGTAAGAGATCTTGTCTAGACCGGATGCATTACATTCTAAAGCAGATATAGCGAATTTAAACTCAGTAAGCTGGATTCTTGACCCAAGTTGTTTGGCTGGGAGCGAAAGGGAGTATGAGTTGGAGGGTTTGTGGTTTTGACGTGGTTTAGGGGGTTTGTGGAGGATGAATTCGACGAAACGGCTGAAAAATATGATGTATAATAATTGGCAATATCGATGCGATCTGAAAGTGGTACACTGGAGGCGAAAATGTGTGAAAAGAAGGATTGTCGTGAGAAACCAGCGAAAGTTTTTATGCCATTCCATTTTTAAGGATTTGTAGATCGGTTTATATTTGAGGGGAGTTTTCCAAATACCTTTTTTTTCTACTTTGGCTTGAAGTGCGCGTTTGCTCTCTAGTAAAGTAAAAGATTTTCAGCGGAACAGAAATATTATTGGTGCCACAATTTTTGTTTATTTTCCTGTTGATGGGATAACTCAGAGTTCCACCACAGTACGTTTTTTTCGATCTACTGGGATAAGTTTGAAGAATAGTAAAGTAGGCAGCTAAGCGTAATATCCTCTCAATTTCAGCTGCTTCCTGGTGTATGTTAGTGCCAATAGGAGAATTTGCACATATATCGTCGAAAAGCTGACCAAACTTTTCCAGTCGGCTAAAGATGTTTTCAATTTGGAGGTTAAGTTAAATGCAGAGTGATAGCACACGTAATTAATTTTATTAGAAGTGGGAAGTGGCTGCTACTAGACATCTGCATGTGACACTCGCGTGTCTATGGCAAACTTCGTTTGTTTTTTACGCAGATCGAAGTCCTTGCGCTGATCATACCAACATCGAGCGCGATGAGGCAAGAGCGGCTAGTTGCTAGTTGGTTTGAATGGCATTGATTGTGATAGATACTTATAGATTTATGGCTGTTGATCTGATAAATTAAAACTAAAATTTAAATATATATTACAACTGTTAAAAAATTGTTTGTAAAACTGATTGTTTAAAGCTAGTTAGCTGATTATTGTATTTGGATGAGTTATAATCCCCTTCAAATGGGATGTGATAATGACGCTACTGAATTGCTAATGGAAATGCGATTTGTAACGCACCGCTCACTATTTTTCGACTCAAGTAAATATGAAAAAAATTTAATTTTTATATCCACGGTGGGGAGTAATTAATGACAAATATACAAAAAATATGGGTTTTTTAGTTCATGTGTAAATTGTAAAATGTCACACCATTTGCACGTAATGGATTACCATATTGTATTTAAAATTTGACAATTCACATTCTAAGAAAATAAAGCAATAAATGCGCTGCTATAGTTGAATGCCAAAGGCGCATACGTATTATTAAATGACCTGGATTCATCAAAAATATTGTTTTATTGAAACACATCTACAGGGAGTAACAATTTTTTATCAAAAATAAATGTTTGCGAGAATGTTTACCAGCTGCAAAATACGCGATGGTTTTACCAACCGCACCGCCCGCATCCAAATGTACCAAACGTTTGTACGTTCTTTTGCACGAATATATGTATGCCTATGCGTGTAAATACAGTTGTATGCAAGTTTATAATGCATTCACTAGTACTATTTGTAACACTTCTATATTCATTCAGCCTAATGCTGAAAAGGGATAACGTTTCTTAACGAAATTATGCTATATTTTTTACTTCGTACAGTATATTTTGCTTAGGCACATGCATAAATGCGAATATTTCTTGCAAAACATATAGTTATGTACCTTACATACTTATAAGTACATTTTTAACTTTGTAGAAAAAATATGAAAATTAAACAAAATTTCATGAAATTTTGAAAAACTTTAATTATAATTCATATTCAAATTCTAAATGAACAGTTGGTGTGTGATAATTTGTTTACTGATGGTGTCACGCATTTTCTTCCATACACATACATTTTATTCAATTTTCTTTTAACACAGACATATTTCAATTAGTTTTCATTTTTCAACTATTATTTTTTAATTAAGTTTGGTAATTTTGATTGATTCAATTAATATAAATGTAAAAACAGATTTCAGTATGATTTGGACCGTCTCAATCGCTGATGCTTAAAGTCACGCCTCTCCGTGAATATTAAAAAATGCTTTAATATAACATCTTACACCATTTCTAATTGTGTATAACAAAAACCAACTTGGAATTATATTCCCCACAAAATTCTTTCACTAGTCATACAAAATCTTTTCTTACTAAATCGTATTCGGCATTGGGGTTTATTAGTCGCTATAGAACAAACTTTTTTGATCCTTATGCCTACAAACTCCTATATACGGCTTTTGTCCGTTCTCATTTGGAGTAGACAGTTAAATGGACCAGGTGACCAACTGTCGATAAGCAGAATTGAACGTGTTAAAAAATATTTCTTAAACATGCATTGCGTTCAATACGGTTTAAGACTCTTGTTCCATCCTACGATTCTCGGCGTATGATAAAGAAAAGAACAGTATTTTGATTTTCGTTCACTTTCAATGTTATTAATGGCATCATATTTGTTGAACCTGATAAGCATTAATGTCCTGCAAAGAAGTCTTCGCAACTTTTATCCTTTTTATGGGGGAAATTTTAAGACCATTTTTGGAAGTAATGCGTCTATTGCTCTCTTTTCGAGTGTGTAATGCATTATCTAATTCGAACCTGCTTGATTTTATTTTATCTAGATAAAATTTCTAAAAATATTGTACACTAAATTGCTGAATATGAATTTTATGTTAATTATATTTTTGTTCCGTCTGTAAGGTACTTTGTAAACAAATAAATAAATAAAGGATAAAAAGCCTTAGTATCATCATCTATATTACACTTATCACTAGTGTTAGTGATGACCGTGAAACATTTGCAGGAAGATATAGGTGTGAAGCCTTTCAAAATACAGCTGGTGCAAGAATTGAAGGCAAACAACCTACCACAGCGCCAAATTTTTGGTGAATGGGTTCTTGAAAAGTTGGCCGAAGATCCACTTTTTAATCGACAAATTGTGTTCAGCGACGAAGCTCCTTTCTGGTTGAATGGATACGTAAACAAGCAAAACTGTTATTTTTGGAGTGAAGAGCAGCGAGAAGCATTGCAAGAGCTGCCAATGCATCCAGCCATAGTCACTATTTGATAGTTGGAAGGAGAATGCCAAAATTGGACTAAGCGGATGTAGCAATTAAGACGCCGCACATAGGTTCGAGCTTGGCCTAAATTCGTATTTTTCATGTCTTCCGATTTGGATGAATTTTTCACAGTTTTTTAACAACTATCCAAATATTACGAATCCACAAATATTAGGCCCATATCTTTATTAATTTTTTGTCCACAGCCGCTCAAAGTGGACTTATGATTACATGTTGAAAATGACAACAAAATGTAATAAATATTCAAAACATTGATACAATGAAATGAATCTTAGAATATGATTTTTTTTAAATTTTTCTGTTAAAACTCCTCATAGAGGAGATTCGTATCAAAATTCATTTGAAAAAATAATGTATGAAAAATTTCGTGGAACAGCACATTTTCTATGTCAAAATGTGAATGCTTGTCAACTTCAATGGACTGCATGTTTTTATCACCGTCTAGCTCTGTTGAGATATATATTTTAAATTTCAGCCTGTAGTCTCAGCTAAACGATAAAAAAAAATTCAGCTGCACGTTTTTGCACATTTTTGAAACAACTTCAAAAAACTGTAAAATGGTAGTGGAAAATTACGCATACGCCCAAAAGTATGCAATTGTTCTTAAAATTGTCTTATCTTTGATTGGTTATAAGTGTCACCTAGACAGATTCAGGATAACCAGCTTTATTCAATTCAGTTTATCGACTATCCAACACAGAACGTATATTTACAGAGAAGTAGCATCCCACTTCATTCCTGTTGACGTTCCGCGTTTTTGGGAAAAGGTCTATTTTTCGTCCAGCTCACCACCCAATAATTTTTCACCTACAAGGGGCAAAATTTAACATCGGTTGAGCGAAAACAACAATTTTAGAGAAAATTAATGTACGTTCTCTGTTATCAGCTATATTGTGTGGTTGCAGATGTTTTTTTTGCCTATTGTTTTGATAAGGAATTTTCGCAGATCTATTTCCAACATTTAAAAAAAATATTAAAAATATGTATTCTTCTATAATTTCAATTTTAGTGTTTTATTTTATTCTACTAATATTTTCCATATATAACTTTCAATAAATATTTTAAGTAGTTAAACAAAATCTTCAAAAAACACTAAAGAAATTGCATTTATTGTTTATCATATGTATGCACATGCATGCATTTATTTAACAATGCATATTTAATCGAATTACTTCCATGCAAAAGGTCGCGTACAAGCATATGTGTAGATATGTAAATAGAATAGAAATAATTATGTACATACATATGTACATATGTTTGTTCACATGCGCGCACATTCAACCGAACTCTAAGTCTGCGCGCAAAGTTTGACAAAATATCTTATCTCCAGTTGGACTTCAATTTTTACCATGTCAAAAATGACAATGTTCTAATGAAATATTTATACAAATAGTTAAACAAAGCAATAGTTCAACAGGCTATCGTGGTAAAAGATTAATTTAAATATTAAATTTGTACGTCAAAAATAGAAATTTATTGATTTGAAAATAAAAACTCTAAAGCCAAATAAGCTGTTTTGTCAAAACTCCACAAAAATAGTTGCTTCTGCCCGCAATTCACACGAAAAAGCTGCGTCGCAAAGCCGCCATCATTAATCAGGGTTTAGTTGAATTAATTTGTATTTGAGATAGGCACAAGAAAAAAGTGGAGTATGATACAAATATGATTTACTAGATCGAATAGAGGAAGATCTGAAAGAAAATACTTATATATAGATACATATGTACATAAGATGGCGTTAAGTTATACACCACAGAATTCAATTTACAACGAAAATTCTGGTCCTTTATACCCTCTTAGAATAAAAATGGTACGGTTTATTTGTAATTTCGTGTTGAAAGTCTTTTGTATAGGCCATTGACTCAGATTGTTGGTTCAGGAAGTAGGAAAAGTAGTATGATTAATTAAACGTCTCACAAAATACAATTAATTATAGCAATGTTTGCGTTTAGTTAGACAATTGTAGAAAAATTTGTTAAAAGGTAGTAGATTTTCGACTCCTAAATATATTATTCTGCTACTTGTGCTACATTTGAGATAACACGTAAGCCCTGACATAAATGCGACCAATATTTAGACTACATATTGACATACATATATGTAATGTACATATGTATGCAAGTAGGCGTAGCGGTAAGGCGTTTGGTTGCGCTGATTTCGAATAATTAGGGCTTTAAATGACATATATAACAGGATTTCGTGCAAAACACGTTTATAATGATAAGGTGTTGTGCACATATTACGTAACGCAATTTTTGATCATTTCCGACCCCTCACCATGTCACACTTTCAAAAAAATTGTTTTTATTAATCGTAAAATAAAATACAATGTTAATTAATATATGTTATATATTAGGCAAAGGGAAATCACATGTCACACTTCGTCACAAATCGCAAACCCCCGCCGCCCCCCTATCGCGTTACGTAATATGTGCACGACCTCTAAGCAAACATAATAGATTGATAATAGCTGAATTTCTTCATGAAATATTTTACGGGCACAAGCGGGCCAAAATAATACCTACATTCCCATTTGAAGCTGTGAGCATTTGGACCAAAATTACAAAAATCTTCAATTTATGATTTTTAGATTTTTGTCTTCGTCGCGAAAAATGTGATGGATGAGGGGCGCATGTGTTTGAGGGGAGATGAAATGTTCGTATTTATGAATGAACGGAAATATGCTTTCAATAATGTGCGCGTACGCTTATGAATGAATTTTTTGTTGCTGTACTGCAGTTGCGCTGCGGTTGAAAACAGAAACGCTGGCGGAGGGATGAAACAAATGCTGCATATACATATCTACATAACAATAAATAAATATATGATGATGATAGATATAATGCATATGAATGCATGTGCACTTGTTGACTTTTTAGTACATATGTACGTACATACATGTGCATGAACATGTAAATATACATATATATACATACATACGTACGTATATTTCGATATTTATATATGTACATATGTATGTACTACATATTATCCATATACATATGTATTTACATATGTATACTTAGTATGATAACGATTATTAGGCTTATAAAACATATCTATGTATATAATGCATGCATATAACCAAAATAGGCTCACTCTTATCATGCACATATTTAAGCAAAGCCAAATTTCACGTCTAATTAAATATTTAGACGTTTATATCAATTTGTTAATATATTGGCAAAATCTAAATTTCGACCCAAAACAATTAAAATGATCAGAAATCATAGTCTGTTAAAAAAATTTTGCCTTCGCTCAGCTCTGTTAACTCGCCACTCTCACAATTTCCCCTGTCGGCCATTAGCATGGTGAGCTGGACGAGAATTATTGATGCATTTTGACAATTCACACCGTCATCCTAACTTAATGCTTCTCTGTCTAATATACGTTCTCGGTATCCAATTTACAGAAAGATATTAATGGCAACTTAAATACGAATGAACATTTCAGTATACATACTAAGTGATAATGAATAGAATGACTTAAAATATATACAGAGAGTAAATAAATTAGTATTAATATAAAGTGGGCAAACAGAGATGCCAATGAATATGAAATGTGCGATGACCTAAGTCAATAAGTCTACAGTTTTATTATTATTGTTATGCTAATTTACATTCAATCGGCAAGTGAAAGAGTGATAAGAGGTGTTTGATCAAGTGTTATATTGTGAATTATGGAAGATTTAACAATTACATATTTAAGAATTTGCGAATTAATGATGAATACCAACAGTGACATTGATATCGTTGTCCAAATTCCTGGAATTAACAATAGTGATATGCGAGCAAGATTTCTTGAAGCTAATGGGAATTGGCTTTAAAACGTTTACATAGTGCGTAAAACAACAACCGAAAGTGAAGCCCCAAGTTGTTCAAAGAAAGTTAAACGTGGGCGTCCAGAGATACCGTTTGAAGATAGTCAGCCAAGTACAAAAAGAAAAAAGCTGCGAACATTTAGTGAAACCACATCACAGGAGCTGATTGCGTATGCTTTAAAAAAACAGGAGAGCAAAGATAGACTAATGAACGCGTTTACTCCGCTTTAATACTTACTTTAATACTTGATCATCATCAATATGAAGTTTTGCGCAGTTCTGCCAAGGCAATTGGATTTGATATTTATCCTTCATCTTACCAGGTCTTAGAAACAAACAAAAAATGCTACCCTGCAAATGTTCAAGTGATGGAAAGTTGCAGTAAAGTAGGTCTGCAAGTGTTACTTGACCACACAGTAACAAGAATTATGATAACCAAACCGGAAAATGAGGTTGCAGAATTCCCCAATGAACTGCAATTGGTGTCCAAATGGGGCTGTGATGGAAGTTCTGGGCACAGTGAATACCATCAAAAGTTCACAGATCCGAATACATCAGATAAATATATATTTTTAACATCGTTTGTACCCTTGACCCTCACGGAGTGAAACGATGCGTCAAAGATGTGCTGGAAAAATACAGAGCCAAGCTCAATCAGATTTTGTCGACTGTTAACATCAAATGATGGTAACATAGCAGGAAGGTTCTTCCAAAACCCATATAAAACTGCTGACATAACGGGCGTAAAAGAAGAACTTATTCACTGGTTCCAAATTGTTTTAGCGACGATTAATTGCAGTTCAGCGACCGACACCGCAAAGTTCCATGTTTATTGCATGGATACAGCAAAATTCTTTGTCGAACATTATGGTACCAAATGCCGGTAACTGCACTTTGTTATGCATGGTAGCAAGATCATTGCAGAAGCTATTCTTCCAATTGATATGTTGAAATTATTATTGATTATTGAGTTTTTAAATCTGGTCTTTACTTTCAACAGGAATGCTGTCTGAAGAAGCGCAGGAAGCAAGAAATAAGGACTATAGAGAGCCTAGATTGTATCGCTCGCGCAGAATTGGTCGTGTTGCCACTAATGAAGGCGTGATGCATCAGTTGCTGATGTCTTCCGAACCATACATAAATAAATTTCGCCATAAATCAAAAATTAAAAATTGGAATATGATATTGAAGTACAAAAATTATTAAAAGACTGATTGAAAGGATTATTCATATTTTTTTGCAATGGAATTATATGGAAAGTAGGCGTAAAAGTGGGCGGATTTCATTCAAATTCAGGAACGTATTATGCAATTATAAAATTCATAAAGCGAAATTAGTTGATTAAAAAAATATATATATTTTTACGGCAGTAAGCCGTGTTGTTTATTTGAATCCAAAATTGAGACTAACTTACAAACTTCAAATATTCGTACAACTATACCTCGACTTCATGTCTCAACTGCGGCTGCGATGATGACCTTGAATTCGACGGATACATGTGTTGTAACTGGAGTTGGGAATGCAGGCAACCTGTGCAGGCGTGAAAATAGTAGCGAAGACAGCGCTTATTAGCGTGAGAATATTCTTATGTGAAGTCTAAGTGTTAACGGCGTTAACTCCTCCCTCCTTAAAATCACTTGTCCTCGAGCGTCTGAAAAATTTGGAAAGTTCTTGTTTCTGGTGTTGGCACTTGGTTGGTGGCTTCTAGCTGTTGATTGGCCTGTGCAATAGCTTCCGCTGGCTGTTCTGAAGATTTATTTAGTTTCCTTCTTTTGTGGCAATATTTCCTGGAGCTGGCTACCAAGACAATTACTATAATGAGTGTAAGTCCTGCGGAAGATCGGTTTACTGCTTTCTCCGTTTGGAGTGAGTAGATTTCCATGGTATTATTGATATGTAGCTCGCCGAGTGCTTCTAGTGATAAAAGTCTAGTTAAGCTCGCTTCTATTGGTGTTGGCTGTGCTATTGCTGGCATTATCCTTAATGGAGGTGCTTCAAAATTTTGGTATGCTTTTCCGTTGGCGGTTATTGTTTCATTTTTGAAATTTATAATGTATGTTCCATTCATGGTCTGCGACTTGTTCCCTATTGTTATGTTGCCTTGAAAATTGTTAAGGAAAAGTATTCCTGGTGCGATGAGCTCGTCCCTGGGAATGTGGTGGCAGTTAATAAATTGGCACGAAGACTTGAGGCTTTGTATTAATTTAGGGATACAAAAATCATTACTTAAATCTAACAATTCAGCTTGTTTACAAATACTAATTGTTTTATATTTCTTACAATTATTTTGTATTCCAAATATTCTCTCTTTATTCCTAAAAACATTATTGTATCTTAAATCAATGATTACATTATTTTTATAACAGCTTTCAATAATAGATAATCGTAAATTTCTTTCGTTGTTAATGGTATCTTGAGGTTATATAAAATTGATGAAACATTTCTTAGTACGCTAACCTCCGCTAAGTCTAGTGCCACTTCAACGGTATCGAAAGGCATATTTTCCTTATTCATTTCTTTTACTGCTAGGTCAATTTCCTTTTTGTTTAATATTATTGAGTTTACGAGTCCTATTCTAGCCCATTGTATGGCATATTTTATGTGTATAATTTCCTCTTTATTTAATCTTAACTTATTATGAAGGCTTATTGCTATTTCACCTGCTATTACACCCTTTTATTTATGGCGTTCAGTTAATTGTTAGTAATTTCAGTGATTTTATTGACTTGTTGGCTTAATGCATTGTTTATTGTTATTTGTCAATAGGGTTTTCATGTTATTATTTATCATGTTAAGGTCATTATGATCGGGACTTTCCGCTATGTATTTCCAAGCGGTGCCAAGGAAGTCTAGGGATCTTCGAGTTTTAGGAGTTCGGATGGGTTGTGCGATTTCCAATATTTCGATAGTTTGGTGCATTTCGTGCTGTAGGGTAGGATAGAAGGCATTTGATGGCGATAAGTTCCTGTCTATTGTGCCTGTCATATTGTCCAAAAGGTTTCTGTATATTTGAGTGCCAATGATGTGAACGAAATTTAGGGTTCCGTCCTTTATTTTAGAATAACCATTATCGATGGTTATTAGATGCGATGAGGAGTAGTCGTGGATTTGAACTTCTGCATAAGCAATGCAGGCGAATAAACTGAAAATATGTAATTTATATCTGTGATTGTAAGTTTAGCCATTTGTTATTATTATATTTGTTCTTTATACTATAAACCGTACGCCTATGGCATATTACTCGATTTTATCTAACTGCTATAATCGCACGCCTATGGCATATTACTCGATTTTATCTAACAGCTATAATCGTACGCCTGTGGCATATTACTCGACTATGAAAGATTACTTTAAGTCCTATATTTAAATTCTAAGCCAAATTTCTCCTTATCTTAGGTTCACTTCTTCCTTACAATATTTTATCCATTTATAATTATTATTAATAAATTTTATTTCACTTAAATTTTTTAAATGTAATCTTTTATATTTTTTTTTTATTTAATCTTTTATTTTTATTTTTTATTTATTATTATTATATTATTATTTCTGCCAAAAAATATTTCAATAGGTTTTATTTTTGTAGTAGAATGAATTGAATAGTTATATTTGCTAACGGATATATTCAATAATTCTTCAAAATTACTATGATTGTTTTCTGCTTTGACACAGCGCATTATTTCGGAAAGAGTTGAGTGGAAACGTTCCACCTGGCCATTGACTGAACTGGTACATGGGGGTGTTTTAAATATTTCTATGCCATATTGATTTTCCAACATGAATGTAATATAAGCAGAACTTAGGGATTTTTCGTTGTCAATTACAATCCTACAATTCCTTTGCTCTTGAGTTTATATTTTTAGCTTGCGCATATTTCGAAAATTTGTCTATGGCTGTAAGGAAAACTTTTTTATTGGTGTGGTAAATATCAATATGAACAATGTGTCCTGGGTAATTAGGAATGGGGTTGCCTTTAGTGCTGGTTTCTGAGGATGTCTCTCGTATTTATTTTCCTGGCATATTTTCACTGATTCGCAATTCTTTTAATTTTTGCATTCATTTGAGGGAAATAAAAATTTTCTAAAAGTTGGGTCTTATTTTCATTGGGGTTCCTGTGTGCTCTATTATGCTCTTTTATAATTTCAGATTCCTGTTCTGTCCCCTGCGTTGAGTCCTCTACTGTCTTTCGAGTGTAACGTACTTTATAGCGGCTGAAATGTAATGGATACATGGCTTGGATTCTACCAAGAATGTAGTCTTCGGTTATAATCGCATTTGTAACTGTGGGATTTAAATATCGTTTGAGTAGAGCAATTAATTTTTCATCCGAGTAGTTCGTTTCTTCGATAATATGTCTATGGTAGGCAGGAAAAGATAGCTTAAATTGATGGGATGATGTGTCTGCTGTTTTAATGAACAACTGATTTTTAAAAACATTTATAGGGCTATCGGTGTAAGGAATAATATTTTGCGCTTGCTTAGGTGGTCTTGATAAGCCATCGGCTACTATATTGGTTTTTCCTGGTTTGTATTTGAGCTCATAATTGTACTCTTAAAGAATTGCTTTCCAACGCTTCATTTTGCTATTATTATCTTTAGTGCTTAGTGCGGTAAACATGTTGACTTTTTTGGAACCGTAAAGGTAGTTTCGTAGAGAATTCAATGCCCAAAAAATGACAAGCATTTCCTTCTCGTTCGCAGCATAAACCTCTTCTGTTTTTGAAAGAGTTCTGGATATAAATGTGATAGGTCTGTCTATCGTCTTGTCCGTTTGTCTCGTACGCGTTTCCTTCGCACTCGCTTGCATCGGTCCTATCGGTTACCATTTAAGGTTCTGGCTCCTGGGAAAGGTGGTTTATCCTTTGGACCTTATTGGGAGGATTTTTACTGAATTGATTTGGCTGCGGTGCTGGTGGAGGCTTGTTTGCGAAATTTTTAGTATTTGGCCTATTCATATAATTTATGTTTCTTGTTTGTTTAGAAAAGTCAATCTCCATTGGCATAGGAGGTTTAGGTTGCGATGGCCTTGGAGGGGTATTATTGTAAGGCGGTATGTTAGGTAGGGGGTTTGGTCTACTCTGTTGGTTATAGTAATTAGGTTGTTGGTAATAAGTTTGAGGCTCCCGTTGAGCTGTTTGGGTGTAATACTTCATTGGTGAAATTGTTTGCGGCATGTGTGCAAGTTGAGGCTGATTTCCAAATTGAAGCTGCCTAGGGGCAATTAAGGCTTTTGCTGTGATGGAATAATGAAAGGTATTGGTATTTGGTAAGGTTTCTTTTGCAGGCTACTCTGACTGTTAGCATGTATTGCTCTAAAATTTTGGTTTTCTAATTTGATACACAAGTGCAAAGCTTCAGGAAGGTCGGCAGGTTATTTCATGCCTAAAAGCCGTGAAAAATCGCCTGATAACCTTCTCACGAAAGTGTCAAGAGCTTTGTCGCGATATGTACTTGTTAGTATTTTTATTGACTCTTCAGTTATTTCCATGCAAGCTATTTTATTTAGTATAAGGGATAAGTGGGAGTATTGTTGTATAGCGGGGTAAAGAGCTCCTCTTACCAAGCTTCCTCCATCAGTATTCAGAATTTCCATCATAACTTCCTCTATGACGCTTCTGAATTCCGTCGCTGAACTGTAAGGAGTGGGTTGTGGAAGTGCACCCCCTAATCACGTTATTTTGTGCCATTTTTTTAATCAATTTTGTTAGATGTTACTTAATTATGTTTTCATTATATAAATTTTAATATAACCTGGAGGGTCTCCCTTTACGATGGTGAATCGCAGATATATGTAATGTTATAAGGCCGGAGGGTCCCCCTTACGGTCTTGAATTGTTTTTTAATTATTGGATGTACGAGCCTTCATATGATGATTTTGTGCAATAATTTATTCCAAGTGCTTTTTATTTATATTGCTTTATTAACAATCTCTGGAGGGTCCCCTTTTACGGTGGTGAATCGCAGAGTTGTTTACTAGTTATAAAAACCAGAGGGTCCCCCTTTACGGTGGTGAATCGCGGCTCCTTTGTGTTTTGTATTATTTAGTTTAAAAATGTTGTTTAGTTATTTCTTTTCCAATTATTTCACTGCACTTCTTAAGTTATGTTAGTTAGAGCTATTGTTAAATATTAATAAATAGTTAGAGCTACGGCCAAATATATTTCCTTATTCTTTAATTCTTAATAATTGTTTTACAAACTTTAATTATAACTTTCACCAAAAAGCTTTATTTCACAAATTTATCTAGTAAGATTCGCTTAAACAGACAAGTTTCAAACATAAGCTTTTATCACTATTATTTTCACAAATCTTTACTTTCTTATTTCACTAAAATAAATGCAATCAATATCTTAATGTTAATTCTTACATTAGGTAA
Organism: Anomoia purmunda; assembly: GCA_951828415.1. Lineage (NCBI taxonomy): Eukaryota > Metazoa > Arthropoda > Insecta > Diptera > Tephritidae > Anomoia > Anomoia purmunda. Next base: position 23,869,945 of record OX639998.1, on the reverse strand, counting down.
TACATAGCCCACGACGCTCAGGAAATGATCCTCTTTGCTATATCCGCTACTAGGGTTCCCTCGATGCGCACTCTCTGTGGGCTTGTGGATATCTTCTACCGAAGCCTTCCACAGAGTTCCAATCCTTGGGTACCAGGTCCTTGTTTTTCTGGACAATTTTAACGCAAAATCCTTTTGATACGTATAAAATATCTCCAAGTTATTTTCAGGACACTCGCGACTGGCAAGCTGGGCGCCAGTTAAACTAAAGCGTAATTAGTTTATTAAAAAATATATATATGTATATATGTTTATTTATTCGGTGTCTTAAAATATAAAAAATTCTGTTGGAAAAACAGTGTATTTTGCATTTTAATGTATGTACATATTCTTCAAAAAAATTAAATAAGTATGCCATCCTATAATGTACGCAAATGTTTGTGTTGAAAGTCTAAATTTATTTATTCGATGTCTTAAAATATAATAGGGGAAAGTAGGGCAAACCTAGGGGAAATTAGGCAAACCTATTTTCGCCTAGGTTATTAGCTCCCGTGGGCATTGTATACACTTTTAAACAACAGATATTCACTGACTTTTCCCTGAAGAATTGAAAGCACTAGATAACTTGGCAAAGTAACGAAATTGTTATACCTTAAATGCAGAAGATAAAGAAAGATAAGGAAGATGCACACCAGAAGAGAAACGTTCGAGATTAGTTGGTAACTGGGCGAGAAAATATACTTCCAAAGAAATGTTGAAAGTCCAAATTTATTTATTCGGTGTCTTAAAATATTATAAATTCCATTGGAAAAACAGTGTATTTTGTAATTTAATGTATGCACATATTCTTCAAAAAATTAAATAAGTATACCATCCTATACTTCAGCGATTCTTAACCTCGGGTCGCGACCCAAATTCACAAAACAGGAACTCTTCATTGAAATTTTGAGGAGTTCTGTATCTTACGTACACCAACAGCTGTGAGAAATCTTCAATATCATCTGATTCGCCGATTTGAATTGAAAATTTGATGGCTTTTTTGAGATCCGTTATTAATTGTTCTAAAATATCTAATGACATTAAATCTATTCTCTTTTTCACAGTATCGATTGAAATTGGCTCCATTTCCAGCTTCTTCGCAATTTCATCTCCACAGACAGTTCTTGTCATGGCTATTGCAGCTGGTTTAATCAACTGCTGGCGATTGTGAACATACATGTTGTACAGCATTCTATGTATGGATGTGTGTGGAAAAATTGTACAGCGTTTCTTTGAATTAGTTTTCTGTTTTGCTGTTGTTGTTTTTAGTTTTGTAGTTTAAGCAACCGTACGCATGGAAATTAGACGCTACAATAACATCAATTCAGTTGGGATAACATCATGTCGCAACCATAGTATAATCATAGAAGTAGATGTATCAAAGCAAGAGCCGAACGCCTACGACCAAAACGACACGAAAAATCTTATACTATGTGTGTGTCGACAGCGCTGGAGGAGCAAATTTAGTGTCAACCACGCGTGTTTGGAAATTCAATTTTTGGGCATTGGGCACTGCTCTATTGTGAACAATAGATGGCAGTAACACAGCCTTTAGTCATTGTTTTGTGAGGCGTAATAATTGTGACTATACTAGTTTAGTGATATCGATCGAGCTATCAATACAAGATAAAAATTGTATTAAAGGACGTAATACAAATTATAAATTTCATAAAGGCACGCGCTATGAACTCTCGGATATTTCGACTGATGTGCGAAGAAATGGGTTCAGATCACCAGAATTTATTATACCATTCGGATATCCGCTGGCTATCCCGCGGAAAGATTCTAGCTAGAGTTCTTTCTCTTAAAACAGAAATAGAAATATTTTTGACAGATAAAAGACACGAATATGCTGATCGCTTCAATGACAACAAACGGATGGCTAAATCGGCATATTTACGTGATATTTTCCACCACTTGAATCAGTTGAACACAGAAATGCAAGGTCAAAATCGCACTGTAGTAGACATTTATGAAAAAATTACTGTTTTTAAAAACAAAATAAAACTTTGCCAAAATAAAATTGCTCAATGTCAATTGGCAGCGTTTCCAACATTAAAGTTGGTTTTGGAAGATCTTAATCTTAATGGCAACCGTATTTTCGTGGAGACCATGCCTATTTTTTTAGAACATTTGACAAAACTTGAAAACGAAATGGAAAGATATATTCCACAAAATGTCCATATCGTGAAATACAGTTGGGTAAGAAATCCATTTGATGTAGATGTAATGGGCGTTGAAAACGATTCAGCTGGATTACAAGAAGAATTGCTCGAAATGCGAGGTGATGTAGTTTTAAAAGAGAGATTTGCCAGAACGAGTCCACAAAATTTTGTGCACAATTATCTGGGAAGCCTGTTCTGAGCAATGAAGCTGAAAAAGCCCTGCTATTTCCCAACTACTTATTTATGTGAAACAGGATTTTCATGCCTTGCTGTTATGAAGAATAAGTACAGGAGTAAGTTGGATCCTCAGATTGACATGCGGTGTGCACTTTCTATAAACATAACTCCACGTATACATGATCTTTGCTCAAAAATACAACACCAGGGTAGTCACTAATTATTTTGCTGTGAATTTCGCGTACTTCAAATATATTCGTTCTTTGGGTCGCGAGCCAAAAAGGTTAAGAACCACTGCTATACTTGTACGCAAATATTTAGTTAAAAAATATATTAAAATCGTGTCTTTGAGAAGCCGAATTGTTACAATCTTTCTCCATATAAACACCTTGATATAATAAGTATAGATAAGTAATAAAAAGATATACATTTTTACATACAGTGGTGGAAATTTCTTTTATAAAAAGAAATATTCCAAGCGCCATAAGCAAACAAAATATTAAAATTCACCGCGAATTCTTTTTTTTTTTTTTTTTTTAAATATTTATTGAATCTTCTCTGTAAGAGACTAACAATAAGTTTTAAAATCTTAATTTAATTCTTAAACTTACCCCCTATTGGGGGAATGTGTTTGCTAAACGGGCCCTTATATTAACTGCCGGGCTGGAAAATCATTTCGTCTGAGTCGAGTTTGTGTTGCTTCATCGGTGAGTGATTGTGCTAGTTGATTTGGGTGCACGTTTAGCTTGTCCAAATACTTTTCTTTGATTTTCGCTATTTCATCTTGAACGGATGGGGTGTTGAGGTCTTCATGGATGTTCTTATTCCGAATATACCACGGAGCTCCGGTGAGTGTCCTAAGGATTTTTGATTGAGCCCTTTGAATGATGTCCACATTACTGGCGCATGCATTACCCCACAACTGTGAGCCGTACGTCCAGCATGGCTTTATAATACTTGTGTACAGAAGTACTCTGTACTCCAGTTTTAGTGGGGATCGCGAGTTCATGAGCCAATGAAGGCTATTGGCTTTCGGTTTCATTTGGGTTTTCTTAGAATCAATATGCTTGCGCCAAGTGAGGCGCCTATCGAGATGTACACCGAGATACACCACTTCATTGGTCTGCGGGATCGTAATGCTATTTAGGGTCAATGGCGGACAGGAATTCCTATTTAGTGTGAAGGTGACGTGTTTACTCTTTTGCTCATTGACCCTGATGCGCCAGTTGGCCAACCACTTCTCCAGGAGCAGTAGGTACTGAGCTAGAAGTCTGGTTGCATTGTTTGGGCATCGAGATCTGCTAAGGATAGCAGTATCATCCGCAAAGGTTGATAATATTGGACGGGGATCTGTCGGTATGTCTGCTGTGTAGAGAATATAAAGGAATGGCCCAAGAACGCTTCCTTGTGGAACTCCAGCTCCAACTCCAACTCGTGTTATGAATCCGTTTTGTCATACGGCAAAAACTCGATGACTAACATAGCTTTCAAGAACTTTGTGTGTGTTCGCAGGAAGTAGCTTCCGTATTTTATATATCAGTCCGTCCAGCCAAACGCGATCAAATGCTTGAGCGACGTCAAGAAAAATTGCCGAGCAGTACTCTCTTCGTTCGAACGCCGTCCTTATCTCCGATGTTAGACGGTTAACTTGTTCTATAGTCCCGTGTTGGGCCCGGAATCCAAATTGATGCGAAGGTATAATTTTCCTCACGTGTGCACCAATCTTGAGCAGCAAGGTTTTTTCAAAGAGCTTTGAAAAGCAAGGTAGCAAGCTTATTGGCCTGTATGAACATGCTTGTGTTTTGTCCTTTCCTGGTTTTGGTATCATTATTATGGTCGATTTCTTCCAATGTGTTGGAAAATGGCCATATCTCAAAATAGCGTTAAAGAGATTTGAGATGTATGTTATGGCAGGACGCGGAAGTTCCATGATCATCTGTGGGGTTATTAGATCATGTCCCGGTGATTTCTTTAAGTTCAGTTGCTCTTTGATGACTTTCATAATCTCAAGTGGATGCACTTTTATTGGTTCTGTTTGTGAGACAGCAGGGAGTAAAGGTAAAACATATCCGTTTGATGACGCGTTTGGCTGAAATACGTTTTTTAGGTGAAGTGAAAAAACATTTGCTTTCTCTTCATCGCTACGGGCCCATTTCCCATTGTGGTCTCTTAAAGGCGTGTCGACGTTCGTTGGTGGCTGTATACTAGATTTAGCTTTCCATAGAGAACACTTTGCGCTGGTTGGTGACAAGCTTTGAATGTATTTCGCATGAGCACGCTGTTCTTCAGACTTGAGGGATCTGCTTAGTTTGCGGGTTGCGTCTTTTAGTCGTTGTTTTGCAGCAGGTGATCTGTGGTTCTGCCATTCTCTGCATAGGCGCCGCTTCTCGGCAACAAGACGTTCTATTTGACTATTTGTAATTTGATGGTTTTGCTTTAGATTTTTCGTTTTCATTTTTGGAGTGGCCTGATAAGCAGCAGATGTTATAATTGAATTTAGAGCCTTTTCGGATTCTTCAATGTCTTTTTCACTTCTTATACTTGGGTTAAGCTCAATGTGGCTACTGATGTACATCCTATATTTCAGCCAGTTTGTTTTGGGAGACGTAAGTCTCAATGGGTATTCTTTAGGCCTCGGACACTCCTGCAAGGAAAAAACAACAGGAGAATGATCTGAAGCTAGGTCCGAAAGGGCCTCTGACTCTTTCAGGTTATTTTGGATTCTTCTTGTTACGGCAAAGTCTATAAGATCGGGAATCTTTGTAGGGTCTGTTGGCCAGTAAGTCGGTGTTCCTGGTGACGCATAGCCAAGGTTGTTTGATGTATCAATAAGTGCTTTATAGAGCTGCCTTCCCTTTGGATTAATCAAGCGGGAACCCCAGTGGGGATGCTTTGCATTATAGTCGCCCGCTGCGATGAAGCGATTTCCAAGAGTGTTGAAGAAGTCCATAAATTGTTCAACCGATATGGAGAAACGTGGAGGACAGTACACTGCGGACAAGGTTATATTGCCAGAACTCGTAACCACGCTTATTGAAGTGGCTTGCAGGTAACTCATAGCAAACTGTGGAAGAATATTGTGCTTGATTCGCCTTCTTATTAAAACTGCTGTCCCGCCGTGCGCTTTCCCATCCGGATGATTTGTTGTATATACATATATCGTATCCTGATATGTGGAAGTGATTTTTGCTTGTTAGATGCGTTTCGACAGAGAGCATGACATCGATCTCCTTATCGTTTAAAAACTTCAAAAGCTCTAGTCGGTGCTGAGAAATGCCGTTGGCATTCCATAGACATATTTTTAACGGGGGCATTTATTTCATCTGTTTGTCAGCGAGCAATTGGATGAGCTGATTTTGATTTTTCATAAGCTCTTGCATAGTTGATTGCATAAAAGTCATGAAATTCATCATGTTTTGTTGCAAGGAGACGATTAAGGTCTCAATACTGTTAAGAGTGTTGCCGGAGACAGGTGCTAAGGTTGGTGCAGTTGATTTAAGGGCGGGTTGCTGAAGTCCGGTTTTGACCGCATCAGCAAATGAAACGCTGGAAGTAGCCTTAGAGCTAAACATGGGTGCACGTGAGAAGCACACTTCAGATAGAGTTTGAGATTGCGTAAATGTTGGTTGTCCACGAATCGGGGTTTTTTGAACTAGTCGCTGTTTTAATTCTTTATATACAGGGCATCCCCTATAGTTAGCTGTGTGGTTGCCCCCACAATTGTTGCATTTTTTCATGGAAGGATCGTTCTTATTTACAATGCATGATTCTGTAGCGTGAAGGCCTCCGCAAGCCACACAAACGGCGCGTAAGGTGCAATATGTTTTTGTGTGTCCGAATTCTTGACAATTGGTGCACTGGACAGGGCAATTACGCTTATGGGGCTCTTCCACAGTAACTCTACGGTGCAAAAGGTACTGCAAGTTGTAAATGGGGTGAACAGTATTTTTTCCAAGAGGCTTACTTTCTGGCTCCAGCTCAACTTTGAACATAGGCTGTGGTACCCTATTTCTGTTGATTATGTTTATAACCGCCTTTGCGTTGAACTTCTGGAGTTTTAGGGCATTTAGGATTTCCGCAGGTTCAACAGTAGCCTCGATACCTTTGACTTCGACTTGAATGCCTTTTGCACTTTTAAGTTGGTACGTGTAAAAATTTATCTTAGCATCGTTAAGATATTTAGATACCAGGCGGTAATGCTCTTCCGAGTGTATTTGCAGTTTCGTCTCGGGAATATTGCCCTTGGTAAGTGAGATTATGTGAAAAGTGTTTTCACCTATTAGCTGCACTAGTTTTTTTACTAAAGCATTTGAGTTTTGCCCGCGGATATAAATAGGCGGGGGCTTGGCCTTACTAGTCGTGGGCATGATTTCTGTATTGCCCTTGTCCTGAATTCTTAACCTTGGGAAATTTGCACTTTGTTCTACTAAAATTTAATGGGATATAAAACAGCATACCAAGAATTTGTCTGAAAATTCTTAGTAAACTGTGTGTTTTCATTATGAGTATATTTCGAATTTTTCTGATATTTGTGCAATGTTTGAAATGTTAGTTATACGTTGCTTTGATGGCATGTGCTGAATAAAAGAATATTAAATAAGCAATACAAATTTTGCCAAAATGTCACGTCTCTATTACTGCATGTGGAATGATATATTTTCATAAGTACTTTGAGCCCAGGAATATTTTTAAAATATTTAATACATTATTAGCTATGTATTGTATTAGAGTTTATTTTTTTAGCGAGCTCCACTGTGGCTCAAAATTGCACTAGTTAAAATTAATAAAGCTTATGTAATCTTGTGACAATAAAATTACATTGATGGTATCAATATTTAAACAATTTCTAAATATTATATTTTGTTCAAATTACTTGTGTCTCTAAACTTACACTTTTACGACAAGTGTGACTACGAAGTAGAGTTGGGAAAAACGCGTTATTTTTTACGTTCCTCGACTTTTCACGCGTGAACATGAGTGATTCCAATAACAAATCACGGGAATTGCGTGACTGTGGGGGACTGTAATTTTTACGTACGTGAATGTGTGTGAACTTGAGTTTTGCGTTAATCACGAGGTTTTCACGTGCATACAAATCCAACTGCTCATTAATAGTTCAAGAATCGACAACAATTTAATAAAACAATTGCGTTTTATTCCTTTACAAAAACTGTTCAGAGGCTTTAACCGCGGAACTTAACCCAACAATACATGAGTACCTTTTGATGAATTTAAAGACGTAAACAATGAATTCTAAAAATTATTTAGAGAAACTATTAATGAGGAAATATAACTTTATTTGAAATCAAAAACCAGATTTCAAAATTTTGGGAAAGTCACAGATTTTCTTTTTCTATAGAGGTAAAACAAGTTTTAAGTGTTCCGTTCAGCTCTGCAACCAGTGAAGGGGGTTTTTTCATCATCAGGCAGAATTCTGGAAGAGAGTCGTAGACGACTCCTCGGAGAAGATCTTGACAAAATCTTGTTTTTAAACAAAAACATAACCTAACATTTATTTCAAAAGTATGAAAGAAATGCTATTGTATGCATAATTTTCCGCATGTATGTAATACAAATTCCTAAAAAAAATGAATTCGAGCCAAAGTTAGTCACGTGCCTAACTCTACTGTGAAGTAATAGAACATATGTATATAAAGCTTGAAGAAATCATGCAATCCACACAGTGGATATGCAGATATTGCCAAAATGTAAAAGAAACCCTGACTAATCTCATAGAGACTATTGTTTTGTAAAACATATCAATATACCTCAAAATATCACTTTTCTTTCAACTTCATGCCTATAAATTATGTACTATTTGATGAAAATTTAAAAAATAGTATAAAAGCTCAACGCAGAAACATATTGCAAACATAAAGGGCACAAGTCAAACTGAACATTATACTTTTGTTTCTAAATACAACTCGAAAAATGTTGGGGACTTTTTCCAACATCAGTAAGCATTTACTTTCAAAGTAAAATCAACAATTAGTTATGCATATCGCACACCCTCGGCAACAGTAATAAGTCACAATATTCATTCTTTCATTCTGGAAAACGAGAGCAACAAATTGCAATCTAATGGAAATCATACCTTGAATTCATATTTACCTTCGTCGTTTTTAGCACTTTACAAATTTACAAAATATAATTTTTATAAAGCAAAAAGCGTTTCTATATTCCGTATAAACCTTGATAAAGCTGCAGCTTCAGAGCGCAGAGCTTTTCAAATTCTTGAACAAACAGTAAAACTGATATTTCTGCTTTTACTTTATTTTCAAAGAAAATCATTATTCTATGGATGTGAATAAAAATTAATTCGTATAGAGAGTTATAAGTTCCAGTTACAAAACTTTGAAAGAACTTTTCATATAATAAACTACAAGACCCCGGAAGGCGTTGTCCTGCCTATATTCGTTTATAAATTGACCCTTTTGAAAATATAGGTATGCACGTTGTCCTCGTTGAGACAAACAGTTTGACACTCAAATTTTAATATTTTGTATCCTTAATTAAATTTGACTTTTTCAAAGGTGGTAGCCCTCTACAAAATTTAGCTAAAACATTCTCAATCGAACTATTACTATTTTATTAAGCTTGTGTATAATTTAATTAAGTTCAACTTTTAAGCCAGATGCCCACTTTCCTTAAAATATAGATAAGCCTTTTTCTCAGCGAATCGAACAGTGTGGCACCCATATTTTCATATTTGACACAGGTTAGGTTAGAACGACTGCAACCATGCAAGATTGCGGATGCACGCGTAGGCTAACAACGCCCGTTGTTAAAAGGCTGAAAGGAGCCTTAGAAGGTGAACCACAAGGCGCTTTAAATAGTGTAGAAAATCGAGAATGCTCGCCGAGTTCAGGGCGGGCAAATAGTCTACAAAGTACCAATTTAAGAATGATAGCGTTTGATGCTCTCTACTTCCTCTTCGTATCTGCAGCCTCGACAGAAATCGCTGGTTAGGCATTCCAATATCCATACCATTAGTCTGAGAGAAGGGCAATCAAACCGATGAGAGCTTTGCATCGCTTTTCGTCAACCTTTGAACAAACTTATCTGGTAATCTCTCAGATTATTAGGTTCCATGGCCCATCTAGTATTCACCTCGTCGATGAGTTTTGTCTTCAAATCGTGTTCGCAGGAAGTTGGACGCATGTCGGCGTCGATGGCAGAATTTACCACAGATAATTCCTTTCCCTAACAACACGTTTGCAGTGCAGTTGCCGGGAATGCCACTATGCCTAGAAAGTCCTGCAGCTATCACGGAACATTAGTCGTGACCAGATTGATAGAACTTTAGGATTCTATAGCAACACTGGGTGATATTTCGTGAGAATGTAGTGATTTAATAGCACCTTGGCTGTCAAAGTATACAGTGAGGAGGGGACATTGTCAGACAGAGAGCAGCATCCATTATAGCATTATCTCCTTAAATCTGGCAGCACTGCATCCGGACTGAAATTTGCATTTATATATATACTATACATACATGTATATGACACAGATATTTTTATTCATTTTTAATTTCATGGAAACCCCTTAGTTTTGAAATAATTTATAATTTTCATCGTACAAACAATCAAATATTTTTATGCTATTAATTAATTAAAAATGACTACGATAGTAGTTTTGACATTGGAAGGAAGATAAATTTTGGTTTACCCGTTCCATAAAAGAAACAACGCGTAAAAAACATGCATTTGCCAATTAGAACAAAATCAGACATTTGTAAAAAAAATTTCAATTCGACAAACTAATCAAATAATATGACGCGTGAGAGTTGCGACGGCGTGGAGGGCTATGGAGGCGAAAAAAAATCTTCGAATTCCATCATAAAAACCTGCTTATGACACGCTTCGAAACGTGTAGAATGAGTATACAAAATATCACGACTTTTCATTAAGTACTTTAAGCGTGATGATCCCACGACAGGACAGATTTTTATTTTTTTTTTTAAATTGGACATCAATATTGAATGGATAGTGAAATATTTCCTAGATTTCTTCCAATTTCTAAAATGTTTCGTTACAAGGTTACCTTATGGTTGGATATTGACTCGGGAGTGCCACAAAATCCCCAAAAAATAAATCCCCAAACACAAAATCCCCAGCTGAAAAAAAATCCCCAAACACATAATCCCCAAAATCAAAATCCCCAAAATTAAAATCCCCTAACACGAAATCCCCACCTTTTTTTTGAGGCAGTGTCACAAAATCCCCAAACACAAAATCCCCATTTTTTTATTTCTGAACTGAAGAGTAGCTCGACAGACAAAGATTTTAAAAAATTGTGTGCTTGGTTTAAAAACCAGTACATTAGTGAAAATATGAAGGCGGGTGCTATGATATATAATCCAAATTTTTGTTGCGTTTCGGATTCTTTTAAGGATAATTTTCCACGCACTCAAAATTCAATCGAAGCTTGGCACCGTAGGCTTAAAGTAATTGTAGGGAGAAAAAAATGTGGTGTATATGAAATCATAAAACATTTAAAAAAAGAAATGATTGAAGTTAAATCAACCATAGAAAAAATACACTCAGTCGTTTAGATTTAGATAAACTTATTTATTTAAAATCGATAGCACACAGTATTTCATTATGTAATTAGAATTTCCATACATGGTTTATTTATGTAAATGTTTTGAATTTATTGCTTTTTTGTTTATTTACATCACTAAAGATTGGTCTACATATGTATGTATATAAATATATGTTTATGTTAATGAATATAAGCTATTCGAAAAATTGTGAGGTTTGTATTTATTTATGTTGTACAAATATGTTAAACTGATTGATATAACATGTATTGCATTTTCTTTAATTTACCTATTAAATATTCGTGAAACCATTAAACATAAAATATCTCGTGAACTTCAACTTTAGATATAATATTGAGTATAGAATTCCCTTTTTCTGTGTGAAATACATTGAAATTAGGTTTTAAATCGCGGCGAAATAGATTCTTTTTCGGATTTCAATGATGACATTATTGTTGATGTTAATGCTAGTTCCAAGATAAACAACGTACTCTACTTTATCAAAACTGTACTATCAAGAGGGACGCGGGAGCCAAGACGCGAATGTGCGACTCTTTACATGATTACTCGTTCCCTTCCAGACCCATCCGCTTCGCATATTTATCCAGCTTGGAAAAGGCAGAACTAACGGCGCGGTTGTTGACGACAATGAAGTCCATGTCGTCGGCATTCGCCAGCAGTTGCACACTCTCACAAACAAAAGATGGTACCTTCCTGGTTTAATTCTGCAGCTTGAATTATATTTTTTAACTTAATATAAAAAAAAGTCACACTATAGCGAGTCACCGTGTCTGAAGCCGCATTTGCATTCAAAGGGCTCGGAGAAGTCCGTCCCAATTCTGACAGAGATCGTATTAATCTTGCAGCAATACCAAAATTAGACATCGCGGCATTTAGGCAACTTTTTCTCGTGCTGTTGAAAGCTGACATGGTGTGTATTTATCTTCTTCTCACGGGTCATTTCCAATATTTGGCGTATCGTGAATATCTGGTCGATGGACACTGATAAGGTCCAATCAATTCGTTGACTGGTGGTTCCAGTCTTCCACACAATATGCTACATAGAACCTTATATAAATGATAAGGAGAACGCTCCCGCGGTAGTTGGCGCATATTGCATAATCACAATTGTGTGACTAGGGTATAGTCCAATTCCAACCAGCGGAATACATTCGTGCGACCATATAATGGAAATTCTTTGGTGCATGCGCCTACCAGCTCTTCGCCACCAAGCTCGAATAGCTCTGCTCGTAACCATCATCGGCTTTGTTGTTCCGTAGCCGCGTTATTGGTATTTGACGGGATGTTAATGCCGTAATCGTGGTGAGACGCTTGGCCACCGTAGTGAACGGCAGTACTTGTCGACGAAGTCTCTCTCTCTCTCTTTTGGCTTTTAGTGCATTTATATTAGCCTGAGCCATCAATATGTACGTACATACATATCCATTCAGAAATGCATTATTCGGCTTAACTTTATGGATTCGAAAAAGGAAATAGATGATTTCACCAATTCATTTCTAGTTTAGATTTTTATTGTTTTACTATTTAAAATAAAATCTACCTCTACTTCATAATTTCCGATTACGGTTAATGCAGAAACTTTTTTATTTATTTATTATTGAAATCGACAACATAATCAAACGATGGCAACATTTAGAAGTCTCAGTTTCATGACTAAGTTTTCTAAAACCTACTTCCTTTGAATTCCACGCCGTATATTTCGCTTAACTTAAGAGAACTTATCCTTTTAAATTGATGAAAACCGCTTAAAAAAATATGTCCAATTGTAACAAATTTAACGGACTATATAACATATGTATGTGCCAAATTTTTTCCTAATCTGTCCAGGCATCTTCGATATGTGAACCCAGGTTATAGGCATCTTATGTACCAAAATTTATACAAAACCATCGAATATACTAACACAAACGCATTAACATTAACATTTTTCATATTATTATAAATGTGTGTTAGGATTTATATTCAGAAAGTTGCTTTAGTTTTGGAAACTTGACAAATATTCAGCTTCCAAACGTTTGCAAATAATATATATAATATAATACTTGAAATATCTTTATTCATATTTAATTTTCAAACAGTAAGCAACTTCTAAAAATTGGTTCGATACTAAGTTTTTCTAAACCTGTGTCAGTTCAAACCAGTATTGTAACGCTTCAATTAACTTATAGATTTAGTCGAACTTATTTTTGTAAAAGAGCCTCCCGAAACGTTTTTCGTTTGACACCAGTTAGTATAGTAAAATTTCCGTTACCCTACCAATGAAATTGAATCAACAGTCTTTAAGGGGTGGCGCCCTTATTCAAGCATATTTTCGTTTTAGAGCTATACTGTTATACTTCAGTAAGCTTACAAGTAGCAATAAATTCATGTTTTTAAATACTACATATGTATATTTTCATAATTAAGTTGTTAAGCCTACTTGCTTTCAATCTCATTACGTTATAATTCCTTTCACGTAATTATTTAATTTAATTACATTTAGAGCAGGTGACAACCCTCTCCAAAAGTATTTTAAAAACTCCTGTTATTTCAAATTAGTTTGAATGAAGTACACAAAATAATAGTTAATACAACCAACCATGAATTTCTATCTCGTTTAAGTTTAAAGGCTAAGCTAGATGAAACGCTTGCTTTGTCGTGCTTGACATATTCCCTTTTACTGCTAAGTTTAGTTCATACAATTATATGAAAAGGTGAATGAAAATATATTGATTTTTAAATCAACCAATTAATCAAAAAATGGCGCTATAACCTTTGTTTTGCTAATTGGCGTCAACTGGAGACACCAAGTCCTTCGCCACCTGATATTTCCCGCGTAGAGAAAGCCTTCCTCTTCCTCTGTCACCATCAGCGAGTACCATGTCGAATACTTTCAGGGCTGGCGCATTGAGCATTAATCTTAATTCGCTGTACTATGTTACTATCGTTATTAAGCTCACACATTGCATCATTCCATCGTCTGCGGTATAAGCCGTCGCAAAGACGTAACAGTCTAACAATTTTACGGAGAATATATCGCTCAAACACTTCAAGGTCTATCTCATTTGATATTGGTAGCGTCCATGCATATTCAGCCCAAAGTAGCACTTGTTAGCAAGAGAGATTTTTCGTTGGACTTCGAGGCTGACATTAATGTTGGTGTTAATGCTGGTTACGAGATAAACAAGGGCCTCCATTTTTTCGGAATTGTAATTGCAACAGTGATGCGGGATCCAAGACGCGAATGCACGACTGTTTATTTGATGACAGGGGATACTTCATTTACCCTCGCTCATCTCCAGACCCATTCGCTTCGCTCTTTATTCACCTTGGAAAAGGCAGATGTAATGTCGCGGGTTTTAATTCGACGGCCAATAATTCGACAGCAGTTGCATACTCTCATGAAAGATGGTGCCTGGCCGGTTTAATTCTGCAGCCCGAATTATCTTTTTTAACATAATGTTACAGAAGTCGCACGATAGGGAGTCACGCTTTCTGAAACCTCGTTTGGTATCCACCGGCTCTCAGAAGTCCAATATTTGGCGTATCGTGAACGAATGGTCTATGGTAGAGTTAAAAGTTAAAAAGCCGCATTGCGAAGGCACTGACTGCGTAGACTGTTGGCTTCAGTCTTTCGCGCAAGATAGAACCCTGTACGAAATGTTGAGCGGGCTGATGCCGCGATAATTGACGCATATTACTGGATCACCCTTCTTGTGGATAGATTAAGGTATGCATTCGTTCGACCATATTCTGCAGATAACTGGTACATGAACCTTACCAGCTTTTCGCCGCCACTCTTAAATAGCTCAGCTCGTAATCCATCAGCGCCGCGGCTTTGTTCTTCCGTAGCCGGGATACTGCCACTCGAACTTCTTCGAGGTGTGCTGACGGGATGTTAATGCCATCATTAGCGATTTGGGATTCGGGATCTTCATCTTCTCCAGCGACGCTTTCGCTGTCATCATAGCAAAGTGGAGAAGTGTTCCCTTCTCAATTTAAGTGTGCTTTGGACATCACTCAAAAGGTGGTCGTTCTTGTTCTTGCAAGCCTTCAAACCATCGGTAACTCGCTGAACCTTCTGATAAAATACGTTTTTTTTTGCTTTCTCGACGCCCGGTACCGCTCCTAAACAGTTCGCGTTGCGCCCTAACGTTGTGTTGCCCTGCAGGCAGCATCCTTTTTTTCTGCGGAGGCGTGACATTCTTCTTCGTACCAGTTGTTCCTTCGCGCTCGCTGAAATCCAAAAACTTCCTCACCGGCAGTACGTAGAGAATGAAAAAAGTGTTCCCAATGCTCGCGAATGCCGGTTTGTTGCGAAGTACTCTTAGTGACCAGGTGTGAGAGTTGAGCTTTCCGGCGTCGAATTTCTGTGTGTATTCAGACGCCTATACTGATCGTATCGTTTTAGGCATTATAAACTCTTGCAAACAGGTAAATTTCTCTGAAATTTATATATTGTAATGTTGATTTAAATTTTTTGCAAAAAGTTGTTTATTTTTTCCTACTCGGTTTTCTCCATTATTGCATTTTATTTTCTTAATTTTCAATTATTCTGCGGACTTTGTAAAACCTCCTAAAATACTTTTAAATGTCCCAAATTTTATTTTTTACAGAGTGGCACCATCCGAAAATGTTATTAAAAATGCACATTTTGACAGTGCTCTCACGTAGCAAAGGCTTTCGTATCTTAAACGGAGCGCATATAAAGCGCGTTTGATTTGCGTGACATTTGTGACTTTGTTTGAAAAGCGAAACACGCAAAAGAGATGCCACAATAAACGGTTTGACAACTCTCACTTGTGTGAAAGGTTAAAAAACTATAAAACAGAAAACTTATTTTGGTTGAATCCTGTTTGTTTCTTATATTTTTGTAGAAAAATTAAGTAAAGCGTCTCTTTATTAACGAATGGGAGTAATAAAACTTACTTACATACTGAATTGGCGGCTTAACCTCTTAAGAGGGTTTGGCCGAGTTCAGCGAACTGCAAACTGACGGAAGTTGGAAATACCAAGTGACGTAAAGTCTTTTTCCACTTGGTCTTTCCAACGCAGAGGAGGCCACCCTCTTCCTCTACCACCATCAGCTGGTACCGCGTTGAATACTTTCAGGGCTGGAGCATCCATTCGCACGCCATGTCCCAGCCTACGTAGCCGCTGTATTTTAATTCAGTGGACTATGTATATGTCACGGTAAAGCTCATAGCATCACACCATCATCATCATCATCGTTCCATCGTCTGCGTTACTCGCCGTCGCAAAAACGTAAAGGTCCATAAATCTTACGGAGAATATTTTCTTGGACACCCCAAGGGCCGTTTCATCCGATGCCGACAGTGCCCTTGCTTCAACGCCACCCAATATGAGAGATGTGAGAGCCATGATGAGAGACCTATAGAGTGTGGTTTTGGTTCGTAGAGAAAGTGGTTTACTGCGCAGTTGCCTATTCAGACCAAAAAAGCACTACTTGACAAAAGAGACTTTGGATTTCCAGGCTGACATTTTTGTAGGTGTTAATGCTAGTTCCCAGATAAACGAAGTCCTCCATTTTTTCGAAATCGTAATTGTCAATAGTGATGCGGGAGCCAAGACGTGATGATAGGAGATACTTAGTTTTGCCCTCGTTCACCTCCATACCCATACGTTTCGCTTCTTTATCCAATTTGGAGAAGGCAGAAGTAAGAGCGCGGTTGTTGAAGTTGATGATATCGATATCATCAGCATGCGGCAGAAGCTGCAAAATATGGTGCCTCAACGGTTCAATTCTGCAGCTCAAATTACCTTTTCTAACATAAGGTTAACATTGTGGGTTAACATGTCAAAGTGAAACTGTCACGTAAACCAAAGCGAGATTTCTATCTAGCATGGCCTTTATTATCTATGGTTGCGAGTTTTCAGTCGCGGTCGCAAGCAATCAAGTCGTAAAATTTACCTAATTATTACTTGATATTTCGGGCTCGCTTCTCTCCACAAGATGGCACTCTGCGTTGTCCGGCTTGTTTCCGAACCAAAAGTGACAAGATATGACGGAAAATGGTTCCAATATTGTGAAGTATGTTTAGAGACAAACCGGTTTCGGCCTTGGGCCAATTTCAGTGTAATTTTTCGTTCGAGAACACAGTGTCCACTGACCAACGGCTCCACATCTGGCTTCAGTAAAATTTGCCGTGGGACCGGGATTACCACCCGTCTGTTGTTTTTGATAAAAATCGTGAAATTTGTATTGAAAATTAACAAGAACTGATATTTGATTTTTGAATGATAGCAAAAAATAAAGTGCTTAATTTGACATACAATTATTGTTTATATTAAAAAAAAAAATTGTTGTGAATGCCGATTAAAATTTTCTTGGAGAGAACTGGATATGTATTGCCGATTCTAAATTTATATATATATGTATATGTATATATTCAAATATGCTGTATCATACATTTATATGCATTTTTGTTATTGCCTTTTTTATTTTTTCCGGATATCTTCTTATTTTGTCTTCATTTTCATACAAATGAAAATGGAAATGAAAATGTGTTGAAGCATCACTTTTTTTTCAAACAAAAGAATGTTGGCCTGAGTATCTACGACACTCATACTTTATTCGCTGCTTATGGTAATCTGAAGAAGCAAGGTAATTGCTTTTGGTAATTGAAGAAATAATTGACTTTATTCTTCCTAACATTTATTGTATTGACAATTTAATATCCTTTCATGGCGAGTTATGCAGTGCATCCGTCGGTGTCAATAATATCGTTGAATAAAAATATCGAATTTACTCCTACCGTAGAACATCGCACGTTTACTTAATAGCCACGAATAGCTCAGCAAGGTATAAAAATCTAGCTGACAAGAAATTTGGCCTATGACATTTGATCATCATTTCATATGTAAATTTTGAATATCAAGTCAGAATACAAAAAAGTAGAACAGTTTTTGAGATGTAACAAAATTTCGCTTGCTTAAGTTTTTACCAAATTTCGACAGGGGTTTGAATATCTCCTATATAAATAATCAGATTAGATATTGTTGTTTACACAAATTGTAGGAACTGTTACTCGCTTTAAATAACGAAATCGGTCTACTACGTTCAGAGATAACTACAATTAAGCGACTTACTTCTTTTCAGATCTTAAATAATGTAAATTTAGCTATATCATCACAACTGTTTTGTATTCTGACTTCATATTGGCTTTCAGCTTAATATTTTATATAAGGATAGACATATGTATGTACCTATGTATGTATATAAAAACGTGTAGGTAGGAGAATTTATTAAATTTTGTAAACTTGTGTCCATACAAAAAAATTTAAATTACAAAAATAATATTCTTTCTGATTAAAGAACACAATCTCAAAAAGAAATTTTTTATAAGCACAATTGAACCATGTAAACATGTACATATATGGTATTAAAGCATATGCATCTAAAAATCGAATTCTAAGAATAAACAATTTTAACAGTAAACAACACGCGCACCCATTCTCTAAAAGCGTATGTACTGTTGCCCAAATTACTACGAGGACATACCCAAATCACACACCACCCCAAAACAATGATTTCCTGCTCGCGATAAATACATGGCGGTAATAAAAGAAACGAAAATAGGCAAAGAACGAACTTATATACATATGTACATATGCATGTATGACGATGATTCCCTTGTATTTTGTCATCTATTTATAAATATATACATCTGTGTATTTACTCATCAACTGGCGTCATAGGAAGATATTAAAGGACGAACTTTTCCTCAAATCCCGCTGAGACAACATTACCGCGTGTCTCGATATATGCAGCCTGTTCTTTTGAGCAGAAAATAATAGATATATGCAACGTAATCCACACTGCTATCTATGTACATTAGAGTGGACAATTTTTATATGGAATTTTTTTTTTGTTTTTGTAGGAGGTGGTTCGCCCACTACTTTTTTTCCTTTGGGCACAAATAACATATTCTCTAAGTTTAAGACTGATTGGTCAGCGTGGCACATGCGCTATTATTTCAATGCATGCCCCCAAAAAAGGCGTGGCACGTTATAAAATTTAAGTATTTTATACGAAAATATGTAGTTTTTGCGTCAAAATAAGATTAAAAATTACATAAAATTTAGTTCCTTTTAGTCATTAAATAAAAGTGGGCTAATTGGGGTGTGGCAACTTTAAATAAAACGCATACAGATTAGTGTTCTACGAGATCTGATTTATTAATACCTCTTTAGTTTTTTCTATAGCTAGTTACAATTTGTATGATAAATTGTTTTTCTTCTTCACTTTTGGATAATGCTTTTATTAAGCTCTTCCATTAATTTAACACTTCTTTCGGCAGTTTCGTTTACCACCCTCATTTTACTGACGATATTTACGCCCTCTATATAGCTTGGCTCGTTCTGCCATTGGGAGGGATCTTTTTGCAAAAAATCGGTTGAAATAGAAAAACGTTCAAAGAAGTGAAGTGTGTTTTTGGTTACGAAGTCCTCAATTGATTTTGATTGTAAGTCCTGTATATCAGTAATCAGCCGCTTGCTCTCATTTTCTGATTCTACACGAAGTATCTTTATCATACGAGTTTTTGTTTCAGGAGTAATTGTTTCATCAAAAAATGAAAATCGATTGTTTCTGCTGCTAAATACCATCAATGGTTACGGAATTTCCCCAAAGTTGCTTTGCTTACGTTTTCGTTGACATTTTTGTAGGCGAGAAGAGATTTAATAAAAAAGAGGTCTTGATTAGTCGCTTTGGAAGCTATTGGAGCTTCTATCCAGGCTTTTACATACATTTTAACAATAAATAAACAAGCATCGCGTATGGCGTCTTATTCATCTGATGACATCACAAAATCTTCTCTGAATAAAAAAATTTTAAGTGAATAAATTGCTTTGGCCCTCCAACGGGCGTGATGAAATGCTCCTGGTGGCTTGAATTTATAATTCCCTTCGTGCTGCCGAAGAAATATTTGACTCAACTCCAGAAACTACTTATAATCAGCTCTAGGCTGTTTTGTTTTTAAATATTGGCTGGAAAACTGCTAACTCCTCTAACTCGGAACTGCTAATATACGGACCTACGTTCTTGTCATCAACTCCAAATTTAAAATTTTTTTTGGTTGATCGTCGTCCAAGACCCTTTAAACCTTTGGAAAATTTACAAAGTCGGTCCACTTGAAGACAAATTCCTTTTTTCAAATACGCTCTTTAAGACAATTTCGTAGATGTGGTGACGACAGGGAAAGTACAAAAGATCTTTTCCCAATTCCTGTTCCAATATTACACAAGCACCTTGAAGTCTTCCCGTGTTTGTTGCTGTTGTGTCAAAACACAGGGCCTGAACTTTGTCTGTCAAATTCCACTCTCTTAATAACTGGAGTATTGCTTCAGCCTGTTGTCTTCCTGTACCAGCTTGTAATGCAAGAACTCCATGTAGATGCTCCGTCTCCGTAGATGTTATAACAACTGGCAATCTGTCTACTTTTTCCTTTCCAGTTAATGATGGTAACAGTTTTCCATCCCAATGCACTGTTATGGTTTGCGGTGAATTGTTTTGAAATTTTTCCATTAAATTTGTAGCTGTTTCAGATTGTATTTTTTTACGGCAGTTTCGAATTGTACTTTTACTTATGGCTAACTGACTTAAATCATGGCCCAATGCTTCGGCAGTGGCTATGAGAATTCGAACAGCATCTCTATCGCTATCATTACATTTGTCCAGAGTTGCAACAAGCTTTGGTGTTATCAAGTTTTTCATTTTCCGTTTCGTTCCCACATTTACAGTTTGTTGAAAATTGTCTTGGAGCTCATCCCTGTCTATTTCTGTCAATTGTCCTTCATCATCTGAGTAGTCCTGACTTGCAGCCAAATTTTGAGATTGCTCCTGATGATACTTTTCTTGCCTTATCAGTTCTTTTTCTTCACGCATATTTCTTATCTTCTCTTTTTCAAAAAGTGCTCGATCACTGCCAATCATACCACCCGGCCTGCCTTTTTTCCGTTGATTAAGTAGGAATAATCTATCTTTTTCTATTTGAATCATATTTAACGCATCACCATGAGCGATATCAAACAAATCGTCTAACTCTTCCACAAAATCGTGCTCTCGTTTCTCCTGCAGAACTGTACGCCGTTTACAAGTTTTCTGAAGTGTCTTCCACTGATGATATAATGCTTCCACTTTCTCAACGCTACGAATATTCTGCCTTGTGGGAATACGTGCTTTATCCCAGAGTACTTCTGCTTCTTTAATAACAAGATATGCACTTGGACGAAGATTGAGCTTTATTTTCCGCATATTATAAAAAAAAATTTAATATTTGCCCCTTTGATGGCAACTTGCACCCAATGATTTGACTTTCGTCGTGCCCAAGCAGAAATAACTTTTCATTTGCTCTTGTTTCCATTGCTGTTCAAGTAAGTAAATATTATATTCAGCACTTCAGTTGTTCAAACTTACCGATTTTATAAACCTTATCTTTAAAGGAAATCAAATTAATATTTTCACATTTGCATAAACAACAACACAATATCAACGCTCTCTCTTAGCTTCACCAAATCACATGCGTACTAAATACCGTTATTCCAGTGTTACTACTTCTATGTGAATATAAGTATGTTTGATCGAAACTAATTAACACAGAGCTGTATTTGTTCGTAGCAGTTTCTGAAAATTTTTAATCACCGCACCCCAATTAGCCCACTTTTATTTAATGACTATAAGGAACTAAATTTTATGTAAGGTTTAATCTTGTTATGACGCAAAAACTACATATTTTCGTGTAAAATTCTTAAATTTTATAACGTGCCACGCCTTTTTAGGGGCATGCATTAAAATAATAGTTCTAACCAAGCATAATATCGACACTTAACATAAATTTTGATAAATAATAATGAATTTATAACTTGTTTCTAATAAAATTATGCAAAATCCCTTCTTATCAACTTGAGGGCGCATGTGCCACGCCTTAACGTTGACCAATCAGTCTTAAACTTTGGAAATATGTTATTTGTGCCCAAAGGAAAAAAATTAGTGTGCGAATAACATGTAATTAAAAAAAAAAAATGTTCACTCTAATGTACATACAAAAACGCTTAAAACTGCTTTGATATTTTGGTACATGTATGTAAATATAGTAGATCTTTCTAAGCATTTACAACTGGAACTTCACAGCATGCGTATAGGTATGTACATATGTATGCGTACGTTTTACAGCTTAATGGAAATCGTCTGTTCTTATTGGATTTACTCCACAAGAAGGCGCGAGTTACAGCCGTAACCACAAGAACTACAACAACACCCATCGGAAAGCCACCAATAGCCAGAACTAGCCAGTCGTCAGCTCCGGAAATGCAGACGCATCAATAATTGCTTACTAATCAAAATAACTTTAAGTATATGAAATATCAAACACAAATTAAATATGAATTACACAGCTTACTAATCAAAATAATCGAGCAGCACGTCTATCGAATTAAGGTATATGAAATAAATTACTTACTAAGCTAATTCAATATTGTAATACATATTAACAGGTATGAAATAACCATAAATACCACTCACACTTAATTAATAAACACACTTAACATATTGCTTTCGAAGTTCATGCTCATTTTCATGTGTGAGCCCCTATTGAGGAGTACATTGCATTTTTGGTACGGTGTGTTGGGAACGATCCCTTGAATAGAGTAGTCGTCTGGCCAGTGAACGGTTTGCGAGTTAATGCGAAAAAATTAAAACATCTACATATGACCACGGATGGCACATAGAAGCAAGCAAGATGCCAGTTAATGATACTACTGTGCTATTCAACAAACGGCTAAGGCACAACCGGACTGGAATAATTTCTACTATTTAAACATGCAGATTATGATTATACCAGCTTCGTGGTAAGTCAAAAATTGTTATAACAACAAAATAGATAACTAAAAATAAATCAATGTTTACACATCTGTATGTATAGCAAAAACATAAATTAAAAAATTAATAACAAATGTGGATTGTACAAATATGAGGCTTCCACATCCTTTAATAAATATATGTAAATCGACATTTATTCATATATTTGAATAAAGTCACCTATAACTTAACTCAAATCTGCGATTCCGTAGCCCCTAAAGCCGGACCCTCCAGGTTGAGAAAACTACAACAAAAATCGAATAGAGGGAACGATGGAATAAAAAATATTGTGAAATATTCAGAAATATTGAATAATAAAAGAGCAAGAAAGGACTTTTATCAATCATGAAAAATTGAAAAATAAGAGAAGAGGAAATAAAAAAACAAGCAAAACTTATTAGTTATACCAAATATACTATTTATATAATATATACGTACATGCACTATATATACTCTTATTTAAATTTATACATAAAAACATTTACTCTTAAAAAAGAACCAAACAGTTTGAATATTAACATCAACAGTCCAAGTGAACAAAAAAAACAGCAGGATGACACTAGCTTTTAGACCATATCCAAGCCCTTTAGGAAAACTATTAAAAGGCAGAAACTTAAGTTCAATACCTGAATCTAACGAATTTGATAGTATTTCTCTACCACAAGAATCTACCATAATCCTTCGAACCCCGGACGCAACAAATTATTTACGTGTATATGACGGAAATCCTTGCCTTTTGAATGTGGAAGAAATTCTGCTCCACATCGGGAATTGCGATGCAACTCCATTGGTACAAATATTACTAAGTGCTATCAGAAATAAGGTTATCGGTCAGACTAACGAAGTACAAAATATCTACGGGACCTCCCTCAATTGGATGAGATAAAATTAAACCTATCCTTATATTGTTCGGAAAAAATATGTGAAACTTCTCTCATTACGGATTTACATAGCCAAAAATTAAAAAAATTAATAATACTGAACAGTTTTATAGTGGGATAATCATTAATCCTTTACAACATACAGATTTACTATCATAAGGAAAAGATAATACAATAAAAAAAACGATTTGTACGCCAAAATAAGTTTAAACAGGTTTCTTATTGGACTAAGAGAATACCTAAACTGTACAATTAGATCATCCAAACTTGAATCCCTTGCAGTAACATTCTCTTTAGGCATAAGGGGCAAACCATTTTCTGTTTGAAATCAGATCCGAACACATTTTAACGCAATTGGTGGCCAAAATTCAACAACTATTCCAGGAATAACACCAATTTCAATAGATACACCCCTGTTCAACGCAAATATCCTCAAAACCGAAATCAAATGACGAAGTACAATACCCAAAAAACATTCCACTTATAAATACTTATCAAAACGGCACCCCCAATCTAATTTCATATTTCTCAAATCAACACAACTCCCAAAGTCCATTCCGATCCAAAAATAATCCTTATAATCAATATAGTAAACCAGAGCCCATGAACACAAGCCGACATTTTTTACTTCTAAATACCGATCCGTCCACTTCGTTACGAATGACTTCGACTTCTTCATATATTTTGCTGCAGCTAAACGTGACATTTTCGGTCCTCTAGGGTGTAGACAAAGAAATACTGCTTCAAATCGCTTCTCGTACGCGGAACTCATTTTTTAAAACAACGTGCACTTTGTAATAGATTCACGAAACTGACAGTTTTTGCAATGCGTACTACAAAAATGATGGCGCTACCAAGGTGCATTCAAATTATTTTGATAACGGCACTCTATGTGCAAATTTTGCCGATCACGCTTCTACTAGACAGACTGTATAATTCTTGACAACCCAAAAACAGTTATACAAATCCCCGTAGGCATCCAAGAGGAAATATCCTCATAAATATGACTCACATCAACAAAACGCTTTACATAACAGAAGGAATATACAACGAAAAACATTGTTACAATCTCATGAAAGTAATAAATATTTCAGACGAACCACAGCTACTACTTATCGAACAGCCCATATATGTAGAAAAATATCACGTTGAAGAATTCATCGAAACCTTTCGAAACAAACAAATTAAATAATGGAAATATAGACTTTCTTCCATTAATTCGAACAGAACACTTAAATAGTGAAGACACCCGAAACATGCTAAAACTTTGCAAAAACTACAAGGGCAGGAACTGAAAACTTAACATTTACAAATCAAATTATACACAAGATAACTACGACAGATGACATATGTATATACACGAAATCTTATCGCTACCCTCTTACTTACTTACGTAATTCTACAATTTGTGGTTGGCGTCTTGATGTTGTAACACAAATTGAGGGACCTACAGTTGTTTCATGACAGAAATACATTCGGAGGAAAAACTGGCCAGGATTCAAAATCAGGACCCACCGAATGAAGCACGCACACGCTACACACTCGACTATGGTGGCCGCCATAATATTGAAGTCCAACGCCAAACTGTGGATATGCTTAAACAAGGAACGAGATTCTAGATAAATTAGGAAAACGTATGTACTTCACCACGCTTGATTTAGCAAGTGGCTTCCACCACATACTCCACTTCCCTTCAAGAACATATTCAAAGTATACAAACAGTGAACAGATGAACAGATGAATTACGAGCCCCAAATTTCCAAATCCAGCTAGATAAATAGAATTTCTTTACAAAGAAACCACTTTTCTTGGACATATTATTTCCACAGAAGGCCTTAAGCACAATCCCGTAGAAGTAAGTGCTATGAAAAACTTGTCAATACTTCGAACCCGAAAACATATTCAAAGCTTTATAGGTATTGCAGGATACTATAGAAAATTTATAAAAGATTTCTCAAAACTCAAAAAACCACTAACTGAATGCCTGAAAAAAAACAATAGAATTAAACGACCGTTATATAAATGCCATCAATACATGTAAATATATTTTAACTAACGACACACTGTAATACCCTGACTTTACAAAACACTTGATTTTGACCCAAAGACTGATAGATGGCGACAAACTAATATTTTATACTAGTCGCACACTCAAGTAAGGGATACTAAATATTTCCGTCTTAATCGTTTCGGGCATAAATTCGAGCTAACCTAATTCGAAATTGGTTAGATGATAGCTCAAACACATCTCCATCTTAAAAAAAAAATATATTTTCCATTTATAAAAAACAAAATTACTCAAACAATAAACAACTGCGATAAATGTCAAACTCTCAAATGTGACAGAAATCCCCCAATATAAATTTATTGAAATGACGAACAAATTCTTACAATAATAGGCAAATTCACAAAATTTGCGACACGATACAACCTACCATCCAATAGCAATTTGCTTATTACAATCTCTAAAAAATTGCATTAACTTGAACGGTGTACCAAGAAAGATAGGCCCAGATCAAGCTGTGTACTCTACTGCCAATATTTTCAAATACTTTTGTCGTCAATTTGAAGTCCAATTACACATCACTTCATTCCAACAGAGCACAATCAATGCTCCTTCTCCACTCTTACTGAAATATATAGGATCGTGGCATCAACTACAGAAAACAACCTAATTGAAAACCATGATATATTAACAGAAACACTAATTACATATAATAACTCAATACAAGGCAACTAAATTAAACTGTTATTATTATTTTATTAAACTCTTAAACTATTTTTGGTAGAATATTCAATGTCAATAATACATTTGGCAGCGAACAGGAATACCTTACAAACCTCAACGAATTTCAAAACACTCAATACCCTATCATTAAAGAAAGCTTGAAGCAGGGCACAAACCACAGAATAGAAATTAAAAAAATTTAAAACCAAATAATGGTTAGAAGAGAAGCAAGACGCAATAAAATAACGCCAAGATTCACAAAAAATAACCCCATTAAATTGACATACGAGATATAAATTGCCGACACAAAGTTGTAAAATTTGAACTGGGACCTGAATGAAGATACTATAAGAAACGGCAACAAAATACACCCCAATATCAACACCTTCGAAAAACTTCACAGGATTACTATATTTACGACAGTAACTAGACAAAAACTCGCAGAAAAGAAAATACATACACTGATTCCACTTAGCAGATCTAGGCGTGGTCTTATCCATGGGCTATGCACCGCATTCAATAAGAATGCTTACGATAGAATTTCTATAAATAAACAAATTGAAGCCAAATAAAGTAGATTACAAAGAAGTCGCATCCAATCCACCGTTCCTCTAACTGAAAATCTCGTCCAATTCACCATACCAGAACTAATTTGGCTTTGCTGATTGGTATTAGAATCTGATTAAATTCAATTGGTTTCTGTGTGTGGTGGATTGGACGCGAGTTTTTGCCACAGGAAACGAAACGTCATTCATCTTCCTTGTAATCTACGTTCTTTGCTGTGTGCAAAACATGTAAAAATCGTTGGACCAAGTGATCCACTATTGCCAAATTGTAGTGACTACAACTATGCTCCTATATAACGCAGTAGCGCTCCCACTCATGCCTCTTAACCACTGTTACATGACAATTGCTCGTGGGTTAAAGATCGTAACTATTAAAACATATGTTTTTGGCTGTGCTGCCAAGAAGGAAAACGAAAACTATTTCATTTAATAAAATAATAATCAAAATGAGTTTACAACGGTAAAAATTTACAGTGCTAAACGTGTGTTTATTTTGCTCTGCGTTTTTATTTAAATTATGTTTCATGTAATTTAGCCCGTTGCGTCTTGCAACATAAGTTTTAGTAAAATTATTGTGAAGGCAACTCTGGTATCATCCAATTGCGGGTTCGCTATTATAGAGAAATTATTACTACGTTTATACACACAGATTAAGGGAATTAATTAAAAGCGCCTTGACTCGGTTCACATTTCGGTCTAGTGTTTATACTGAAGGTTTTATATCGGTATCAAAGTAACCATCTTCAAAAACAAAACAAATCAGCTGTATGACATTTGCATACGTTTACCAAAATGGGAAGTCAGAAAAATTTTCTTTGGTTCTTCATTATAAAATCGTAGCGAAGAAAGATACCAGCTTTACTGAATCAGTTTTTAAATACCAATCTACCAAATTTACTGTTTGCCACAAATGGTCCGAAGTTTTCACAAACGGCGGGCACTGCAACAGTCTGAAAATGAGAATATATCGAAGCTTTCCGTATGAGTAAGAAATCATACATGGTGCTTTGCGAGAAGTTGGAACGTGTCTTAAAAAACGATTGTGTGCCTTGTATCACTCCTCCTAGAAAAACAAGATGCTAATTGTTTATATAAATAGGCTTCTTGTGGAGAATACCGAGTTGTTGGTTAGGGGTATACAAAAGCACTGTGCATAAATATTTTCACCTTGTTGTAAACGCATTATTACTGCTAAAAATCGAGTTTATTAAGTTTGCTTTTCAATACTATGTGAATCCACTTCTAAATTTTCTAAGTTTGCGTTCTCTGTCGGTACATCGCCTTGTAAAGTGTCTACACCCTTTACTGATACTGCAGGGCGGTTACCAAGAATTTCTTCCAACAGCTGGAAATACTCACAAGTTTGCCTAACAGCACCCCTGGTATTGTTATTGCGATTGCCTTTACAATAATCGCTTTTCAGCGATTTGAACTTCGTTCTAATTTGGAAGGTGTCCGTTTTTATTCCTCTGGAATTCATTTCGCGAGCCACTTCTTCAAAGATGCCTCGGTTCCTTTTATTTTGCTCTCTAACGATTTTAGTATATGCTATTCTTTTTTAATAAAAAATTATATGTATTATTTCTTTTTCTGTTCATAAGCTTCTTTGATTTTACTCTTCCATTTTATTTCACAACACGTATGCTCTTTCAGAAAATCAAATCACGTTTGGCATGCAATGCTACCACTTCCTTTCAATAAGTTCAGTAGCAGAAAAGTTTATTAGCAGTGAGCAGAGTATACAACTCAAACGCACAAAATAATAATTGTAATACCTGACATATATTGCTTTTTTATTATTTATTAACATTAAAAGAAATTTCAAGAAATCATAAACTGAAGATTATATGGTAACGCTTTTCTAATGCCGTTTAGCGCGAATCAGCTGTAGTGCTATTCACTAACTTTAAACGATGCGACAACTGTTATTTTTGACGGCAATATTTGCCGTTTGCACTAACGATTGTGCGATTCACTAACTTATTCTTGACGACACTTTACAGCTGTATCGTTGTATTTATTCAAAGTGGTAAAGAGTGGACCTCTGTCAAACTAAATGCCAAAATAACCGAAAAGCACAAAGAGGAATAGAGAAAAAACAAACGAACGCCTGCTGCCAAATATGAATTTCAGCGTTTTTATTATATTTCATTAAAGTGAAATAAGATACTAGTTTGTTTAAAACTACAATCGCTTATAATTCTTTTTATATATTACAATGTTCCATTGTAGCAGAATTCCGGACTATCCTCTGAGTGGTTTGGTAGAATAAACATCATCTCGGCTCCAAGGAATATCCGGAATCACCTGCAAATATGCCATGATTTTCGTTTTCAAAATTTTTTGTATTTAGGATTTACATTGTATATTTACATTTTTTTAATTAGAACCATTTATCTTTTATATTGATAGGTTCTAGCGGCTTTAAGCTTTTTCGTAACTAGCTGCTATCAACGACCCGTAAGTGAGCAATAGGGAATATCACTATGCCTCCTCATTATTAAAACTAAACTATACTTTTGTTTTTATACTTGAATTCTTGATAAAAGTTTGCTTTTACCATTTGCACATTAATTGAATTGAATGATTTGAATGTTTCCTTGGTGGCAAAATTGATATACATACATATGAGTACAATCGATGGACCCAATAGTGCCTCCCACAAAGGGAGACGACGCTGAAGCAAAGATTTCTTTAGCTACATGGCGCTCCACTTGGGTCATAGGAACCTCACTTTCTGGCGAAACAATGAATCATTGATTGCATCCGTTACCCGATGAATGCTACGGCTTACGGGTGACTGGCTCATGGATATTCCCCATTGTTCACCTACGGGTCGTTGATAGCAACCAGTTGCGAAGATCCTTAAAGCCGCTAGAACCTACCAATATAAAAGTAAAATTTAAAATTGCATACAAGCTTAAAGATTACACAAGCTACCTGTTTCTCAGTTGATATTGCTGTTATTCTGGAGCCTCTTATTTGTTTGCCAAGCTGATATATTAGGTATTCAGCCAAGTCTGGAGTTAACCGATGCAGCTTCTGAAATTCTGTTGAATTCAAATGAAAGGGATTGTCCACATCTCGGAGTAAACGCCAACCAACTGTTGGAGCGCTTACTTCTTCGTCCCCTCGTGATAAATCATATGCCAAATATTCAAACGGCATTATTTAATGTTCCTTTTTTAATTACAAGAAAACAAATCACTGAATTTTAAATTTATCTTTTATTTAAGTTGAACTCACGAATTTCACTTTTCTCGATTCAGTTAACAACATCAAATTTGCTGTTTAGTTTTCGGTCATCGACTAGCTAACATCAACAGCTGATTCGGCGAATGCGAAAATCGTTAAAAAATGGCTGCTGAATATCAGGGTCGTTAAAATTTTGGTTAAGTTGAGATAACCAATCGAATATCTTTAAAATAAGTTAGCGAATCGCACTACTGATCTCCAATTGGGTTTGAGAACGAGAGGTGTCTGGAGAAATAAACTTCCGCTTTGAAATGAAGGGTAAGTGAAAATACTTTGCATTATCAAAGCGAATTGAAATTGAGTTTATAAATATATTTTTAGTCGTGGCGAATTGAATTAAAGCGACTTATGTGTACGTATAAAAGTAGTAGATGAAAGTCGAATTTTTGTTCTAGAGAAGACAGCAAGTGAGCATGTTAAATATGCCTTGGTTGTAAGTAAATAAACGCACATAATTGGTTTGAAGACAAATATGAATGTGTTGAATTTTGTGTTTTTACTATAGGCCCGTTTCTTTGCACCCGAGTTGCAAAAGAACGCTCCAACTCGGATAAAATTTCCTTTAGTTGCAAAAGCGATTTGTTTAGTGTTATTTAAGAGCGTAAAATAGTTGTGCCTGCAATTTTTAGGTTTGTGCAGTTTTCCACTTTCCAACACTACATCTCAGGTCGGATATAATTTTACAGTGTTGGCTCAACTCGCATATTTTTCCGAGTTAGTGTTGTGGCTTTACATGCATTTTGTTATCCTACCTAGTATTCTTTTGCAACTAGGTTACAAAAACACGGGCCATATTGAAGGGGAATATTGGCGTGCGGGTATTTTCTGTTTTAAATAAAAGTCTCGGTTGTCAGGAGGGAACAATATTCTCCAACAATATGTTTTTAATTTGTATTGAATTCAAGTAAAGTCTGATTTAATTATAACAATTGGAAACAAAACAAATGTATGAGTTAAAATATAATGTGTCTTAAGGTTAGACGTGTGACGTTGGAAAAAAACGATGGTGCGCGACGACGTACGTCTCGATGAAGAGACCGAAGAACGAAGACTGCTATTCGCTGCCTATTCCCTTTACGTTCTTGTCCTCGGGTAGTAATTGGTATTCGGTTACAATATGAATAAAGGAAATACAATGTTTAAAATAAATGCTCATGTTTTAATGCTATTTACTAGTCTCGCAACGGCTTTTTTGCAACGGCAAAAAGTAACAAAAGTAACCTGCCGTTGGTACTCCGTAGAGTAATATCTAAGAGTAGTTTAGTGTTACTCAGATGTAATCCAGAGTTGGAGTATATGTTCTCGCCCTAGGATATCGTAATGTTAATTTAACCACTCTTACTTGATACATTTGGGCTACATTTGAAGTACTATTTTTCCCTTATGGAGTACTATTTTCATGCGTGCATGGGATAGACACAGAACAAAATAAAATTGAGTGAAACCTTAACAAACTAATGAATATTATATCAAAAGAAGATAATAAAATTATGGAACTCCAATATATTAGACAAATAAATTGCAGCAAGTATAGACCTTTAAAATAACCACCTCACGAACATCCCTGAATCAATTATTCAGTCGAAACTCAAAACAATACCGAAATTCATACTAAGCACCACAGAAATAGATGAAATATGTAAGGGAACGTAAAATCAATCATAACCAAAGAATATCTATATATACAGGGTGGGCCAAAAGAAACCAAGGGGTGTAAGAGTTTAATAACTTCTTCGTTTATTAATTTTTTTTAATTTTATTTATTTTATTAAAACGCGCATATCATCGGCAACGTCTAAATTTTGCAGTTAAATTTCAAGAGTTGGCCAGAAATGAAATCAACTTTATTAAAAATTTGATTATGAGTGATGAAGCTCATTTTCATTTGAATGGCTTTGTTTATAAGCAGAACTGTAGGTTCTGGGGTTCTCAAAATCCAAGAGCCATTCATCAACGCCAATTGCACCCCATCAGGTGTACAGTATGGTGTGGGATCACATCTGAAAATGTCATTGGGCCTTACTTCTTCGAGAATGAAAATGGAAGTGCTGTAACTGTAAATGGAGAGCGGTATCGGTTAATGATAGAAAATTTTTTACGTCCTGCTCTTGAAAACAGACCTGGCATGCGGTTTCAGCAGGACGGAGCCACTGCCCATACTACCCGAGACACAATGGCACTTTTAAGTAAAATTTTTGGAGGGCGAATAATTTCCAGAAATTCGGAAATTGTTTGGCCAGCGCGATCGCCAGATTTGACAGCACCCGACTATTTTCTTTGGGGTCCTTATCAATTTGGACATTCCATTCGAAAGATATCACAAGTTTAAAAATGTAAGTTATTTGAAAAATGTCGCATGGTCGCCGCTCACGCCGCACAGTGGTAAATTTTGTTCAGGGGTGCGGCAATAAATAGAAGGAGGCATCGTAGAGCTTTGAAATTTTGCACAGATGCATTTTAGGTAAAAATAAAATATTGACAACATTTTTTGGAAAATCCGCCCACGGACACGCCCACCTCCCATACAACTGAAACTTAAAAAGTGCTTTATTTTTGAAGATTTTCACGACCTTGAACATTTTCTATAATTTCTATAATCTTTATTTCTGGCTTCCTGTGCTCCCTCAGATAACAGTATAAATATTTGACAGCTGATCTGCATTTTCGTTTAGAAACCTTTGCATATGGCGATTAGCTTTTTTCCATTTCAATTTAAATTTCTGTAAAAATATGTTAACCAAAATTTTTTTAATTTTTCAAAGTTTTCCGTAGATATATTAGCGTTAGTTCTCGAAATAACACCAACAAGAACATCGATATCTTTCTCCCAATCAAAAGCGTTTCAGAATTTTCTTTATAAGATAATATTAAATAAGCCATTTCCGATAATATAATATAACTAGCGTAACCGGCTTGCGTTGCTGCTCCAATAATATTTACAAATAATATTTATAAAAACGGCCGAAAATACATTGCATATTGAGATTCCAGTAAATAGACCTTAACTAACATATCTACCTACATAGGAAACTTCTAAATACCTTAAATAACATACATTCTTGAATACATACATACGCTCTTACGAAGCACATATTAATAATTATCTATAAAATATACATATATATTATATGCATGTATATACTTATGTATACTCATTATACCTACTGCAGAACCCTTTATTTAAAAGATCCCAAATAAAGTATATACATATAATAAATATGCATGTGTTACAGCTACATATGTATGTATGTATGTACCTGCGTGTTTATTAAAATGCATTATACTGCAGAACCCTTTTTTCCTAATTTCTTGCGCAAGTGATTAGCGCTGCTAAGTTTTCTGTGGAAAAGAGTGAAAAGAGCCCAAATTAAGCAATTAAGGAAAATTTTTTGCTACCTAAATATTTTTTTACATGCTAAACAATGTTTCAGGAATTATTGTTATTTTTTGGAATATAGAAATTTCTGGCTCTATGAGAATAACATACTTAGGTGGCTGTACTGTATCGTAGTTGATTTATAATTTGTAATAATCACTTGATATAATAATATGTATATAGATTTATTATTAGCAACTGTTCTCACTTCTTAATAACCGTTATAATTTTTGCACTTGACAATATAATGCGTTTGATTGTGAAGCAAATCATGAACAATATAATTTACGCAACAATTCTCAAAGGCAAGTTTAAAGGAGAACAAGTTCTCATTCCGCGTATTCCTTTGATACCGACAGACATGCCTTTCGAATTCAAACGCATTCAATTCCCAGTTCGTCTTGCATTTGCCATGACAATTAACAAGGCGCAAGGCCAATCATTGGATGTTTGTGGTCTAAATTTAGAAAATGAATGTTTTTCACATGGGCAATTGTATGTACATAGCTTGTTTACGTGTTGGTAAGCCATCTGCTTTGATTGTGTTGGCACCAGAACAAAAAACGAAAAGTATTGTGTATCACAGAGTACTCGAATAAAGATGATTTTTTGCTAACAAAATTTTTTATTTAAAAAATAATTTATTTAATGTTTAGTTTAATTGAATGTAAATTTTTTGGTTTAGTTTAATAGTACAATGCTGCCATATTTAATTCGAAACGTCATCTGCTAGGTTATGAAAGTTGAAGTGGCATTGTTAGAATTGAATTGTCTTGCAATAGTTTCGTTGTATTTTTAGGTGAGACGTAGTCCGCGGGGGCTGTTAGTCTATATACATATATGTATAAAAGAAAGTGTCCGGAGCGATGTAATCCCATAACTCGAGAGTGGCCGAACCGATTTTAATGATTTGTACTTTGATGGAAAGGAATTTTAGTACGGGTTTAAAAAAAAAAAGAAAAAAATCTAAAAAAGGTAAAAAAATCATAATTTTAAAATATCTTATTTTGACCGCCCAGCGTGTTACGACAGTTTTTTTCGATTTTTTTTCAATTTTTTTTTCATTTTGTATTTATTTATTTTGGCAACAACCAAAAAACAATCAAATTTGAATGTAACATATCGTATCACAACTGAACTGTCAGATAGACACGCAAACTAACGCCATCTGTTATCGATCAATGGAGAAGCCAATTTTGTTTCATGTGTGGTGGCGCTGTCCACGTTGACTAAAAAGCTGTGGACGTTGACGTTGTTGTCCATTTTACATGGACTTGACGTTTCGTTTCCCCTCTATTTTATTCATACCTCTACTGTGGCATTTGATTCAGTTGCGCAGTTTCTTCATTCGTTGCTGTTTCGCCGTCAATATTGCACTTTGCGGATTCGTGTTTTGTTCGATCGAATAACGTTTGCCGGCCATTGCGCATTAAAGATTCGGATTTTTTCATTGCGATTTGGTGAGTTTTTGTGAATTAAAATTGATAACGAAAATATATAGAAGAATAGAAATGAATGGCAAATTTGCTAAAAGCTCTAAATAATTCTATGATATACCTAATTCATTCTATAAATCCCCCAAAACACTTCTGAAAATTTTAGGAATTAATTCCTCACTTTTTCAAATGTTTTCTTCAATACTAACAAATCTGTAGGTTGAAAATCAACAAATTATGATACATAGGCGATTTTAGTCAGTGAGCAACCATAAGTTGCGGTAGCTGTGTAGGTAGCACGTGCGAGTATCAATCCCAAGGTCCTGAGTTCAAACTTTGTGGCTGCTGCTTTTAATTCTCCTAAAGCCAAATTTGCTGAAAGCTCTAAATAATTTTTTGATATACCTAATTCATTCTATAAATCCACCAAAACACTTTTGAAAATTTTAGGAATAAATTCCTCAATTTTTCAAATGTTTTCTTTAACACTGTAGGTTGAAATTCAACAAATCATGATCTGCTAAATACGATAATCTATTTCTATGACTGAAAATCATACAAAACATTCATTGAAATCGGATACAACATTGGTGATATCAGCAAATGATTTTTGTGTGGCTGTTGCATTGTTGGCTATTGGGATTTGTCTGTAAGAAGTGGTACGTTTCTATTGTTGTTTCATTGTTTTCAAATTTTCTATTCGGGATTTCATTGTATTGCAGTTGTTCTTCATAATGCCACCAACGAAAAGATCTAATTTAGGCCGACGTTCAGCTGGTGCACGAGCAGTGTCGACTCATCGTGCGAATATGAGTCAAGAAGATAGAAACATTGCGCAACAACGAAGAAATGCAAACCACGTCTAAATTCGTGCGCAACAAACAGAAGAACAACAGCAGGCTGTAATCGATTCGCGTAGATTGGCACAACAAAGTCGTCGAGTAAATCAATGTGGAAATTTATCGGTGCAAAAACGACGAATAAATACTGAAAATAGACAACAAAGAAGAAGTTCTGGCAATGTCAATTTGCTTCGAGTAGCATTCCGATATGATTGTGCATTCGATTATCGATCTCTTCCCGTCGTTCAAATTGGGTCTATGGTTGTAGTATGTCCACATTGCAACGCATTGAAATTTCCAGGAGAAACACCTGGATTGTGTTGCCTTAGTGGAAAAGTTAAATTGCCAACATTGCCATCGCCACCGGAACCATTGCGATCGTATCTAGAAGGCGTAACAACAGATTCAAAGCAATTTCTTGCAAATGTTCAAAACTATAATGGGTGCTTTCAAATTACTTCTTTCGCTGCATCAGTTATCAATGAAGGCGGATATAATCCGTCGTTCAAGGTAATTCCTGCTCGAAAGAGTACTCTTCCGTTTCCTTTGAATGACCGCATTTTATTAATTTTGAATTCGTCTCTTGGTAACCAGATTCAAGGGCAGGTGCATCATCGTGCTGGGCCATTATTGCCGCTTCCTGATGGCGAATCCATTTTCTTGCAAATCTATTTAATTCGAGAGCGATTAAATAAACCGTCGTAGTGCATTGTACAACAGAACGAAAGAAGGCATCATCAGAGAATTGCAACGAATGCTTCATGACCATAATGAATTGTTTGGATTATTTAGGATTGCGTTAGACAGAATGCAAACAGATGATCATCAAATCGTGATTAAAGCGGATAAAAGGCCTAACGGAGCACGCGAACGTCAATACAATGCACCGACAATTGATGAGGTTGCCATTATTGTAGTCGGTGAGCAAATGGTGTCACGGGATATTGTACTGACGCGCCGAAACAATGGACGTATTAGTGAGACACATCGGTCGTATGATGCACTTCAGTATCCGCTCATGTTTTGGAAAGGTGATGACGGCTACCACTTTAACATCAAAATGTTAAATCCAGTTAATGGTTAGTAGACTTCTTCCTTCAATCATGTCACCAAATCAATCAATTAAATGGAATCTTAATTTTATTTTCAAACTTTGCATTTATTTGTTACTTTGGATTCATTTGTTATTAGGTGAAGAAACAACGAAGAAAGTAAGTTCGATGAACTACTATGCATATCGTTTAATGATTCGTCAAAATGAGGATAACTATCTGTTGCGATTTCGGCGATTGCTTCAACAATTCTGCGTGGATATGTATGTCAAAATCGAGACTGAACGGCTCAATTACATTGGTTTTAATCAAGCGAAGAGTACATTCATTTGCGGGGTGCAATAAGAACTGAAGGTGATGCGAGGAATCTCGGTCGACTAACATGTTCCGGATCCAAATGCCGGTGATGAAGTAACGCGGTATCAAATTCGAAGATATGTTAGTTACAATGAGGCTCTTTGGCGAATTTTTTCATTTCCAATTCATGACCGCCATCCAACTGTAGTTCATTTGGCGGTGCATCTGGAGAATGGTCAACGTGTTTATTTCACTGAACACACTGACATTCAACGTGCTGAAAGACCACCAGCTACAACATTGACCAGTTTCTTTTCAACATGTGAGAGTGATCCATTCGCACGAACATTGCTCTTCTCTCAGATGCCGCGTTATTACACTTGGAATGCTTCATCGAAAAACTTTCAACGGCGAAAGCAAGGCGAGCGAGTTCCGGATTATCCCGATGTATTCTCAACAGATGCCATCGGTCGTATTTACACAGTGCATCCATCTAGAAATGCAGAATGTTTCTATTTGCGATTACTGTTGGTGAATGTTCGTGGGCCAACTTCATTCGAGTCACTTCGAACCGTCGATGGAGTACTCTGCCCTACATATCGTGATGCCTGTCAACGTTTGCAACTGCTGGAGCATTCTCCACATATTGGGATAATACTCTTGCTGATGCAATTATGTGCGCACCTGCAAATCAAATACGTTCAATGTTTGCAATCATAATTTCGACGTGTAATCCATGAAATCAGAAAGATTTGTGGGATAAATACAAGGACAACATGTCAGAGGATTTTTTGCATCGAATTCGAGCTGCAACCGGAGATTTCAATTTGGGAATGACTGATGAGATTCATAATGAATCGTTGATTGCGATTGAGGATATATGTTTGCTTATTAGCGGCAATTTGATCTGT
>OX639998.1:23655151-23831621 GCA_951828415.1 Anomoia purmunda | reverse complement strand
GGCGTTTTAAGTCTTCCAACGACATGATTGATATAAAGTGAAACAACTGTACGAAACTCGCAAGTATAGAGTTGGTCAAATAGCGAATGTAGCGACTTGTATCGATGGTCTCACACTGATATAAGCAATCGATTTAAGTATCAACCGCGAGGATACCAATATTGAAGAAAATGTACGAATGATACGAGTGATCGGTGTGCGTTTTCAATAAGCGATATGTAACTGTATTGGATGATTTCTCTCGCAACCTCCAATGTAACGAGAGCGAAGTGTGTATGCTTTGCAGCTAGTAGCGACAACAGTTAAGCGATGATAGCGCAGCGACGGCAGTGCAGTGATTTGTGCACAGCGACGGCAGCGCAACGACGGCAGCGCAGTGATGGCAACGTAGCGGTTTATGCTCAGCGTCGGCGGCGCAGTGATGGCAGCGCAGCGACAGGAACGCGCGACTAATGTACAGACAACGAAGTAACGGGATTAACCGCGGTGTCACGCCACGTAGATTCAAGGAAAAGTAGCAACAACAAAACGGCAGCGAAGATGACTCGTTGTCTAGCACGGCAAAGCGACGAGAAATAGTCCAATAAATTTAAACGTTTTGTTAAATTTTTGATTTTTAAGCACTTCACACACGGGCCCCACGTTGGGCGCCAAAATGTTGAGGCAATGCGTTTTCTTTGCCTGAGAAAATGTTTTACGATGTAGGGGTGTGCCCAGTAACAGCAGATGTGCTGTGCTTTAAAATGTAAATGTCCGTTTTGTTCGAGCGACAAATTGCAACTGAGTTTGCTTTATTCAATCTGCATACCCATGACAGAGCATACGGAATGCAAATATGTAATTTAGGAATGCAAATATGTATGTACATATTTGCATGCTATTGGAAACAGTTTGACCCAACAATAATAATAATAATAATAATAATAATAATAATAATAATAATAATAGTAATAGCACTAATTTGGCGCTTACATCATTTTTCTCGATGTTTGGCCGAACTTCTACAATTTGTGGTGATCGCCTTGATGTTGTACAAATTGAGGGGCCTTCAATTTTTCGCCGATTCCGAACGGCGAGTGATTTTTGTGAGTCGTTTTTTCATGGCAGAAATACACTCGAAGGTTTCCCATTGCCTGCCGAGGGGCGACCGCTTTTAGAAAAAGTTTTCTATAATTGTTGCTGTTACTTGCCCCGGCCAGGATTCGAAACCGGTATTATTATTAAGTATTATTCACGAAGTCAGAAGTAATATACTCCGGATTTAGTTGTACACTAGTATTACCGATAACTGTTATAGTATACAATAACTAGCAACCTGGCATATGACGTCATGAGCAGGAGTGGATTTACCATGAGGGCAACTGGGTCAGCTGCTGGCTCATTCATGCATGTAAGGACACCCATCCTGTGCGGCTTTTCATAATGATCCAGCAATCTTTCCACGGTCATTATTTATCACTTTTAGTTACGCAAATAATTGGAATCACACTGGACTAAAAACTTAGAAAAATTAAGTACAGTATAAAGAAAATCATTTGAAGCTGATACTTTGAAACAACTCAAAACTTTCGATATTACAAAAAACTCTAATTACAAGCAAACTGTATCTTTTTATCAACTTCGACTTTAATAAATTGACACAAGCGTCACGAATTGTTAAGAGATAGTGTTGCTCTGCACATATTATATAAGCACGTTGGAGATGCTTGGTTGATTGGTTTAAGTGGATTGTCACCTTGGAGACAAGCAGTTAGCAAATTACCTATTTTGATTCCATAAAACTCGGGCTAAAACCATCCTGTGCAGACTGCCGCGAGTTTGTAGGCACTTTCTTTGCTCATACCCAAAGGAGCCTGGGTTTAAGCGGATCATAGGGCGCCCAGAGCTGCCTGGAAATCCTATACGACCCTATACGGTTTCACCTCTGATTAGCTTTTGAGTAGTAAAATTCGGTACCGCGTCGGACACGGTCAATGCATTCCCAGGACCCATATTATGTTAATCTCAACGTTGGAGAAACTCTAAAACATGTCAATAAAAGCACAATAAATAAATACCAATGAAATACTATATCCTCCGTTATGAATTTTGAGTTTATGTAATAATACGTTCTTACAACCTTTGAATAATTTGTTTCCGCCCTTTTTGGCAAAAACCACTGTTGTGCACTTTTACCCTTGTTTTAGGGATATTGTGTATGAACTATCCCATCAAAAAGTTAGTAACTTCGCGAAAAATCCTTCTCATGGACTCCAAAATAGTTCACAATATTATATTTTACATCACTAGTGGTAAACGTAGGGACAATTTTACTTTCGACAGGTGGAAAATAAAATTAGTTTTACTCAACTTTTGCATGTCTGAAATTAGTCCATTGGGTGGCTATTTTATGCCCACCGCGAAGACCTTGTGCGCGGGAAGATAACACTCCAACATCTACAGTCGCGGCGGTCTGATATGCAAATTAATTAAATGAAACTGTTCAAATTGTATTTTTATTGAAACTTTATTTTATGGCAAGCGCTGGCTGTGCCGGTGAGCTCACTCTGGAAACTGAAACTAATTCTAATTTTAAGCTACGAAGTTACCTGCACCTTTGCCTTCTAGCTGGCTTTCTTGTTATTGTTGGGCAACAACTGCACTGCACCAGCTATTGCGCCCGGATGCGCTGTAGACGCTTACGTTAGCAACTTTTCGGTTAGCACAGCGAGTTACCGGTGGCCAGCGTGAGAATCTGAATCTGCTGACTCAGGCCACGCGCGGACTTTTGCCCGGTATCGGAGCTGATCGCGTTAACTCCTCCCCTTCTAAGTGAAGGCTGTCCTCAGGCTTCTTAAAACTGTCAATGACGGCCTGTAAGTCATGATGCTGACGCCTTTTATTTCGCCTCCAATATAGTTTAAGGAGAACGTAGCAGCTTATTACGATGGTTATGGTAGCAAGACTTGAAAGTGTCGGTCCTGTGATAACTTTGGCTTCAATTTCTCCAATATAGCGCAAGTTTTTAATACCCATTCTGCGGAGGTACGGCAAGCTCAATATATCATGGTGACTGGTTATATTGAGAAGTGTCGTCGTTGCCGAACTCGGCAATTTCCTCAGTATGCCCCTATGGTTTTTATAGGAAGTCCCATTGATTTGGACCTCATCTTCAAAGGTAAGTAAATAAGTCCCGGTTACAGTTTTTTCGGAGTCTTCGCTAGTCTTGATCACCGCGGTGTCGTCATTGATAATAACGATACCGTCATCCACCACCACAATAGGATCAAGGTGGCTGGGACGTGTGCTGCAGTGAGCGACGCTACCGGAATGGAGCTGCTGCGCGCAGGTTGGATGGCGAAATCTTTTGCAAAATGTCGATGTAAGTGTCACGCTACAATTTCCGATCGCCAGGATTTGATTGTTACAGTCTGCGATATTGTTGCTGGTTGCAAGGTGCAGGATTGTTTCATTGTGTTGGACAGGGAAAATAATAATTTTCTTACAAACGAACATTGGTTTAGGATACTTAATAATAAAATGTAAAAAATTATTGTCTAATAAGACCTTGATAAATGATACTTCCATTAAGTCTGTTATAGTTATATTAGTAGAGCGCATATCGATAATATTCTTTTCATCATCAGTGTTTAGTATCAGTGGATTTATTACACCTATCTTTGCAAGGGTAATGGTCGAAATTAGGGTTTCAATTTCTGATATTATAATTCTGTTTCTTGCAAGCAATGTTTCGTATAAATTACTGCTATATACTTATCTGCCTAGCATTTGAGGCTTTAATAATGAAGTTGACTCTTTCTGTTAATTTATTTATCCTTTCCTGCACCTCCGTATTTATGACGATCTGCTGGTTTTCTGAGTTTATGAGCTCCTGTTGTTGGAATTTTAAATTTTCAAAGTCGTCAAAGTCTGGTGTCCCTGCGATAACTTTCAACGCAGTTCCTAAAATGTTTAAGCTCCTAGCCTGTCTGTGATGGGTGTCTAATGTTGCCAAAAGTACCTTTATGCGCGCAGTGTCAGAGTCCAGTAACATTCTCATATGAGATGAGGGGAAGTGTGTCATAAGTCCTTTCGTTTCCTTGGTTATTTCCATGTACAAAGTAAGGTTAGTGGTATGTTGCAGATACTCAAAGTCTTTCCAAACAGTTACATCTCCGTCTTGAAGTGGTATATAGTCACAGTTGGAGTAGTCCGTTAACTTAGGCGTCGCCGTCCGAAAGAGAAGCATCTCTATCAAAATCCTAAAAATTGGTAAGAGTAAATAAATCACTCTGTATGATAACAAAGATAATTTTTTAAATATATGTAAGAGAAATATTTATAAATAATTTGTTGCCTAACCTTCTGTTTGTTTTTACTAAAACACGTTCCCCAACTTCAAACACTCTGTTCTGCCTAGATCGGTTATTTCTCTCTAGTTGCTCTTGCTGGGCTTTCGTTATTTTAGTAATTATCTGCTTCCTCATCTCCAATGGAGTAGCATGGATTACGTCAATCGGTTTCTGGTTGGTGACGGAATGAATTGACCGATTGTATTCGACTGTAGCTAGTAATATGAGGTCAGTTGTTTCGCTAGACTTTCCTTCTAGTTTTAGGCATCTTGCGATCTCCAGGAGCGTGCTATGTAGGCGCTCTACCTGCCCATTCGATGTACTATGAAGCGGAGGTGCATTTACCACATCTACGCCAAATCGATTTTTTAATAACGACGTTATCGTTTCAGAATTGAACGACGCCTCGTTATCGCAATAAATAATCTTTGTCTTTGGGAAAAGGTTTATCAATTGTATTATCGGAGCTTTTATGTCAACAATAGTACGAGAAGGTACATGCTGAACCACCGCGAACTTTGAAAATTTGTCCACGCAAGTAAGGAAGTATTTCTTATCTGTGGAAAAAATGTCAATATGCAGAATTTCTCCTGCATAGGATGGCGTTGGAGTAATGCCGAGTTCTTGCTTACAAGGGTGTCTGTCGTATTTGCCCTTGTTACAAACTTTACAGTTTGCGACAACTTCGTTCGCGAGTTTGGTCATTTTTGGAAAATAATAATCACAGAGGATTTGTTTCACATTTTCTTGGGCTGCTCTGTGGGCACGATTGTGCTCGGTAGTGACTATCTCCCTCTGTTCTTCTTTGTTGGTGATATCCAATACCATATTTTTGCAATGCCAAAACTTCGTTGACGGAAAACACCTGACCAATTCATGTTGAATCTTGGCAAGTATTGGAAGGTCGCAATATATCGCATTTACCACTTTCGGGTTAACAACTAGTTTAATATCATCAACAAGTGCATTCGTATCCATGAATTCGATTATATGGCGAGTTTTTTCGCTGAAATATATGAAATTTCTCTTTAGAGGCAGGGTTGTTTCCTCTAACACGATTTGGTTTCTGAAACAATTGAGCGGTTTATCGGTTGTTTGGATTGTATATGTCAGCGATACTTCGCTATGGATTGTGGCAAGATCAGATTGTGCCTCCTCTTCTAGAGCATGGATGTTTTGTCGTGATAGTGCATCAGCAACATAATTTTCCTTACCCGGTTTATAAAAGATTTGAGCGTTGTGCTCATCAATAAAGGCCTTCCAGCGCTTAATTTTAGCGTTTGGGTTTCGGTCAGAAACTGCAAACGTAAGTGGCTGGTGGTCTGTGAAAATGTTGAGGTTTCTTACGCCATAAAGGTAATTTCTAAGGCTTTTAAGAGCCCAGACGATTGCCAGTAATTCGCGTTCGTTGGTAGCGAAATTCTGTTCGCGGTCTTTCAGGGTCCTGGAAATCATTGTGATTGGTATTCCACCCTGAGATAATACGGCTCCTATACCCAACGATGAAGCGTCGGTCGTAAGATCAAACGGCTTCTTGAAGTCTGGGTAGGGTAACGTAACGTCCTCTGATGCCAGGACCTCCTTTAATTTATTAAAGGCATTTGCTTGATTTTCATCAAAAACTATTTTAATTTTCTTTGATTGAGTGGCTCCAACTTTACCGTTTTCTCCTTTTAATATGTCTGTTAAAGGCTTTGCGATTGATGCAAAATCTTTAATGAAACATCTATAATAACTCGCTAGACCCAAAAAGGACCTAGCATTGAACAGAGTAGAAGGCTGTTCGTAATTACTAATCGCTTCAACTTTACTAGGACTTGTTTTGATACCGTCCCTACCTACAACGAAACCTAAGTATTCGACATTTTCTTTGAAAAAGTGCGATTTTTCGCGTGAGATTCTCATATTGGCTTCATATAGCTTTCTTAAAACCCATTCAATATGCTCGACGTGCTTGTCTTTCGTTTCTGAGAAGATGATTACATCATCGACGTAGACGTAGCAGGATTTTCCTATTTGTTCCCTTAAGACATCATCGATGGCTCTCTGAAAAATGCTGGGTGCATTTTTCAGACCAAAAGGAAGTCTACAGAACTCGTACTTCCCATTAGCTACTGAAAAGGCTGTCTTTTCCCTATCTCGTTCAGCGAGTGTTATTTGGTGAAAGCCCGATTTTAGGTCGAGCGTTGTAAAATGCTTAGCTTTTCCTAAATTTGACAATATAACCGTTACGTTCGGGATGGGATATTTGTCATCGATAGTTATGTGGTTTAATTTTCTAAAATCGATAACAAGACGTTTTTTAATATTACCTTGATCGTCTCGCCCTTTTTTATCTACAACCCAAATCGGGTTATTATACGGCGACCTAGATGGCCGTATAATATTATTTTTTTAAAA
Organism: Anomoia purmunda; assembly: GCA_951828415.1. Classification (NCBI taxonomy): domain Eukaryota; kingdom Metazoa; phylum Arthropoda; class Insecta; order Diptera; family Tephritidae; genus Anomoia; species Anomoia purmunda. The sequence goes on along the minus strand of OX639998.1, from coordinate 23,824,890 downwards.
ATCCCGGATTTCGGCGCTTACAAAATCTGCCACACCCATAGGGTAAGGATACAGCTTGGAATAGACGGGGTCGTCGCTTTCGGTGCGAATAGTGGCGACAATATTCGTATTATATGGGAGTCCCTCATTAGGATCCGAGAAAACACCCATTAAGTTTTTAATAGTTTTTTGAAATTTACTCCTTACTACCTGTGGTACCTCTATATCTTCCACCTGCGTGAAATTAACATTCCCACACTTTAAAAATTTCAACTCCTCAGTACCAGAGTCAGTTGTGACATTTCTGTCCTTGAAATTTAGCGTGGCATTTGTCTGTGGTAACAGATCCAGCCCTACTATTGCATCGAAGGTTGAGAGAGTGGGTAGTAAAAAGAAGGCACTGTTTGTGCCAAACAAGTTAATTATACATTTTTGCTTAATGACATTGAAGCCATGAATTGACTTCACTAAGAAGCGATTATCTACTGGAATTATGTTCCTAAGTTCCTTCAGAGGCTTAATATAATTTTTTGATGCCCCTGTATCGATGAGTAATTTTATTTTTCTCCCTGCAATTGTCCTTTCAATGAAAGGTAGCAGGGAGTCTTGTCTAAAAAATTAATTTGATCTAAATCGGACCACTCGTCACCCATTGCCGCAAGTTCTGAGTCTGCTATGGCTTGATATTCGTCACTCTCCTGGTTAGAATGACATTTGTCGCCGGATAGGTGGTTAATTCTCTGTTGCTTTGGCCCCGTGAAGCGACCAGAACTATTATTTGGTCTTTTTGTTGTATGGCCTTATACCTGGCCTTGATTAGTGCGGTCCTGTACAGATCTTCGGAATGGAAGGTTACTGTTGGATTGGTGCTGTGTAGTCTGCCTATATCGTTGCGAAAGATCTACATCCATTGGTTCGGCTGGCTCTAAATTTTGAGCAGGTCTGTTACCGAAATTCTGACGCCTACTAAAATGCGGATTTTTTTCCTGATATACGTCTTTCGTCTGGTATCTTCCGCCTGTAAATTTTTCTCTAGGTTGTTGCCTCGTTTCGAGCCTTTGGGTTTTATCCTCTAGGCTCCTGGCATAGGTACTTGCGAACATGTACCGCTCGTGGTTGGATTCCACTTCTTGTGCTAGCGCTAGAGCCGAAGGTAGGTCCTTAGGCTGCGCCGAAAATAAAACGTCACTAAGTGTTTTTTTTGTCCCTGAAATGAACACACGCAATGCGTCCATTCTGTACTTCTCATTTAGTGAGGCGGCTATGAATTTGTCATAGGTCATGATTGTCTTGTTTGTTAAAAGCGTCAATTTCTTTTCCACCTCATCATAATTTGCAGGAGTGTCAGACTGCCCTGTCGGAGAGTGGACATCTCCTGCTCAATCAGGTAGATCGGTCGTTTATCTGAATAACTAAAGTCAAGGCGGCTAATTATGGCTTTAAAATTCAAAACGGTGTTGAATGATGCCAACACCATGTCGGTTTGGCCTTTAATTTTATTTCTAATAATTGCAACTGCTTGAAAGTGCTTAGAGCTACCTTCGTAATTCTCAAAAATTCTATATGCGGTGTGTGCCGCTTGTCTCCACGAGACATACGCTTCTTGTCTACCATCAAAGTCCGGTAAAGACTTAACGATATCTAGAGGTTCGTCGCACCGTACGTCTGGATTTAGTTCTATTTCACTATACGTTTCTACCGCAGGAGTGACTGCCATAGTGTTCAATTGCCGGGTTATGTCCCTTAGTCTATGTTCGAAACTTTCCTGTTGTACTGCGAGTGCGCTACTTATAGCACTCTCCACAACTGCTCTTAGTTGTTCAGGTTCTAGCGCCATTTTTTTATTTTGATCTGTTGCCCTAGTGTCTGTCCACCAATTTCCCTGATTATCTTCAATACTACGCTCTCTTCTATCGACTTCTATTTTATTAATGCTTTCGAACAGTCTACTCAACTCACGATCACACATAAGTATTTTTTTAGCAGAATAACAAAGTATTTTCTATTCTTACACAACCACTAATTCACATTTCCCTTGCAGAGATTTACATTAAGCTGGTTCTATTTTCAAATAAAGTTTATTCAAAAACTATTTTATTGAATTAAAAGATCGATATAAACTACGAATGCTCGATAATATTTTGTAGCATAATTTCACAATATTCTTTAATTTTTTCACAACTTTTTATTGTACTTCCTGTACAGGGATTCACGTTTATACAGTTACAACGCTAATGCAGACCTTTATCAAAAAAAAAAATTTTAATAAAATTACAAAGATCAATGTAAATTAAGGTCACATATAAGTATTTGTAGCAGAATTACATAATAATCTTTTATTTCTCGTGCAATGATTCACAATTTTACTGTTTCACCGGTAAAGCGAAATTTACATAATTTTTATTAAATTACAAAGACCAGTATCAATTACGATCACTCATAAGTATTCTGCCACGAGATTACACAGTATGCATAAAAATTCACGTTAACAAATTTACTTACAAAGGTAGATACACCTACAAGTACATGTACAAGTTTACACTGTTTTGCGCTCTACTTACAATAGTTTTAAGTGGTTGGTTATTAAGGATATATGTGTCATGTCGAGTTGATTGATGGGTCCTTATTCGGCTTTCCTCGCTCCTTTGATAAGTCCAATTAATTGATTTGTTCACTTTGCCTGTTGGGCGCCAATTAATTAAATGAAACTGTTCAAATTGTATTTTTATTGAAACTTTATTTTATGGCAAGCGCTGGCTGTGCCGGTGAGCTCACTCTGGAAACTGAAACTAATTCTAATTTTAAGCTACGAAGTTACCTGCACCTTTGCCTTCTAGCTGGCTTTCTTGTTATTGTTGGGCAACAACTGCACTGCACCAGCTATTGCGCCCGGATGCGCTGTAGACGCTTAAGTTAGCAACTTTTCGGTTAGCACAGCGAGTTACCGGTGGCCAGCGTGAGAATCTGAATCTGCTGACTCAGGCCACGCGCGGACTTTTGCCCGGTATCGGAGCTGATCGCGTTAACTTGCACATTAAATCCTGATCCCTATAGATTCCTGGCAGATTCCATATAGATCCACAAAATGGTACTTGATTTTTAGCATGAATATACGTAGAATCCATGTAGATCTCCGCTGATCCATGCAGATCCGTACAGATTTGATGTAAACCTGTGCCCCATTTTCTTAAGTAGATTCACGTAGGAATATGGATCCCATGGAGACTTCGGCGGGCGGAATAAACTGATATGCATACGTATTTTTGTTTTTTTGTGTATTTGTGGTACATAAAAAAATTTTGCCATTATAATAAAAAGAGTGCAGCATTTTAACAAGTTCGCGGCATTCAACTTTGAAACACAATAAATTCTTCAGTAAAATACATAGAATATTGACTATAGCAAAACTTACCAAAAATATTTGATATAGAATCTACGCAATTAAAAGAAAAGTTATTGACTAACTGCGAAACTGGGAAAGCGCATATGTACTGGCATAAAAATCAATTACTGCTCTATTATACTCTCTTTTACTACTCACCGAAACCCATTTTGCATATATGTTTGTATGTTTATACACTATTAAAATGTTTACGTAAAAAAATCATAACACACAATCTAGAGGTGACGGAAAAAATGGGTCAACGGAAATAGACTTACAATATTGAAATCTTCATATATTTTTCCTATTTTGACACCACGAAACGATCATTTTGCCAAGAATTAACTCGGATATACTTAGTCGTACTGAGGCAGAGGGGGTTTTTATGCACCCATAGCGCACACATAAAATCACTCTGAAAGCCGGCGTTCCAACTATTCTTTTGCAAATTTAAATCTCACCAAAATGGTGGAACGAACCTTAAGTTCAAGGCGACGCCAGAGAAGCGGAAATTTTGACCTCCAGTACCGCTTATACCTAACAATTCTCATTTCCATTTAAACGTATACAATTTCTGGTGAGTCTATATTTGCGCTATGGCCATAAATAAAGCACAATGACAAACGACGCGCGTTCTGGGCTTGGGCCTTAGTGTAAGTTGGCCCTATCACGTGCGAGTGAGGCTCATAATTTGTTTGTTCATGTTTCCAATGCTGCATATTACATAAAATTTTATATACAAGGAAGCTTTATATACTAATACTTTTACTGAAATAAAGTAGTAGCATAGAGTTCTATGTACATCTATGTATCTACATATGTATTTGTTTTTATTCTGTGGTATATCGTCCGCCTAAGTAAAGGGTGGTTAAATTTAAAGGGCCGATGTTGAATGTGAACCACACCTAAACGTCAAGTTTTTTTTCTGCATTTCATTCGACATTTCTCAATTTCAGCCTAATTCAAGAGTGATTGTCGAAAAACCAATGCACCCACAAAGAGTGACTGTTTGGTGCCGTTTAAGGGCTGGCGGCATCATCGGGCCGTCTTTTTTCCAAAATGAGGCCGGTCAGGCAGTTACTGTGAATGGTGTTCGCTATCGTGAGATGACAACGAACTTTTTATGGCCAGAATTGGAACATATGGATGTGGACGATATGTGGTTCCAACACGATGGTGCCACTTGCCACACAGCCAACGAAACAATGGGTCTTTTGCGCGACAAATTCAATGGCCGTGTTATCTCACGTGGTGGCGATGTCAATTGGCCACCAAGATCATGTGATTTGACACCGTTGGACTACTTTCTTTGGGGTAATTTGAAAGAAAAGGTGTACGTCGATAAGCCAGCAACAATTCAAGAGCTAAAGGATTAGATAATTCGGCACATTAACGGCATAGAACCTCAATTATGCCTCAGCGTTATCGAAAATTTGGACCATCGGAGGTGTGCCGCCGAGGTCGCGGCGGACATTTTGCCGATATTTTGTTCCATACATAATTGAACCACACCATATTATCATAATAAAAAGAAATTACAATAATAATTATAATTTCCAAAATAATTTGTGTTTTATTCAAAATCAACATCGGCCCTTAAAATTTAACCACCCTTTATAACACAACGTTTACCACACGGCAGGTATGCAGTTGAAAAAGTAGGTGACCATGAAGGACCTCAGAAAAAAATTACAGTAGCAGAATATATGTATGAAAGCGTGGTGTACCTCGTTCGGGTCGAACGATATATCAGGACGGCCGAATGTGGGAGTGACTCAAGGACGGGTAACCCGAAGTGGACAAACATATTAATTACTAATCAATGCAACCCTACGGACTTGACGAAGAAGACGAGACGCTGACTGCAGGCACGACGAACAAGACAGTTGCTATTGTACGTTCATATGAAAGACTTGTGTTTGATTCTCCGTACTACAGTAATTATATTCAATAAGTGTCAAATAGAGTACAAATCTTACTAAACTCATTTATAAAAAACTTTTGTAAACGTTTATATCAAAGACTTTGTGTATTATTATCATATATATATATATATATTAGAGCAAGGTACAAAGTATATATTAATCCAAAAGCACTGTCAATATCTAAAAAAAATATGTCTCTATTGGCGCATCAAAACGAGCCGGGTTTACTAGTATAACAAAATTTTGAAATCTTAAACGACGTTTAAACCAAAAAGGGAAATCAGTATGAATTTAGTTATTTCTCTCCCCAATTGAATTCTTTATACCAAATTTGAATTAATGCGTGATTTAATTTATTAAAATATTGAATATTTGCTGTAAATTACCATATATGAGAGGTGGCTTTAACCTGACTTCTATTGATTTCAAAATTGTGATTTCTGACTATAAATGCAAAGTGTACGTAATATGGTAGAATTTGGGAAAAAGTTTCGGAGATATATAAATTGGCTCTAAGGTGGGCGATACCATGGCCATTCTCAACACTTATGATTCCATGTATTTCATTCTTAAACCCAATCTTGTCTATCGAATTTGAGCAAATTACCTAGTAATGTTAATAAATATCGGAGTTTTTTTGCCGTTATATGAGAGGTGGTGGTTTTTGTACAAATTTTGCAATTTTCGATATTTTGCTTATTGTCTTGAAATGCAATGTATGCACCAAAATTGGGGGAGCTTGGTGGCATAGTTTTTGAGAAATATGCTGGTTGTTTGCTTATGGGACTTCTCCATCATAATAAATTTTATCAAATTCTCTTTAAAAGTTACTTAAATAACGCGTTTTTTTGATTTCTGAAAATTATATGAAAGGTGGACGTAGTTTTTGTCCGACTTTAACAATTTTCGTACTTTTGCTTATTGACTTAAAATGCGGTATGCGTACCAACTTGGTAGAGTTTAGTCAAGTAGTTTCGAAAATTTTCGGAGTTTTTCTCTAAAAGTGGGCGGGGTGAAAAAAAGTTTAAACGCGTATTCCTTTCCCAAACCCGGGCGGACGGACAGACATAGCTCTAAGAATTTCGGTAAATACTTACATATATGTCGATATATATCTCGGTTATTTTATGTTGTTACGAACAACCGTTAGGTTAAAGTTATAACACCCTGGACACCACTAGTGCGCACATGACACTAAAGATGCCACAATGCCGAAATCGGGTTGTCTCCAAACCAAATTTGACAAGGGATGACGGAATATAATTTCCTAACACATCATTCATTCTTTACTGAACACAGATAATATTAAAAAATACTAACACCCTCCACATTTACAATAATTCAAAATTACCAATTTAAAACGCTTACAAGGTACACTATAAGTCTATTTAAGTGAAAATTATAAAAAGAGATTGGTAAAAAAAAGTTTGCAATAACTAGTCGCCATATGAAATCGAAAATGGCTTGGTAATTTGTTACTTGTTAACAGGCCCGCAGCCAGATTCTTTTTCGAGAGAGTTTAATGGCATTTTTTTCCCTCAAAATTATGTTGCCCTGTTTATTTTTAAAAGTCTAACAAGTTCTGCGTGTTTTTTCTCTGTATCATGATCGTGATCAATAATTATATTTTACGTAATTGACTAAGATGAGACTGGGGAATATTTAGGTGTTGAATGAAGAAGAAGAATTGAAATAAGAACAAAACAAACAATGAGATAGGATTAATTGTATAGCTAACTGGATTTAAAAAGGATAAACTTTCCACGATTGCCGTTGTAACTGGGAGGGAGTCAAAATTGTAAGAGGATACTTTGTCACAATACTTCAAAAAATTTAAGATTTCAGTACAGGATTCTGGAAAAGAGCATCTGCGGTTTCTTGTTCAAACTTGTAGGAATTCATAAATGTCTATGGTGGATCCAGCCTCTTGGGCTCCCTCCTCCCTGACTACGTGTCTGTTTGTTAAATACCCACCTGTAAACGAGTTTTGAATCGGTCATCGGTTTACCGACAACCAAATTATCGTGGTTTAAAGTTAAAATCTTTTCTCTGAAGAAAATCATAACGCGAAAGAGTAAGAGTGATTTATATAATTTTGCTTATATATGGTATTATTTAAACATATTCCTGTTTGAACGCACTTACATCCGAAACGACTGAATAAATTTTCGTGGAGCTTTGGTATATTTTATCAATATATTAAATAAAATAACACATTTTTTAATGGAAATGGTTTAGAATCATTTTCTCTTTAATAAAATTTTACTTTTTAAACAGCGTTTTATGCCTTTAAGTTGCTTAAAGGAAAAAATGATTTTGATATAACACAAAAATTTAAAGCTTATCGGTACATGTTGGGTATTACTAGTATTTGATAAAAAACTTCATAGTCACATTGCCTATTTTCTTGCTACTCATAGACAATATTTGCATGGATCGTAAATAATTAGACATTTGTTGGTAGGATGATTCATAATACGTGTACGTAATTTACCTAAAAATTTAAACTTTCAAAAAAATGCATTCGTGTTCCCTTAATAAGTCTGTAATGTCACCCTTAGGTTTAAAAGCTGTGTTATTACACAATGCAAATCTCTTACCATCAGTTCCAATCGCGTATGGGGTTAACAAGAAAGAAACGTATGAAATGATGGAAAAAAATTTACGGTTGATCGACTATGCCACGCATAAATGGAAAGTCATCGCTGACTTAAAAGTCTTGAAAATTTTATTTGACATGCAAGGTGGCTACACAAAATATCCTTGCTACCTTTGTGAATGGGATAGTCGGGCATCCAATCGCTATGATCGCAAAGCCTAGCCATCTCGAGAGTCACATCAGATAGGCAGGAAAAACGTTTTAAGCCTCCCATTGGTAAAATCTGAGGATGTTATCTTACCACCATTACACTTAAAGTTGGGATACATGAAACAATTTGTAAAGAAATTGGATGTTAATAGCGAAGCTTTTCTTCATCTTAAAACTGTCTTCCCAAAATTAAGTGAAGCAAAATAAAAGCCGGTATTTATTAATTTGTTTTCATACCTACTTGTTTTTATTTTTTTGATAATATGTGTATATAGGTATTTTCATTGGACCTCAAATTAGCAAAATTTTTATTTTATTTTCTTTATTTTTTTTATTTGAAGTCTTTGGCTTACAATAAACAATTACAGACTAAAAGAGTACAAATATAACTTAAAACTATGAGTTATATTTACTAAAAATAACTAAAATAATGAATTCAAAAGATTAAGGAAAGCTCTCTTCGAGACTGAGAAATCAATCTCATTTTCTTTATTAATGGCATTAGATTCTCGAATGGTACGAAGAATCGGGGCATTGCTAGCATATTGCGTCCTAACTGTACCCCCATAAAACAGGTGAAAATTTCGTAGGGACCGCCTGGGAATATTAAAATTAATTTTTTCTAACAAATAAGGGCAATCAATAAAACTGTTGATTATGTTATACATAAAGGATAGGCAGAGTATCGATCTACGATTATCAAGCCATTTAAGGTTTAAGAGCATAAGACGAGAAGAGTATGACGGCATGGGATCAGTAAAGTTCAGAGAATGAAGGGCATATTTTAGAAAAATTGTTTGAACGCGTTCTACTCTGTTTATGGCAAGTTGACTATATGGCCTCCAAATGAAAACTGCGTATTCCAGATGCGACCGAACAAATGAGGTATATAGTATTTTAATGGTGTATGGATCTGAGAATTTTGAGGCATTTCGTCTCACAAACCCCAACATAGAGTACGCTTTTGCCGTAACGTAATTAACATGTTTGTTGAAAGAAAATTTTTCATCAAACACCACACCCAGGTCTTTAATCTCACAAAGATACTTCAAAACGTTAGTCCTGATTTGGTAACTGGTAGGCAAAATATTGATAATCTTTGAATACGTCACCTGAAAACACTGACTAAGGTTTAAGGGGAGCCGAGAATTCAGGAACCATAAGTTAAGTTTATCTATATCTTCTTGAAGCCTGATAGCATCAGCTGGCTTTTTGATTACCGAAAAGATTTTTAGGTCGTCCGCGTAGAGCAAACATTTCGCGAAAGAAAAACAATGACTAATATCGTTAATAAAAATTATGAAAAGAAGTGGACCTAATATACTACCTTGTGGCACTCCTGAAGATGGAACGAACGGGGACGAAGTCACTTCATCGATCGAAACAACACAACGTCTATTGCGTAAGTATGAATTCAACCAGCACAGGAAGGTTGAATGAAAACCTAAAAAGGCCAGCTTTTGAATTAACATATTGTGTGACACTCTATCAAATGCTTTTGAAAAGTCTGTGTAAATACAATCTACTTGAAAGCCTAAGGAGAAAGATTCGAGACAATACTCACTGAAAACTGCGAGATCGGAGACTGTGGATCTGCCAGCAACAAACCCATGCTGGTATGGAGAGATAAATGATTTTACTGCAAATTTTAATCTTTCATTGACTGCGTATTCAAAGACTTTTGACACGGTGGAAAGCTTCGAAATAGGTCTGTAATTACTGACATCAGTTTTGTTACCACTTTTAAATATAGGCGTTACTGATGTAAGCTTCCATTCGTCTATAAAATTACCGGAAGATAACGATTTGTTAAAAATTAGCTTCAATGGATAAACTAAGGCTGGACAATTGTTTAATAGAATTGCAGATAGACCATCAACGTCCATTTGTGTGGAGGATTTAAGTTCAACTAACCCATTGCGAATGTCTTGTGATGAAAGACTTAGCGATCCAAAGTTAATAGGTGAAGAAATATTAACCGATAGATCTGCAGAAGTGCATTCATCATCTACAAAATTGGATTTAAAAAACTCAGCAAATAAGTTTGCCGCATCACATGGCATCTGCGCAATTCTGCTATCTAAGAACATTCCCGTGGGTAGACTGGAACAACCCTTTTTCGATTTTACGTAATTCCAGAACAACTTAGGGTTTGATTTGATGTTGTGCTCAGTATTACGAACATGAGAACTGTAGAGAGTCTGGTTTAAAGAGTTGAACTCTCGTGAATATTGCTGGTACTTAACCAAGTAAGTTTGGTTACTCGATGTTTTAAACTTTTTGTAGAATTTATTTTTCAGGTTTTTGAGCTTTTTTAATTCTTTTGAAAACCATGGTAGTTTGTACGGCCTTTTCTTTTTTACAGGTATATGAGTGAGGCATAAATCATACAAAATCGACTTAAATTTAGAAAAACAAAATGAAGTGTCTTGGTTAATAAACAGATCGTCCCAATCTATATTTGATAATAGTTCATTAAATATAATAAAGTCGCAAAGCGCATAGTAGCATAGGAAAAGCGATAAAAGTTTACCTTTATGACTATTGGAACATGATGTTTGTCTGTTTGTGTTATTGGATTTAAGCACTCGCTAACGGAGAAATTTAGGTTATCACTAATGAATAAAAGATCTAATATTCTATTTAATTCATTATTGAATCTGTTAATTTGCTTTAAATTAAGACTAAGGATACTATCTATAAGATATATTTCGTGGGTGGCAACCATATTATGGGCGACGTTGCCTTTATGAGCGACGTTGCCCTTATGAACAAGTTAAGCTGTGTTGAGAAACGTGCATGGAAGAGTTTTGTAGCGTTATGTGATAATTTCCTTGGGAACAACAGAAGCGACGACTACATCACGGTTGTAAACGAATTTTTAAGTGCATATGGTGAAATGGGTTGCAACATGCCGATAAAAATTCAAACGTACTCTTTGAATCTAAAACTCATTTTGTCTTTTTATAAAATAGTGTGTGAAAATATCGCCAAAATCAAAAAAAGAAGAGAAAGGGTAGCAAAATTTAAGTTTGTTGTGCAAAAGCAAGTAAATTTCTTCAGCTTTATTAATACTTCTATACATCCTTCAAAAGGTCTGAGTTTCTTCTTTCTTAAACCGAATGAAAATCAGTTGTTAATTAGCTAAGATATGGGCTAAGAAGTGCGCAAAAATTGGTGTTTTAAGGTTAAGTCGAGATTTTGGGGGTGTTTGACAAATTCCAAAATTGGATTCTCGTTCTACTCGATAAGACCTACGAGAAAAATAACATCACTTCCCAGGTATTTTTGAGTGACTGTGTTATTAGATCGAATGTAACTTTTTGAACTGAAAATGCTCCTCTATTTTTGACTCTATTTCATAATATTCTTTATTTGGTATTGGAATTACGGCTCTTATTTTTACATTTTGAAAAATGTTTGGTATTTTAATACCAAATATCAGGAAAGTATTTTTAAAGAGAGTGGTTCTTTAACGTTGTCGCCTTGGAGAAACACATGCCAGCACAAATGAATGTCTTTGGGGATAAACGCAGCTTATTGCTGTGATGTAGTGCTGGAACCGGCCGGAGTTTTCGCATATATTCTCGAATTTTCTGCAGGAATTGGGGCGTGATTAATAGTGCCTAGTCGCTTGTTGAAATTGTGATGAATTCTCCAGGAAATCGCAAAGTCGTGCCGTATAGCAATTCGGCAGCTGAGGAATCCAGCTCTTCCTTCCATTCGGAGACCACTGTAGTTTAGTTGCGCCTATTTTAATTTTACAGAGAAGAATGCTATTGAGCTCCACTGCCGATTACTGAACTGATCCAAGTGTACACCGAAGGCAGTGTTTGACGCATCGGTGACTAAGCATAGTTTGCCGTTATTAGAAAGAAATGCCAGTTTCGTAGCTTTGAGTATGCTCGCTTTGCAATTATCGAATGCTTTACCAAGTTCTTGCGTCGACGCTATCAGTGTTTTGTTATTCTCCTTAGATGTTGTGAAGAGGCTGTTAAGAGGTGCCTGAGTCTCCGCAGCTTTTGGAATGCATTTACGGTAGAAGTTTAGTATGCCGAGAAATCGTCGTAAGTCGGATATGGTGTCTGGTCTTGGATATCGTACTATTGCCTATACTCTCCCCTGCGGTAGCTCCAGTCCCTGTGGTGGGATTCTATAGCCCAGAAATGTTGTAGAGAAGCGTCTTTGAATAATTGTTCTGCCATTTAATGAATAATGAATGAATAATGAATGCAGTTAAAAAATTAAATCCTTTTATTACATCAGTATGTGTACTAATTCGTTCTTTGCTGATTGTGTTTCTGTATTTTAAAATTTAGGTCTTATTGGATTCCTATCATATTTCATTTCCTTGTAAATATCACATTGGTTTATAACCAATTGGATTAATTCTTTAAGTTTTGGGTGATTTCTGAATGTACGCTTTCCATACGTGATTTGCTTTACAGCTTTTACTTCAGTTTCAATATCTTGAGCTCTTGTTGTGCATTTAAGGAATTCCCTATATATCTCCTGAGTATATCCTCCATATTTTCAAAATCATGTTCCGCAATGAATACCATATGCTTTCTATGTGTAGTTTAACACTCTTCTGTCTTGTTATTGGTTGTTATGATTAGGGTTCTAAAATATTTTTAAAGACTTCGCCCTATATAAAAAAGTGCTCATTTAAGTTTTCTTCTGCGGAATACACGGTAGCCATTGTTATATCATCTTCCCAATTATCTGCTATGTTTATTTCTAGGCTAACGTCTTCTTCTTGATTTGAAAAACTGCTTGAAATTTGACTCTCTTCTTATTATTTTCTTCTCCTAATCTACTTAAAAAATTTCTTTCCCTTGTAAATATTCAATATCGAATTGATATTCTCCTCGTTTTAGTAGCCATCTCTGTTGTCGGGGTGACATATCTTTTCCTCTATATTTCGAATGTAAGTATTTAATTGGCTGGTGGCCAGTTAAAATTTTGAATCTTCTAATATTATTCCGTTATTCCGGTTGTTCTGGTTCCATTGAAGATAGTTAGTAAATCTCCTACCAGTATCCTGATTTGTATAATTCCGTGGCTTTTCCTGTGACCTTTCTTCCTTTCTATACTTTTTAAACTCTGGTCTTATACAACTGTCCTCGTACCTCCTTCTTGTCGTCAGTTCTAGAATTTTGTCTAAATCCTGTTCGCCAGAAATTTTATCTAAAAGCGTCCCTTGCGTCATCTCTTTTATTATATTAACCAGCAACTTATCGGTATTACTAAAATCTATACAATATGTAACTCGCGCGCACTACACACTCGACTACGGTTACGGCACTATATATGATATACATATTTTTAAAATACCATTTCAAAATGTGCCGTTTAAATATTTTTCTTTTCACAAAAAATTTGGCTGTGTTAATATTTTCGGTCCCTCATTTCCGTTGAGTTTGTGTATGGTGTTAAGTAGCACTAGGTACAGCATATTTGTTTTAAGTAAAATATTTTTAGAAAAGCGAGCTACAGATTCAGTGTTCTCGCATTCCAACAATGCTCATTGTTTACGCGAGATTGGCGGACACACGTCTGGATTACCTAGCCATTATTACAATTTGCAAATTATTATGAATTTTAATTTAAACGACAACCCTGGCCACTATTCCGACACTCCAAAATCAATCAACATCACCAAGCAACAACAATGGCAGTACACCCTGGCCCTGAATTCGCCGCACTCAATCTGGCACGACCAGCTATCAGATCGGGCAGATACACATTTTTTCGTTTTCTACTTTTTATATACACAATTTTTCTTGATCCCATGCAAATCACTCGTGAAAAGAAACAAACCCCCTTTGAATTGTTCGAAAAGCACAAATATGTTTTAAAAGTGAATTGTGAAATTGATAAGCAAGTGAATTTTTATTGGAAATACAAATCAAGTAGTGAATCAAAATAGTGCAAGCCACAAAACCCATATGTAGATCCACGTCGACATCGCCAACTTCTGTACAAGTGTAGTGCGCCAGCTACTGCACGCCCAAGCACCTCTACGTCGCCAACAGAGGTATCCTACCCATTAAGGTATCAACTGCCTCATTTACTGAATATAACAGCTGGTGAACCCATTAAAAATTTAAATGTTTTAATTTGTTTTATGGGGCTGCTCTCCCAAAAATTTGCAAGTTAAGCTAGTGATATTAATATTAAGAATTAATATTTTGAATAAAAATACCATACAACTTTCGAAAATTCTTATATAAGAGATGTGGGAGAAATAAAGAAAAAACCGAGGAGCCTGCAGGAAGCGACGAATATTAAGAAACAGACGATGACATTCCTACAAATAATATCTACAATTTGGATGTGCCAAGGCCAGATACATTAAGACTCGCTGGATATGTTGCCGAAAATTGACGTTTTTAAACAAAATTTCGAGATATACATATGCTATTGTGATTGGACTGGACAGATCCAAAAAAAGTTGAGCTATTATTAAACGCTTGGGGGGTGGAAACAATAGACATTTTCGGTACGTTAGGTTTGCCCGAAACTGAAAAGAGAAATTATAAAAAAGTATTTGCAGCCTTCGAAAACTATTGTCCACCAAAGAAAAACGATGTGTAAGAAGCGTTTAAGTTTAATACTACATAGAAGGCAAGAGGAAAATTAATCTTTTGCTGGATTTGCGAAAACTGGTCAAAAATTGCGGACATGGAGATACTACATGACGCGTTATAACATAGTGAGTGGCGCAAACAAACTACACTAGAACAAATAGATTTGACTTTAACTAAAACAATTGAACGGCAGTAAATATTCCTATAGCTTTGGTGCCTGCAGCGAGAAGAGAATAGATACACAGTTAGGAAGAGAAAACGGTGTGAGAATATTGGCATGTAAATTTTGTAAAGGCATGCATGAAATTCGGAAATACCCAGCATTTGAGCGAAAATTCAACAACTGTGGCCGCTACGATCACTTTTAGTATTGCCTGGTATGCTTTCAAAGTACGTGAAATAAGAGAACTACAAAATCTGAATGCTGATATATTACAGGAAAATCACACAATATCAACTTTCCAAACTATATCTGCACAAATTGCTTATATATATACACCAGAGGTGGGCACAAGTTGATTTTCCTATGCACGCGTGCATAGGGCCTCTGCTGCGACGAGCAGCACAAAATATTACGCTATTTATAGAATACGAACGATCGGTAGCCCTCGGCACAATGAAGACTGAATGCTATCATACCAGTGGCTATGGGAAAGCAAAACAGTCACATGCAAACACTTGTTCAAGCAACACCACGCTGCGCTATTTCAAATATACAGTGAGAGCTAACAATGTTTATGCGCGAATGGGAAGAAGATTTTTTCTTTATAGAAAATTTGGATGGAAGAGCACAATGTCTTATTTGTTACGACATTGTTGGTCGCAATTCTAAATTTTGTTTAAGCCGACATTATTAATTAAATAATTAATAAATAAATAATAATAATGAAAAATAATAATAAAATAAATATTAATAATGAAAAATAATAAATAATAATAATAAAAAAAGTAATAATAATGAATAATAATAAATAATAGTAATGATAATAAATAATAATGAATAACAATACTAATAAAAAGTAATAATAATGAATAATAATAAATGATAATAATAATAATAATAATAAATAATAATGAATAATAATACTAATAAAAAGTAAAAATAATGTTTAATTATAAATAATAATAAGAATAAAAAGTAATAACAATAAATAATAATCATGAATAGCACATTTGTACGTTAACTTGCAAGACTCAGTGTACACTGTTGTTGTGCCGAACGACATGCTCAAATTCGTGCTTTCGCTGCTTCACACACAAATAGTAATAGTATGCGTGTAAAAATGTAACAATATGTGTGAGTGCCCACCTCTGATCTAAAGGAAGGGGTTTGTCAAATTGGTTTAAGTAACAGGGCGAGTAAGTTGTGTAGATTTAAATGTATGCCATTTGGAATTAAAATTGGGTGGGAAGTGTTTCAAATATATACTGGACGGAATTTGGAGCGTATTCCAAACGTAGTAGTGTTTATTGATGATATTTTAATAGCCACGGATACAATCGAAGAACATGGACATGTTTTACAACAAACTGTAGACCGCACAAGGAAAATGAAGGTTAAATTGAACTTTGGCAAAATCCAATACAAAGATACGCATGTTAAAAATTTGGACAAAATTATAAGCCACGATGGTATTATATCGATCACTTTAAATCCATAAAAATAGAGCAACCCAAAGACAGAAAAGATTTACAACTCGGTATAGTATATTATATGCGGGAATATATTCCAAGCCTATCCAAAATTACACTGCCACTTGGGGAACTGTTGAAAACAGCAGATCTTTTCACAAACGGCTCACAAAAATTGTTTAGAACTAGTAAAGAGGACGATTGCAAATTCTCCCCAAAGAACATGGGTTACAAAGTAGTTGCATCCCATCCCACCGTTTCTCTAACAGAAAATCTTGTCCAATTCACCATCCCAAAACTAATTTGACTTTTGCTGATTGATATAAGAATTGGCTTGGAAATATTCTCTCACAGTTACACTCTGGAATAGAAAAAAACGAAAAAAGAAGCCCGTTGTTGTTATACTGGCCCAAAATCGACGAAGATATTGAAAAAAGAATAACCAATTGCAACGTGTGCCAAAAATACCTAACTTCAAATGATAAAAAGCTAATGATTGCACATGAAGTCCCAGCACCGCCATTTAATAAAATTGGAGTTGACATTCGTGAGTATGGGTCAAAGATATATTTGGTTGTTTCTAATTATTCTTCCCGATACCTGGACGTAATGACAATGCCATCGAAAACTGCTGCTTAGTACGTCAGAAAACTCAAACCATAGCATACCAGTTAAAGTAGTTTCAGATAATAAGCCGTTAAATTCTTTTGAATTTAAAAAAAATTGTGAATATATCGGTATGAAATTGATCGCAACTATTCCAGGGTGTCCATAGGCAAAAGGGTATGTTGCGATCGCAAAAAAACTAATAAGAAATTCGCAATAAAGTAGTAAAGATGCCTCGCATTACTCGAATATCGGAAAATTTCTTTGATGGAGATAAACGCATCGTCGGCAGACTTACAACGACGACAGATGTATTTAGACCCCAAAAAGTACGCAGCATACAACAAATCGTAAAAGTCAAAAGTCAAAGATCGAGACGATACCAGGCAGCGCAAAGCCGAAGCAGTCATTTCTCGAAGGGGAGGAAGTGCGGTACCAACATAATGAGAAAGGTTGGGTAAAAGCAGCAGTTGTGAGTACCTGCAATGGACCGCGGTCGTATTGGGTTCGCATAGATGGTGGAACCATTCTGAGGAGGAAGCTCAGATGGTTGCGCAAACAAGTTTCAGCTTAATTTAAAGAATTTCCTTATAATTCAAATTATAATTATCTTGCAATATTTTTTTAACAACCAATCATATCGTTTTTGAAATTGAAATATGTATATTAAAATATATAAATTAATTTAACCCGGTTGGTTTTTTTATTATTAAATTTTATTTCCTTTGCCGGAGCAAAGGCAGCCAAATTTGACAAGTGAGTTTGCACGAATAACTGTTGCGGGGACTGCTCCTGAATACCTAACTTCCCTGACCTACAGTTATTACATGCGGACAGCCGCGTGAATTGATGTGCTGAATCAGCGTCTGCCGTATGTTGGTGATATCGGGTTGAGTCTGCTGCTTGGACGTTGAGTGGATTAATGTTCTGAATCTACGTCTGCCGTATGTTGGTGATATCGGGTTGAATTTGCTGTTTAAACGTTGAGTGGCCTAATATGCTTTTGAGCAACAAATAAAGTTAAATAAAGTCATTATTGTTGTTGTTGTCGCTTTGTAGGCCACCGTGAGAACCGCAACTGATGCAATTTTTACTTGAAGTGAAGCCGTCCTCGGCTTCTTTTATGACCTTGGTCAACCTTACTTTGCTATTCCGATGCTTTATGGAGATGAATCCAATAATTGCCATAACCGCTATGCCAATGAGTGCTTCAGGTTCCTTATGTTCATCCTCTGCAGGTAAGGAAGTGATAGTAGGGATATGTGATCAGTAAAATTTATATTCTGAGCGGGTGCAGCTTCTGGGCGTGAACGGGCTATTTTATTCCAGTTGCTATAAATGGTGCCATTAATAGTCACCTCGCCCTCGAAGGTTACTAGGTCCCTTTAGTTAATTCTGTGAAGTTTCCATCGAATACTGATGCGGGTTGATTATTTATTACCACAATGCCATTGCATTTGCAGTTTGCGGAATTTTTGTTTAGAAGCTGCATTGCGCAAGGGCTTTCCTCCAAGGGTTGGCAAAAACTTGCCATTATTGTTTCTTTGCAATTGTAGACTGGGTGATATTTCCCGTTACATTCGGCTACAGCATCAGTCTCCAAAGAAAGTATCTTGTCGTCGTGTACCACAGGCTATAACTTTACATAGTTACAAACACTAGCTATTTTTGGAAATTTTATAATAAAATAAATACATTGCATGTCTTGAACTATTTTAATTTTAGAGATTTGCAATAGATCGCTTATGCTAACATTGGCAGAGTGTTCAGCTATTAAAATATCATTAATTTCTACGCCACTCAACAATATTGGGTTAATCACATTTATTTTTCCTAACATGACGGATGTTATAATGGTCTCTAACTCCATCATTATTGCCCTATTTCTAACGGAAGCTAAAGAAAATAAATTGCCGGTATCTATATGAGTCTGTTTAGCAGTTTTCAATAGTTCGTTAACAGTTTTGGTCAACTCATTCATTCTTTTCTGCAATTTGGAATTAATTGATATTTGTTGTCCTGTTTTGGTCTTAATTTCCTGGAAGTCATCAAAATTCGGTGTACCTGCTATATATTTTAATGCCGTTCCCAATACATTAATACTACGGGACTGTCGGTGATGCAGCCTTACCACATCCAATAGCTGGGTTATGTGTTCCGCGTCATTTGTTAAAAGTCGTTTTATGTGCGTTTGTGGGAATTGCTCTAGAAGTTCGTTCGTATCGTCGACTATTGCCTCGTAATTGGACAGGTTAGTTTTATGTAATAGTACTTCGCACTGCTCATGTATGGATACTTTACCAGTCGTTAATGGAATGGAGCTAGAATTATTAAGTATTTTTGCGTCAGCCGAAAGGCCTAGCAAAATGAAAGTTCTGTAATTAAAAGGAAAGGCATTTATTATCAGTATTTTAAATTATTTTTGTGAACTTTCCGGCAGTCGATCAGAACGGTAGACTCAAGGTCCTTCTGTACTAGCTTTTCAATATAGAGCCTTGTGAATTTATTTCCTATTCTCTTATTTGTTTTGACAAAAACTTTTTCGCCTGGCTTATAAACTTGTGACTTCTTCCCTATATTGTGTCTTTTTAGGTCAGTTTGTTGAGTCCGTAGGAGTCTATCTCTTATTTTGTCCTTTAGCTCCCCTGGAATAGAATGAATTATGTCTATCGGTTTTCGGTTAATCACGGAGTGAACTGTACGGTTGTATTTTGATGTTGCAAGAAGGACTAACTCAGTTGTATCGAAAACGCTCCCCTCGAGCTTTTGGCAACGAGCAATTTCTATGAGGGTGCTGTGGGGTCTCTCAACTGTTGGTAGTGCTGTGAGCAGGAGGCGTTTTGTAAATTTCTACCCCGAAGTGATTTTTAAGTGTAGCCCTAATCGTCTCCGAATTCAGAGATCGTTCATTGTCGCAAACCAGAAATTTCGTATCTCTATAAAAATTAAGGAGTTCATAGATGGATTCTTTTATGTCGACTATAGCCCTAGACTTTATTGGAAAGACAACCGCAAATTTTGAAAATTTGTCAATTGAAGTCAGAAAATGAGTTTTATCTGTCGAATAGATATCGACGTGGAGGACCTCCACTGGGTACGAAGGTACAGGAGTTCCCCCTATTCCAGGATTTGGGGAATGTCTCCGATACTTGGCTTCGTGACATATTTGGCAACCTGAAATTATTTCCTTTAGCACCATCCGCGTGCCGGGAAAATAGTAATTTCCAAGGATTTGTTGCATGTTTTCGCGTAACGACCAGTGAGCTCTATTATGCTCTGTTTGTAAGATTCCCCTCTGATCATCATTGTTAAATCTATGACTTGCTTTTTCGTATGCCGGATACTGATGGCAGGAAATTCTGCAAGTATCTTGTTTTGAATCTTAGCGAGCGTAGGTAAGTCGCACATTAGACCATTAACAACATTTTTATTAATGCACTGCTTCATGGCGTTTACCAGTTCGGCAATGTTACTGAAAATTATATGATGTCGCAATTTAAACGATTTGTTACTGTTGAAATGGTTTGGGTAAGGGACTCTTCGCTATTTGCCATGACACTTTCTGACTTATTTTCAGTCCAATGAATTTATGTGTTGTCGGGATAGCGCATCCGCAACCGAGTATTTCTTTCCGGTTTGTAATGGAATGTGGAAGAAAATTCCTCCACAAAGGCACGCCCTCGCTTTAATTTGGCATTCGGATTTTTGTCCGATATGGCAAATGTAAGGGGTTGGTGGTCAGTGAAGATTTTGAGGCTCCTCACGCCGTATAAGTAATTACGGAGTTTCTGTAGAGCCCAAACTATTGCTAACAACTCTCTTTCGTTGGTGGCATAGTTTTCTTCAGTAGGGGAAAGGGTCCTCGATATCATTGTGATAGGCCGTCCGCTTTGTGACAGGACGGCACCTATACCATAAGATGAGGCATCAGTAGTCAGTTCGAATGGCTTGTCATAGTCGGGGTAGAGAAGCAATACATCTTCAGATGCGAGAATTTGCTTTACTCTATTGAACGCGTTAAGCGCTTCCTCATCCAGGTTTATTTCAATTTTCTTTGACTGGTTAGCCTTAATGTTGCCATTTTCACCGCGCAAATATTTTGTTAGCGGTTTGGCAATGTGGCGAAATCTTTTACAAACCGCCGTCAAAGATCGAGACGATACCAGGCAGCGCAAAGCCGAAGCAGTCATTTCTCGAAGGGGAGGAAGTGCGGTACCAGCATAATGAGAAAGGTTGGGTAAAAGCAGCAGCTGTGAGTACCTGCAATGGACCGCGGTCGTATTGGGTTCGCATAGATGGTGAAACTATTCTGAGGAGGAAGCTTAGATGGTTGCGCAAACAAGTTTCAGCTTAATTTAGAGAATTTCCTTATAATTCAAATTATAATTATCTTGCAATATTTTTTTTTAATAACCAATCATATCATTTTTGAAATTGAAATATGTATATTAAAATATATAAATTAATTTAACCCGGTTGGTTTTTTTTATTATTAATTTTTATTTCCTTTGCCGGAGCAAAGGCAGCCAAATTTGACAAGTGAGTTTGTACGACTAACTGTTGCGGGGACTGCACCTGAATACCTAACTTCCCTGACCTACAGTTATTGCATGCGGACAGCCGCGTGAATTGATGTGCTGAATCAGCGTCTGCCGTATGTTGGTGATATCGGGTTGAGTCTGCTGCTTGGACGTTGAGTGGATTAATGTGCTGAATCTACGTCATCGGGTTGAATTTGCTGTTTAAACGTTGAGTGGTCTAATATGCTGTTGAGCAACAAATAAAGTTAAATAAAGTCATTATTGTTGTTGTTGCCGCTTTTGTCGGCTACCGTGAGAACCGCAACTGATGCAATTTACTGAATGTTACTCACTTGTGATAACTTATGTATATATTAAAATATTTTATGTGGCAATCTTAAGTTTACGGCCCTATGCTGATGACTTGACAAAACTTATCAACCTGAGATTTTCCCAGTTTACTACGCCTAAAAGCATGACACAGAATTTAACATCGATGTCACGTAATAAGTCGGGTATAAAACTGCAATGACTGTTGACATCATTAGAGGGCTGAAAGCCGTTTTTTCGCATAGAGAATAAGATATCAAAGACAAAATCCTAAAAAAGAAAACGAAGAAGCACAGTAAAAGCGGGCAAAGGACAGAACTATCGCAAGTTTTGTTAGCATTGTTTGTGAAAAATAAAAGCAAATTGCTTTTATTTCGTCAGCGAATTGGTGGATGATGACAAATCGACAAAGAGAGGAATAGCGGTCCGCGGAAGGCGTAATATGGTTTTCTATCATTTTTGTATAGGAGTGTTAATGGAGGGTGTTTGCGGCGTGTTTAGGTAGGTAAAAGTGAAATCCACTCGGTCATCATGCTTCGTCAGGTCGGATAAGGACTTCACGGTAGATCAGAGCATACCAACACCCGATACCGGACTACAAGACTCCAGATGCTGCACCTGCTTATTCTGCTTTTCTTAAAATTGTCGTCCATACTGGAAGATGTATTTAATAAAGAAATGATTTCTAAGCTTTAAGTATATGTAAGATCTTTTAGTGCTTTTATATACTTCATGAATTATATGACTAGATCAGAGAAGTTTTCTAACATGTTGAAAAGAGTTTGTCTAACTCGTGATACTTTTCTATATCTTTTGAAGTTCGTTTTCAGTTTTTTGAGTGTTTTCAGATAATTCGCCTATTAGCATGGGTATTCTATGAAATCTTTTTCATGTGCCAAAATTGTATGAACAATAGGAGAAGTTACTTCTCAGGATACTTCTGAAGCAGCAGCTCGACAGTCTTAGACGCATATACACCAAATTTGGTTCCATTAATAGTTTAATGGTCAATCAAAATTCTCAAAATTACTCCTAATCGTCTCACAATATCTTCTAGTTATCATATTTAAAAAACATCGGTCGGCATAATTTATGCGATAAAGGCCGCGGCATTTTCCAATGTTCGGAAGCTTCATATTTTAGTCGTACGGGAGCAACAGAAACCATAAACACATTTTGGCATCTGTAATAAGTTTAATCGTCCACATTTATTCTGTTTATAGCAGATTTGAATTGATAATCCATCCCAGCTTCATTTATTAATCAATGTTAGCCTCTCTGGCAGTGATTTCAACCTTTCTTTAGAATAACTTTGCAAAATGGGATTAAGAGGCACCGCTTTTTTCTAGAATTTGTTGGTATCCATGAAGAAGATTGGCGTTTTGTTGTAATAATGACTACCGTAATGTTATATATTTTTCCATAGATAACCCAGAATCTACTAATAGCGCCAAAGGCTCATCCTAGGCAATGCATTTGGTGGTGTCGTAATGTTATTTTCTATCCTCATGAGTTGCACTGGACTTGGTAACGCAACTGCTTCTGTTATATAAGACTTAGTCTTTTCTTCGTATTTTTTGAATGTCATAGATAATGATTCTGAAAGATGATCCGTGTTGATCGTTTCAGTCTACCCATTGCCAGCTTCTTTTTCCTTGGGAAGATCGATCATTCGTCTATAAGGTTTGATGGGTTCACGTACTTGGCTTTACTGCTAATCAAAGAAAGAAAACATACTTTACTTTTTAGGGTTCAAAGACGACTGTTATTAATTACTGTTTTATAAACAGGTACACACTTTACAAATAAAATGAGAGAAACATAGAATTGAGTTTCCTTATATTAAGCAACAACAAAAAGCGGACTTTCGACCGTACTACATTCGCAAAGCGTGTTTTTCACCCAAGGTTGATCTAGAAAGTAAAAGAAATTTTGAATTCAGATAGGTAAATACTTAGCTAATATCCAGCATCAACGTACACAGATCACATTTTGGGACCTCTTTCATTTACCTCCTAAAATCCGAATCCGTATTTAATAAAAATTGTATTTTCGTAGTAGGTATTAGATACGTATAATCGTTTTATCGAACTTACTTACTTACTTTATTGGCGCTATAACCGCTTAAGAGATTTTGGCCGAACTTCTCCTGCAATTGGTGGTGTTCGTCTTGTTATTGTTACACAAATTGAGGGACCTACAGTTGTACGCCGACTCCGAACGGCGAATGATATTTTGTGAGTAATTTTTGATGTCTTGCCTCGTCCAGGATTTCAACCCGGGACCAACCGAATAAAGCGCGCACAAGCTACATACACGGCTACGGTGGCCGCCGCTTCATCGACCGCTTTCATGACATTTTCGATTTTTTGACGAAGAACGTGGCAGCTGAGATAACCTATCCTACCAGAATGCCACGTAAATGAATACTCTCCAACGTAGAATTTTTGTATAGACCGAGATATACTATTACTGGAAATCCGCGAAAATCAGGTTTTTTCCGTAGAAACGATGAGATTTGCTTTTTCTCTCTTCTCCTATATTCAATCACAGATGTCATTTTTTGAAAATAATAAAAAGCGGACCAAATAATATTTGAAATGTTTTTTAAATAATTAGAAATGGACAATTGAATACAAAAAATTACATAATAATATAATAGTTTTATACCAGATACAACAAAATATACTCAGTATTTCCATAAATATACATAACACATAAATAAGTATGTCGTCTCTTTCTAAGCTTTTACAATGTATAGTCTGATTGTGTTTCCTGAATAAGTTAACGTTTAAATATTATTTTTTATTGCTCTTTTCTAGGCATACTCCATCTGTATATTCAGCAGCATCTAGTTTTAGAAGTCCCTATCCCTCCTCATTACCAATCAACTCATCGTTATCAAGGTAATTCAAACATTCACACAAACCTATGTATATAAAAAAAGTAAGTATACATGTGCGTCCCTTTATAAACAGACACTTGAATTTATTTACTTACTTTAAATTACAATTAATATATCTATTACGAAGCAATAACTGCCAGGACTTGCATATGTATTTACTACTTTAGGGCTTTCAATTTTGTTTTCGTTTAACACTCACCAATATCTTCCGCGGTGCGCTTGACAGCATTCGTCCATGGGCTGACGAAATAAAATTATATTTCTTTGATGCTGACGTTTTTTACACTAACAAAACTTTCAATCATTATGTTATGCTTACGTTCGCTTCTTCTTAGAATGTCTTATTTGCTCTCTTCTTCTCTACTTTTTATTATGTCACTTTAAGTTGCTCTCACCTCGAAAGGCTCATCTTTAATTTTTCGTTTAGGTTAGAATGACAGCGAAGGAACTCAATGCCCAACTGCTCGAAAAGCTCAACTGGGTGTCGTTTTGATACCATATAACCTCGGATTATTTCCTGTAAAACCAACTAAGGCAGTTGATAAATTTTATAATGTTGTGGAGGTTATGTTTGCACGAATCCTGCAGCTAATTTTACTCAAACGCCTCAGGGTGGCCTTACCTTTCTTCTTTAGAACTAGACATTTGCAAAGACGATGTTCTACTGTCTCCTGTTCATTTTCATCTCTGCAGCTTCTGCAGTAAACATTTTAGGCAATACCAAGTCTTCTGGCGTGGGTTCCGATCAGCCAGTGTACCATTAGAATGATCGGTCGGAAGTCCTTAGCGCACTATGGCCTCGTCTACCTGCCGTCGAATAAATACTACTCTTACTTGCTCCAATGATATACGAGCGTAGTTAATGGCTATAGAGCTTTAGAAGATTAATAGACGCCATGGCATTATAGCATCCTCTACAGTCTGTGTCGGGGCTCGGCACATTTTTTAGAAACCGGGTTACTGCTAGACTCTTAGCTACCAGGAAAGTGGGTACCGACAAGTAGCTTAAGCGTGTTCTCCACAGATTTAGTGATCACCCCATTGTCTCTGCATAAGAACGATGGACAGGAATACCAAAAACTCAGTCAATCTGACTGGGCCCTTAATTCCTCTAGAGACTCGCAGTGACTTCTCCATGCCGCATTTTTGGATCGTCTGATTTCCCTTTTATTTTTTTTTTTAGAATATCTTGGTGTGATTTCCACACATATCACTCAAAACGAGATTTGAAAGTTTTCCTCGTTTCCTTTCTGGGTTGAGACAGTTTAGGCTTCCACCATGGCGGAACCGATTTTTTGAAGTATCTACGTGAGCAAGCCCTCTGAATGGCATTACTACATTCCCACGACAGTCGGTGCTACGATACCAGAGCAACCCGGATTTATATCAGGCCATGGACTATATCTTCAGCAACATTCCTCATAATTTTATTTGACACTATTACAATAACAACAACTACAATGGCATCACTAAGTGTCGTCACTACGGTCTTCAGATTGGCTCCAAGCTCACTGATAGAACCCATCAGATGAGTTGGTGCCGTGTCAAAGAGTAACTCCCCCTTTCATTCGTCTCGCTGCTGTCCCTCGCGTCCGCATCATACCCTATAACCAGTGATGCCTGGAGCTGTGACTCAGATTCCGCCAGGGCCATAACGCAATGTATGTAGGCTTCCCGTTCTGCATCAGTCCGATGACTGCTAGATCCGCTGTGCTGAAAGAAGGACATAATTAGACATTATACTCCTTTTTAGCCAGCAAACTATATTGTGGTCTAACATACAATTATGTATATACATATGTATGCTGGCCCAATATACGCTGGATCTGTTTTGAGAACTACCAAAAATCCACGAAAAATAACAGATTTCCATCAACCGCTTCAAAGTGTCGAATTATATTCGACAACGCTTTATTGGCTTTTGGCAATACGAGGTGCGTTCTTTGCTTCAATCAGTTTTCAAAATATCGTTCGTCTTATAAACAGGTAGAAACGAAAACTTTTTAAATTTGCAGACACACGGCTAGTTGCATTTTACAGGATTTAAAGCAACCACTTACCCATTGATGCTTTCATAGTAAACAAAAATAAAGCCAGGCAAGCAAAGCAAACCTGTATTAGACCAGAACCTTATCTCGGTAAAACGATATACCATTTTCATAATTTATATCACTTGGAATTTTTTTTTAACTTTAGACCTTTCTTTGTGCCAACCCTCCTGCATAAATTAGCATGTTTTTCTGTACTAATATTTATTGAGCGTACAAACTCGTTAAACTCTTCATATACATATGTACATACATATATTATTAGAAGAGTTTTTATCATACAACTTTGATAAGGTACAAGTTTTATGCAAATATTCCCAAGTAAGGGTTCAACAATTTTAACCTCATTCTCTGATGTATTTATATGGCAAATCTTGTTTAAATATAGAGATACATTTATAAAGCACGAACGAGCACTGATTTTATCGCTAAACCGAACTTCGGCTGAATCCGGACCCAACATTTTCCAAATCTGAAATAATTACTACGCAATGAATTTTTAATTATTCTAGATATTTTTTGTATTATTCTAGCTATTAGAAGGTCCTTATTCTTCTTCTAATCCTGGTGCAAATCAGGGGAGTGCCGTTAAGGAGGCACTCTGTACTAGTAATATCAATGCGGGAGAGAGGCAATTAAAGACCGGGCATAAGTGGAAAATAGCTGCGGCAATAACTAACACAGCAACCTAAACAAGAGCGGAGAGCGTCGCGTTTTCCATCGCCTAGCGCTACCGCTTAGTTGTCGTACCTAAACAAGAGCGGCAGTGCTATGTCAAATCAAGGAACATCAACTATAAATTCGCAAAAATTGTCATCAACAATGCCAATTCTTCGTTTTCCGCAGCTAACATCACTTCCTAACGCGCTGTCAAAATCGGATTTTCCAACCGCTCGGCGTTGCCGCCGCGTTATTTCGGTCGGCGTCATACAAATTGTATGGGCATGAAAAATTTTTGACAGATAAACGACGCTCTTGTTTAGATTGCTCTGTTAGGCGAACATTCTGCCTTCTGTCTCTACATACGTAACGGCAGAGGCGAAACGTAACAGATCAGGTGATGACTTATACAAGGTGGCGCAAAAGTAAACTTCCGATGTTTTTTGGCTGTAATTAAAAAAAAAATTGAAAAACTTTGATTCTTCTTGTGGATTATTTTTATTTGCTCTTTTAATTTTTTTTACATCAAGTCGAGAATATGATGCCATGTAAATGGCCGCCGCCACAGTTGATTGTCATTTGAGCCCTTTTTATGGCATTTTCCATCACTTTGGCCAAAACTTCCGGCGATAGGTCCTCACATTCTTGACGGATATTCTCTTTAAAAGCTGCAAGAGTCTGAGGCTTGTTGACATAAACCCGCGACTTGAAAAAGCCCCACAAAAAGAAGTCTGGAGCGGTCAAATCAGGCGATCTTGCTGGCCAGTGCAAATCGCCAAAACGGGAGATTAGGCGCCCGGGAAATGCATCCTTCAGCATATCGGTTGTGGCACGTGCAGTGTGTGCCGTTGCACCGTCCTGTTGGAACCACATGTTTTCCAATCCCAATTCATCAAGTTGCGGCAAAAAGAACTCGTTGATCATTGCTCTGTAGCGCTCACCATTCACAGTAACCGTTTGGCCCGCGACGTCTTGGAAGAAAAAAGGTCCGATGACTCCTCCAGCGAAAACAGCACACCATACAGTGACTTTGAGCGGGTGTAATGGCTCTTCGTGGGTTACACGCGGATTTTCAGTGCCCCTGAAGCGTAAATTTTTCTTATTTACGTACCCGCTAAGATGGAAATGGGCCTCATCACTCATGATTATTTTTGATGAAAAATCATCTTCCTCTTGGTGGTGATTAAGGATGGCTTGAGCGTATGTTAGACGCGATTGGCGGTCAGCAGCTAACAGCTGATGCACTGTCTGGACTTTGTACGGAAACATCTTCAAATCTTGTACCAAAATTCCCTGTAAAGACTGATACCCATTTCCGTGGCACGTCGTCTGGTCGATGTCGACGCCGCTTCCATGACATCCTCGGCTACAGCAGCAATATTCTCTGCAGAACGGCTACTCCGGGGTCTGCCACGCCTGGCCGCATCTCGTGTTGTGCCAGTCTCTTCGAGGCGAGCGGCTAAACGTCGCAGTGTTTCACCAGTAGGCGTTGGACGGCCAGGAAATCTGCGACGAAATTCACGTTGTGCCAAAGTCACCGACTATTGGTCAAATAAATAGTCAGCAATAATCCGCGTTCTGGAGCAGTGTAGCGTAACATTGTTTATTAACGTGTATTTCGCATGTGTTTACTACACAAATGTCAAAACAGAACTGACATTAGGGGCCAATCGCAAAATTTATAGCATTTTCTGATAGGAGGATTACTTTAGCGCCACCTTGTATATTCTGTTCGTTCTTCCGGTGTCGACCAGAGGCCTGTGCAGGCATTTGGTAACAGTCGCAAGGCAAATAAGAGGAAGGTCTTCCGTACTTCCTTCTTAATAAAATATCATTTCGTGCATGCGTTGTATGGAAGAAAATGTTCAACACCGTCTGCAAGAAAAATTATCAGAAATCAATGGACTTCTTAAGAAATTGAAACTTGCACTTCATTATACTAAAATTAAATGGGATACAAAACTTCACCCGCGCAATTTTTCCAAAAGTTCGGAAGTTAAAGATCTTAATGTAATTTCTTTGAAGTTTGTTACATTACCGTAAAATTTTTACAAATAAAAACACAAATTAGAATTTTAGCTTTATAATAGCTGAAACTAACTATATGTTTATAACATAGGCAGGCACATTTTGATTTTCAGACTCGCGAGTCTATGCTTGATGCCATTACCAACGCAATCGTTTTCACACGTAAGCTATGAGCTATTTCGTCGCTTGCACGATGTTAAGCGTTCGGCCGTTTGCTTGCTACAACATCAACGTAGCAATTCAATTCAGTTGCTGTTTAGCATTGATCAAGGCAAGATTTGCTGCGCAACTTTTTTATGATACACATAAAAAAAAAACTGTTTGATGAAAATTGGGAGACACAATTTGTTTTATTGAAAATTTGAAAGGTGATGCGCAATGCATTATACGCTATGGAGTTGTTCTCAAAAAAAATTTTCATATAAAAAGACATTATTTATCTTGTCATTCAAGTTATAATTTTCTTAACGAGGGTGTGAGAGCGCTTAAACTTTTGGAGTTGGAAACAGGTTATTTTTAAAATTTATTGTAGAGGATGACGATAATCTTGCTCAGAATGATATGCAGACAATTAGAATACCTAACAGTTATAACTCATCCTTGATAAAGGCATCTTATGTCGTTTCCTTTAGTCCTGCTAGGCAATGTCGCCCATTGCACGACGGAATTTTTTTTAAAAGCATGATGGATGATGTATTAAAATGTTTCGGTCAAAAGGGCTTGGAATTGGCTCAATTGGTAGATACTATGCCCCTGTCCCCAAGAACAATTTACCGCAGGACCGAAACAATTAGTAGATACATCTTTGACTGTGTGCGCAAATTATTGGATGAATGTGTCTTCTTTTCTATATGTTTAGATGAGAGTACCGATCGTACTAATTCCTGACAATTGTTAATTTATTTGAGAAAAGTTGCGGAGAATTTTGAGACCGCCTATAATTGTATGGTAGCTTTTAATGGACACGTCACTGGCGAAACGCTTTATAAAGCAGTGAACGATTATGTTTTCAGTCGTGCCAAAATGGACAAATTCAGTGCTGTGTGTACGGACGGAGCCAACGTCATGACAGGGAAAAATAAGGGCTTCGTGGGTATTTTAAGGCAAAATAATATTAATGTCCCCTGTTATCATTGTGTAATCCACCAGCAATCCCTGTTAGGGAAAATGTTGAATATATCAAGCACAATGAACACAGCCATACAAATTATTAATAAAATAAAAGGAGGACATAATGCCTTATCCCATCGAAAATTTAAGACATTTTTGGAGGAGCTGGAAGCAGATTATCGGGATCTTCTCCTCTTCACAGAAGTGAGATGGTTGAGTAGAGGAAGAAGTTTATCGAGGCTTTTCGATTTACGGGAGGAAGTACTTGAATTTTTTTAAGAAAATCCATCACCTGGCAGTGTGAATTTCGTTTCCAAACTTTCCGATAAAGAGTTTATGTTAGAGTTGGCGTTTTTGGCAGATATATGCGAGATTTTAAACTTCTTGAATTTGCAATTAAAAGGTCAAAATAAGTATATTTTTAATACCGTAGTCTGCATTCATCATTTTAATAGAAAAGTTATTGCCATAGAAAACCAGCTTCAGAACAACATACTCTCAGCATTTCCCAAAACTGAACTTATATATAAACAACATCCTTTGCCCCAAAAATTACAAGAATTTCAACAGACAATAATAGATTTACGACAAAATTTAACAGCAAGATTCCAAGATTATAAAAATATAATCAACGTAGTAGACTTACACAATAACGTTCGCTTGCGATATCTAAAATCAATGCCAAAATATACAAGAGGAAATAGAGAAAATACACACCGATTTTACATTGCCACTCGACTCGACAGGATTAGAATTTTGGAAAAACTTAAGTGCAGAGAAATATCCCCATGCCACGACAGAAATGCTGAAATTATATATCAAGTTCCCGTCGACGTACACTTGTGAATGCGCATTTTCATTCATGAACAACATTAAAAAAAGCATAGAAACCAGATGACTGACCAACACCTAGAAGCCCTAATGAGGATAAAATGTTACGGCGATGTAAATATTGATGAAGTTATGAACTATAAGGAAAATAATTAATTTGCTAAATTTATTTAAAATAAATAAATTGATTAATAAAAAATTTAAATTTAAGCTTTTTAATTTTACACAGTGTAGTAACATCAACTTCGTGCGCATGAAGTGTAGTAGTATGCGTGTGCTTCTTCTTGTGCCTGCCTATGGTTTATAAACAAGTTAGCACGAAAGATATTATAAAAAATAACACTGCACGATTTAAATTGTGAGAGGCTGTGTAAAAAAGTTTACTTTGTTGTTAACATTTGCATTTATTTATTTTCGTCAGCCGACCCAGAGCTAGCAGTTCCGGTGCTTAGCTGATCGTAAGAACACAGCTCACTCAGGCCACGCGCAACCCTTGGATGTAACTTTAGAGTTTTTTGTTCATTTAGCTTTTGCCTGCGTTAGATGTTACGTTTTTCTTTTTTGGTTGGCTTTGTACTGCACTCCAAATTAAAGTAACCTCACTTCGTTTGCAAATTCTTCATAACTTATTGTAGTTTGAACTTCGAAATTTAAAATGTAAACATAAGCATTGGTTGCAACTTATTTGCTCACTAAAACTACGGTCTGGCCAAAATAATTGGGAGCAAATCACGTTATAATATCCTTGTAATGATTCTTGTATAATTTGTTCGTATATTTTTACAGATGTAGACAGAACTTCATGAAAATACAGAGCTCGCTTAGAAATATAATTAATTTAAAGTTGAAATCAAAAAACACATATAGCACCAAGCGCACCCAGGGGGGGGGGGGGGGGGGGGGTTTGGGGGTTAAGAGGCCAAGGTGTGTTCGTATGCTTTATTTGAAGGAATTTATTTTTATTGTTTTTTACTTTCCTTAAAAGGTTACGATGGTGCGCGCTCTATTAGTGGACATTTCAAGGGATGTTCTGCAGTAGTTCAAAAGTTATATCCGGAAGCTGTTTATGTACATTGCGCCAATCATAGCTTAAATTTAGCCATCGCAAGCTCTTGCAATATAACCGCTATTAGGAACTGCATTAGTTCAATCAAGGAGGTTGTTAATCTTTTTCGAATGTCCCCCAAAGCCGGAGCAGTTCTCAAAAATATAATTCTAAAATCATGTCCCAATTCAAAGCAATTTCGTCTTCTTAAATTTTGTGAAACGCTTTGGATAGAACACTTGAATTCCCTTTCATTATTTTTTGATATATTTAACTTGATTTGCGTGGCCCTGGAAGAGCTTGATAATGAGAACTTGCGATGTGACGTATCCAAACCACATGCTTTGTTGGCAGCAATTCGTTCACCTTAATTTATTATTGCTTTGGCAGTGCTAAAACCCATTGCATTGATTTTGCAAATAACTTACATACTGAAGTAAGTGGCATGCGCGAGGATTCCGTGCAATCGTTTAGACACATTTATGAAAATGTGAAAGAAATTGCTTTGGAAGTGGAATCAGAAATTAAAACTCCGCGTTTGGTTAGAAGGCAAACCCATAGAGATAACTACGAAGGCGAACCCGAAGAATACTTCCGACGGTCGGTTTATATACCGTTTTTGGATCATTTTCTGGAACAACTTCAATCGCGATTTTTGAAGCATCGCAGTTTGCTCTCAAAAATTGAAAGTATTTTGCCAAATAAATGCATAAATCTGAATGACGAACAAATACAAGAGACAGTTAGAGTTTTAGAATCACAATGGCCTATTGATATTGCAGGTTCCGTTGAAGATTTCGTAGCTGAGTTCAAAATATGGAGGAGGTATGATAAATATTATCTTCTTTATTAAAACCATCCGCGATTATGTGCAACCATTGTAGCACAATTATTCCATACTATACTCTAATTCATATAAAACCCACTCATAATTAGCAAGTTTTAACCATTTAATAATTTCGAAATATGAGACAAATATATAAATTATGGTTAAAACATGTCAATTCTGAGTCGGCTATACATAGATATGTGTATATAAAATGCATTATTTTGGCATACACATAAAAAATACGCCTATATGAAGAATTGCTACGCTTTGTTTTCATATTCACCTAATCGCTCGGTTATATAAATTTTAAAACCGCTAGTTTATACAAATAGTATAGTATGGAATCATCGTATCTCCCCTTTTCTGATTCGCCATTATATTTACCATATGCTGAATATTTCAATTATTTTTAAATATATTTTCAGGCACTGTTTGAATCAGACTAGTCAGCCTAAAACATTTATATAATCCATGAATTGTTGTGATGCAAATATATTTACATCAATAAACCGATTCTTGCAGATTGGTGCAACGTTGCCAGTGTCTGTAGCTTCAAGCGAACGCTCATTTTCATCGCTTCGAAGATTGAAAACATGCTTAAGAAGTAAAACCCGAGGAGAGAGACTTAATGGTCTAGCACTACTCAACGTTCACAGGGATATAGAAGTGAAAATTGAGGAAATTTTAGATTCAATGGCAAAGAACAAAAAAAGATTGAGCATTATTCTGTAACTAAATAAATAAAAAACTGTTAAGGCAGTCTAAATGCTACACCTGTATCTGTATTAAGTTCAGCTCGCACAGCAGTTAAAGCCTACTACTGAGCATTCATAGATTTTTCCAATATTTCTCACCCTTTCGGTAAGCAAACAAGTAAAAATGTCTAATGGATTTTAAATCTTCCATCAAACTTCAGTTTGAGATTCTTTTTCTGGAATATAAAATATCTGTTGTCACAATTCGAGAAAAAACGTTGCAAGCGTTTGGATTGTAATGCTACCCTTATAGGAAAACCAAAATATTTTCTTCTATAATTTTTTAATAGATTAGCCGGCGAGATGGGGATTTCACATTCATTATATTTGCACATATATTCGACTGGGCTCCTCATTCGATTAATACAAGAAAATGTACACAGCAGGGATGGAAAATGAAATGTTCAAATTGTAGCGAATTTGGCAAAACTAGTGTACGTAAAAGCGGACAAATATACCCAAAAAATTAAGACACGTTTATGCATGTATGTACATAGTTATTTCTACCATTTCACATTAGCACTTTCAGATCAATAAGTTTTTAGACATAAAATTAAGAACATTAATTTATGCCATGGCATTAATTTATGTCATGCATTTTATATGTACTTAGTTAAGTATTTAATTTTCAAATTAAAGCAAAACTTTTATTACATCTAATTCAGTACTTTCTTTGTATTAATGTGGAGCAAACACCTAGGAACAATTTATTTCCACACTTTGTTTTAACTAAGTAGGTTCTGAATTGCGAAAATTCTATCAACACAAGCAGAGGAGTGTGGTAAAAAATCAAACCTTATACAACGCTAAATTTAGACAGTTCAGTACAGGAGTAATTTAATGTCCACTGATAATTGAGAGTTTCGGTATATAAGCCAATGTATGGTTCAGAGTCTGGCGTTCAATTGTGTCACGGGTTCGAACCCTTTCCGGGGAAAGTAACATCAAAAGTTAGAGAAAATAATTTTTCTAATTACGGTCGCTCTTCGGCAGGCAATTGAAAACCTCAGGGTGAATTTCTGTAATTAAAAAACTTTTCATAAAAAGTTGCAATTCAAACTCGGAGTAAAACGGTAGGCGTCTCAATTTGTGTTACAACATCAAGACGCACACAACAAATTGTAGGAGAAGATTGGCCAAATATCGAGCCATGACGTATACCGGCTTTATACGCCATTTGTTTGTTAATACTTCTTTGAAGTATGAGTGAAGCTAAGTTTGGAAAAGTATCCTCTGCTATAATCGCAGTATAATCAGTAAAAGTACCAATAGTGAGTCGCTGTATTATGCACATATAGTATGACTAAGTATAGTATGGGGTATCGCTTCTCCATATAGGATTTTATAAATAGATGCATATGAAGAAGTCGATCGGTGTCTCATCGCAACAATTCTACTCAAGTATTGTTGGGTTTGACCATTACATTCGTTGTTCAAATTTTTCCTTGCCAGCCGTTTTCTATTAGCTTATCTTTTACAGCTAGGGATATTGATGTACTTTTTCGTTTGCTATGGATAGGAATTGAGTTCCATTATTAAAATATTTTAATGGATCAGTAACACCTTCTATTGATTTCAAAGCCAGTTCCAAATCAAGGGTAAACCATACGCAAGAATATTTCCAATCTGTTTTCCGATTATATACTTAAATACTGCATTGAGATGGGGAGACAACGAGATTATTGATTGTGATCAAAACGGGAGAGTGGTCAAAAGATAATTCAAAGCTTTGATTGCACGTTGTTATGGTCTGTTGTATTGGTCTTTTAGCCAGTAGGTAGGTTTCCGGAAGAGAACGGGGGAAATAAAGCGCGATCCCCAGTATGTGTGCTTAGCATTATAGTTTCCTCCTGCTTAGAACCCCTTTCCAAGAATTTTGAAAAACTGTTCTTTGTGTGTTTTGGTGAGGCCTTTTAAATCCTCGAGAATTATGGGTCTCAGATATAAGAACTATATCTATATTATGAGTCTTTAGGAATGCTTTTATTTCGAGCAGATGCGTTGATAGTAAGTTTGCATTCCAAACAATAATATTTATGAGGTCGAAGATACAAATCTTTTAGTCATTAGAGGCCGAGAAAATTTATCATGGTTGTAATTTGCTGTAATACTTGCTTCAGCAATGATATCATTTCTTTGACCTCGTTTGTACTCTGGGTCTGTGATGAGATAGTACGGATTGCGAAGTGCCCTGACATTGATTGATGTTAGATTACTCTCTGGATTTGGTGATGATTTCTGTCCAAGGGATACATGTAGTTATGGAGAAATTTCGTTTTTCTTTAGTGACGGGTATTTGATTTTCTGGAGTTCTTATATATCAAACAGCCTTTGTAGGATGATTATCTTCACATAGAGCATATTTCAGGTCGTCAGATCAGGTTCTTCTTTTACATTCCGGAGATGCATTGCCTCTAGCGCATTTAACGCAAACCGGCTTTCTTCTACAGTAAGCTTTCGTGTGTCCGTACTACTGGCAGTTTACACATTTCACACTTCGGGGGAGCAGGTTGGGAAATAATTTTTGAATGCAATTGGCTTTTGATCTAGTAGATAGATTTTTTGTTAGGGTCTCATTTCAGCGCGTGAAGAAATTCGATCCATATGGATCAAATTGACCATACTCATTTTTGCGATTTTTGTCTCGTTTGAAATAAGTAAATATTCCGTCTTTTTCATTTTTTCCACACAAATTTCCCACAAATGATATCTTTGATTAAAAAAATATAATTCAAAGGTTTATCACACCGAACACTGTGCTTATTGCTGTTTTTTTATCAAGTTTGCACATATAACAGCAACTTCATTTCTTTATATTTGGTGCTTCTGTCCAACGAAACGAAATTGACTGTGACGTTGATGCTAATTGTTCTGGTTCATCTGGTAAATTTCAAACATCACGAAAAATTACGCGACCACGGGGATTACCGTTGCGACGTTCAATATACGGACAATACGTATTCCACTCCAAATCCATTTTTGTGTAAATAATAAATGCGTTGCTAACTAGCCTATCGTATTACACACAAAACAAACGTATTACAATCGTCAAAACGAAGGCAGCAATTCATTTTGTATACGTTTTGTAAGACATTTTGTCAGAAATAATTGCCCAGTCATATTTATCATTCCACAATTCTTCGATGGATTGACCAACCATAATACACTCGCATTGTGACAATATCAAAATTATCCCATTCATCCTTAAACGGACGTACTCCTTGTAAACTCTTCCTACCCAATACAGTTTCGAGTAACTCTACGAACAACAACAATTATAACAAAGGATCAGTAATCAGTGGCAAAAGCTGTTGCCCCTAATATGTGGAAAAAATTTCATTAAAAAAATCAACAAATCATAAGAAATTGTTTGCGAATCCAGAGCAATTACTTTGCCTTTCGATATGAACGCGGCCGCAAAACAGTTTCTCCTCTCAAGTCTTGATACACATATTCGATGTCGGATTCATCACTGTCGTCAAAATCACTTTCCACTCCAGTTTCATCTGACAAATAATCTTCATCATCGTCTGTATCAAATGAATCTGATCTCATCAGTTGGATATTGGTCGAAAAGTAAGAAATCAATTATTTTCCGAAATATTTTTATAATAAAGTGAACTGTACGTGTCAACAAACAGCTGAAGAGAAGTAACAAAAATGACTTGAATGCTAAGGTAAAAACCCTACGAACGCATGAACCGCAAACAACAGTACACTGGGTCAAATAACCCTCACGTACGAATTAAGTACTTTTTAATACAACGTTAGGGACAAACATTTCGGCGATGGTTTAAAAAAGTTAAAGAAGTCATGTAGGATTTGTCCGTTGAGCCAACACCCCGGTCGATTGCATCAAATTTGGATAAGCCATTAAAGATGAAATTTGGCTATTGTATTTTTTGTTCTAATTCTGACTGATTATGCTTCTAATTGTTCTATAGGCTTCCTAGGTCGTTGTCTGGGCTTAAGCTTGATTGTTGTTTACGAATTTTAAGTTGTACAAGTTTGCCACTATTTTCTGCCACAGGGTCATTATTATTGTTGACTTTGTTACCGAATGCTGGTATGTGGTTGTTTTTCATTGGACTGGATGCTACTCAGCCATACTTGGGCTCTCATGGGATCTCTTGCTCGCCATTCATTACCTTTACTGAGTGATTTTAGTAACATCTTTGGAGAGCCAACTTACCACTTTTGGCTGTAAACAGTTAAAGTTTATTTTCGCATTCTTCAATCTGCAGTTCTAAGGGAGTACTTTGTCACTCAATCCCAATCTGTGTTTCTCAGATTACTGTAGGGAACGAGTATCGTCCAGGGAGAATTGAATATACCCATAATCCGAAAAGGAGAGAACAGTTAGAACCAGTTTGATATTCGGGATATCAGTTCAGAAGAAACCGGGGTGAGATCTTAGACCGACGCCGGCCTTCCTACGTCTTGATTCCGCTAGAGCATTCTTCACCATCGCTGTAGGTAGTTCCACCTCATCGTCGTGCGCCATATATTCAGACGTGAGCTCTACTTTTACCTGCGTCGCTGGATAACAATAGCTTATAATTCTTCGACCCGATGCCAGAGTCGCCGTTGTTTCTCAGGCACGGTACTTGAATCAGGACTACGTATGCCCCACCTTACTCAAGGAGAGTAATAAATTGGCGAGCACCACCTTAGACTGCTAGAAACAGATTTGAACGATAGTCGTCTTCGAACCCCTCCAGCATGAAGCGTTTCTCTTCAGTCATGTAGAACAGCTTGCCTATGAGGATGGCGGGTCCCATGAACGAGTAGACGTCAACAGTACTTTTAGCATCCGGCCTGACTGAGTCCACCTCCGTGCTCATTGGGGCTTCCTCCGCTTCAGGTATGCAAACCTCTGGCACTACTGGCAAGAGAGTCATCGTCTCTGGCATCCCATTGGTAGACCTTAAGGGATACCTTCTCGAAGCAACAGGTTATGACTCTATGTGACCCAGCGACATGGCCGAGGGACTCTGAATTAAACAGAATCAGCGCTTGCCGATGACCCCTCAAACCTGACGATCTTCCAGTTGTGTACTGGAAGATTTGGGTTACAAATAGCGGAGGATTTTTTCGATCTCCTTAGGTGTGGGATGTTCAGAACGCTAAGTTAGATCCCTTTTGCTCACGACTTCCAGCTTAGCATCCTTCCAAACCTTGTATAGAGTTTTCGATCACTCTTTTGAAGAGAGGATTATGCCTGAACTCCCTCCTAAATACACCAGAAATAGCAGACTTAACACGCTTGAAACGTTTCAGGCATGTTCTCGATCCTGAATTTCTTAACAAGAGAGGTCTCCCTCTCTTGAGGCTGCTGTTTTTTAGGGGCCGAGTCACTCGGAAGCACTTTTGCGCTCTCGCGCTGCACCTGCTTGGCACACTCAAGCGAAATGGCGAGCTTCTCATGGATCTGGGAAGTGGTCTGACCGCTGTAGTGTGGTGGCCATGAGACGGTCAGAGTGGTCTCTCCGCCCAGTATCCACTTGCCATTAAGGCTTACCCGAGGACCCTCGAAGGCCCCGGGAAAATACGGGATGTGCTCATGCTGGTTCTGGCTGTTTCGTAAAGCCCCTCTTCATCCCCCGCCAAGACCGCGAGCGATTCCGCCTGAGACCTGCCTACACCCCCAGACCAATTTTCATTCTTGCTTTCGTTAGAGGCCTTGAGGGTCGACTGAGTATTAATTAAACTTACAAAATAACAATCATTTTTGTTGTAAGTTTTATTTTATCAAAGAAAAGTATTTGGCGAAAAATAAATCTTACTTCATAAATGTAACTTATTGAAAGGAAAATAAAACCCCACAAATCAGTATTATTTTACGAGCAAGTATAAAAGTTATGAAATAGTTCTTATATTCGATCGAAAAGATAAAAATTATATAATATATGTTTTTTGCATTAATAAATTGATCTCTACAAGACGATAATGTTCAACTAAGTCTTCACCCATAGCAGTGTTTTGCGGTCCCTTGAATCAACTATAAGTATTTTATAGAAAACTAGTTTATCCGAACGACTTCGTCTGCGTTCCTATGTTTCCATATACTCAAAGAAAAATTTTAAAGATAAAAATGCAGCTCCGATCAGTTTAAAAACTACTCTTAAGTTAGTAGAAATTGTTTCACATAATTTTCAATGGGACATCTACCAAATAAAGCAGCGAATAATTTAAGGCTCA
This sequence comes from Anomoia purmunda, assembly GCA_951828415.1. Lineage (NCBI taxonomy): Eukaryota > Metazoa > Arthropoda > Insecta > Diptera > Tephritidae > Anomoia > Anomoia purmunda. The sequence continues at coordinate 23,784,702 of OX639998.1, read as the reverse complement.
ACTTTATCCCAATTATGACTAGTCATCATTGTTTTTAACTGCTCAAAGCGTATTAGATTTGATCGAAGTCAAACCATAAGTATCAATTTGCTGCAAATCGCAACTACAGAGCTTCTAATGGATTTTTATATTACATATTTTGTTTTTGCAAATAGAGTATAGCTGCGTATAGAGTATGCTTGTAATGTCATTTAAGTCGGAATATAAAAATATTTACAATCGCACCAGCAGCATACTTTTCTAATCTCAGACAAAAAATACGAGTTTTATATGCAAGTGCCATTAAGCGGATCCACCTTTCGTAAAAGTACTTCTCATCGCACCCACATTATCCGTTTCTTATTTCATCATAATCGGATTAAAAGCAGATATTTGCTGAATAACTCGTCTCAAACGCAACTTAGTACACCCATTTTTGTAACTTCAATACTTATTAGTCTAAATTTAGTAGCAATATTTCAGTAATTTAAGTAGGAACACGAGACCCCTGGCATCGGAAACTAAGCGGAGTGAGATCTAGTTTACAAAACGTGAAACCACAAACTTTAGTGGCTGTGTTGTATTAAGATGCATCAGTTTCTCCGCACGTTTCCAGGAACCCCCTCTGTCGCCTCATGGAATAATGTCGAGAACGTTGAGCATTGTCTGCACCGGAGAAACTCATATCGGTTGATAGCATAGAGATTGTATAACACACCTTCAACTAGTTCCAGTGGAGACGGAATAACCCTTAATCCGTGCTTACACGGTACATCATACCGCCAACTGAGTTTTGAATGACCCCAGGAATCCAAAGTGGGCCTCGTCTGGCGTAAACATGCACGGAAACCGGGAAGGAGGATTCCGAGCTGGACATATTTCCTTGACTAGTAACGGGTACAAGCATTTCAAGCCGAATTTTAGGCTTGCGCTCATGTAGCACTTCTACGGAGTCTTAGTTTTACTGCCATTGTGAAAAGTTCGGTAACTACTAAGAATGGTTAGTAATGAATCCAATTAAGTTTTTCCGTCCACGACAGCTTTCATAAATACTGGCTTAAAGGTGCGCATAAAGCGTTCAGCTTCGCCGCACAATGGGGCAGCAGACCAGAAAAGTTGGCAAAAACTAATTTTTTTTAAATAGCCGGTAGCACTTTTCGTTTATTGCTTTAGATTTATGAATATATTAGCAACAATAAACCAACTGATTTTTAATGCCATTGTCACCACCTCTCGTTTCACAGCCTTACAAACACTGAGCTTATTTTCGCAATAAGTGCAGTTTGATTTTTGTGCATTTTCTATTCACAGTTTGAATATATATTTTCTAGTCGCTAAGTATAATTTAACAACTTTAATTATTTTCAAGTCCTAGAAATGCAACGCTGTAACCCTGACTACTAAACATAAAATACGACACCCGACCGACATAGATTTCAACATGGGGTATCATCAAATTGAACTTGATGAGGACAGCAAACAATATACCGCGTTCATGAGCAATAGTGGACATTATGAATACAACCGTATGCCATTCGGTTTGGTTAATGCGCCATCTGTATTTCAGGACATGATGAACAAAATAGTGTCGAAAATGAAACCGTATCGAGTCATCGCATATTTGGATGACGTGGTAATCCCAAGTGTCATAGTGAACGAGGGGCTAATGATTTTGGAACCATATTTAAACTTATTAGAAGAATGTGGCCTAACGCTGCGTTACAGCAAATGCAATTTTTTGGTGACTGAAATTAAATTTCTTGGTCATCAAATAAACATTGATGGTATTTTACCGGGTGAGTCAAAGGTTAGGGAAATACAAAATTTTAAGAAGCCTTCGACGGTAACAGAAGTTCGACGGTTCCTGGGTTTGACCGGATTTTTCCGGGAATTCGTAAGAAATTATGCGTTGATTGCACACCCATTAACTAAGCTGACAAGAAAAGATGCAGCCAACAATTTCGTTTGGGGCAATGAACATGATGCATCATTTCAAACCTTGATCGATGCACTCAGCGACGAACCAGTGCTGACGTTGTATGATTTCAAGGCGTTACACGAAGTGTACACCGATGCTAGCGGTGTAGGTTTAGCTGCGGTACTATTGCAATCAGCAGATGATGGTAAAACCTGGAAAGCAGTTATGTACTTCAGTCGACAATGCGCGGAAGTTGAATCTCGCTACCATGCCTATGAGCTAGAGGTGATGGCAGTGGTAGAAGCACTTTCGCGATTTAGAATATATATATTAGGGAAACACTTTAAAGTAGTTACGGACTGCTCCGCTGTTAGTAGTATTAGGGCAAAGACACAGCTGATTCCGCGAATAGCTCAATGGTGGATGCGACTAATGGAATACGATTTCGAGTGTGTGCACAAACCAGGTGTGCGCATGAGTCATGTTGACGCGTTAAGCCGAGCACCGATAGATATGGAAAGCGTGGAAGTTATGGCAATCACCGAGGGTTCTGATGACTGGTTATTGACCATGCAACTTCAGGACAGCAGAATTCGAGAAATTACTAATATTATGAAAGGCAAGGTGAAGTCCGACCAGTTAAAACAGCTAAACCAAGACTTTCGACTACAGAACAACCGGTTGTACAAGATGCAGGACAGTAAATTGCTCTACGTCGTGCCTAAAGCAGTACGATGGCGAATTGTTAAGTATTGTCACGATGCCAAGGGACATTTTGGGCCAGAAAAGACAATTCAGCGAATATACGAATACTTTTGGTTTCCCAAAGTTCGAAAGTATGTCAAAGAATACATATCAGCATGCATCGATTGTTGCTACAACAAGAGCAAAGGAGGTAAACGAGAGGGTGAATTGCATATTAGCGAGATCGATCCGATTCCATTCAGGACTTTGCATGTCGACCATTTGGGTCCGTTCATGAAAAGCAAGAAGGGGAATTGCATTGTTTTGGATATAAGCGACGCATTTTCAAAATATCTTGTAGTAAAAGCCGTGCGAAACACAAAAACACAACCATTACTGCAGGTATTAACCGAGATGACAAGTTACTTCGGGTTACCATCCCGTATAATCAGCGATAGAGGAACGGCATTCACCTCAAAGCGATTTCTGTGAGCAGAACGATATACAGCATATCAAAACAGCTGTAAGGACTCCGCGTGCAAATGGTCAGGTGGAGCGAGCAAATATGACGATTTTGAACTTCCTGCGTACCGCTGGCGCCCAAGCAACGCAATGGGATGAGCAGCTATGACGACTACAGTGGAGCGTTAACACCCAACGAAACTCCAGTACAGGGCTTAGCCCTAACGAATTGATTTACGGCTTCAAGTTGCGTGACGTCATACGCAATCGACTATTAGCAGCAGTCATTGAAGACACAGACGAACAAAATATTGCAGAAAACGCGAAACTACAGCACAACGTATACAACATCAGCGGGAAATATGGAAAAAGCGATTCGACGAGAAGCAACGAAAGCCTACGGTGTATGAAGTTGACGATTTGGTTGTCATCGAAAATTCACTTCAGTCAACTGGAGAATCACGTAAGCTAGATGTTCGATTCAGAGGCCCATATGTGGTCAGTAAAGTCCTGGGAAGTGATAGGTACCTAATAGAAGATATAGACGGCATGCAACACAAGCAAAAGCGTTTCTGTTCTGTGTACACGACACAATATGAAGCCGTGGTGTATGCTACCTCCAGATTTAGATACTGATCCAGAAGAAGATAGCGACTGTGGCACCGAGACGATGCCATTACAGGATTGGCCGAATTGTCTAATCCTAGAAATGCAACGCTGTAACCCTGACTACTAAACATAAAATACGACACCCGACCGACATACAAAAAGACAGTTGGAAAAAGCGGTGTATGTAATCGGACGTAGACGGGACGGGAGTTTTTGTGTATTATATTTCTATTTCAATTTTAAACTTAAATAAACTGATAATAAAAACGGACCGGAGTTGAAGTGTTTAAATCAATCGGAAATCTTGACACTATGGAACCGTCAACATCGGGTATTTATAAAGATTCATTTATATTCACTTTGTGCGTAATTGTGATTTTCACATTTTGGTAGATTTTTTTTCGGAAACCTACCTTAACAAGTTTATTTTCCTACAGTTTAAGTTTTTAAAATTGGAAAAGTTAGTGAGTCCGGCATGATCGGCCAGAATTTTTTTAATTATCCTGTAATACGTATATTTATGTACTTAATTGAAAAAAAAATTTGCGGATTTTTTGCGTTTTGGCATTTGTACGCATTTATGTATGTTCCTATGTACTACTTTTTGATGTAGTTTAGTTCAAAGATAACGGGCGTTTTTTACTTTGTTTTGATTATATGTTTGTCAAACGTCAATTACAAATACAAATGTGAACTGTATTAATCTATATTATTTTAGTTGTGTCAAACGTCAAATAGAAACCAGTGTTGCCATGCTATCTTAATTTTATAATCTTTTAGCGGTTGATTTAACTTTTCATTTCAGGTGTTGGTTCAAAAACAATTTTTGTCAATCGTAGGGAACTCATTGAAATAATATTTTCTTGTGAAAAAATCACAACTGATGAAAAATAAGTTTAAAAAAAAATGAACTGGAAAAACAAAAAAATTGTCAGCAAGTGCCTAAAGAAGAATTGAATAAAACATTGAACCGCCTGAAGTCTGAATTTAAACTTCGTTGGAATAAATCGCACAGAAAAATAGATGTTTTTAATGAAATTAATAAAACGTGGTTGAATTGCTCAATTTGTTTTATAAAAAATTCAAGCCGAAAAGGTGGTCGGCCTGAGAGATCTTTTGAAGAAAGCTCAGAGCGTATTAAACGAATGAAAACAAAAGATTTGAGGGAATCTACGCCAGTTGATGCCCTGAGTTATGCTACTCAAATGAAATTAAGGAATCGGGTAAAGTGAAGGCATCAGAACTTTTGACGAAAGGCTTATCTCAGAATTATGATAGCGGATATGTGTTCAAAAACTTCATCAGGCCGTTATGAAAGTACTTGTTTGTCAGGCGAGATGCTTTGGCTGTGGTGGTAGAAGCTAAGTTGACAAGGAATCAGTACAGTATAATAAGATTGGCTGCTCGGGAGAAATTTCCTTCCTATAAAGTAATACAAGAAGAAAAAAAGAAATGTTATCCTTTCAAAGAACACATGAAGGCAACTTATACGCTTGTCTGTACAACTTTACAATCCTTACTGGACCACACAATATGTCGTCTGATTATTGCACAGAGGACTGTAATAGATTCCATTCCCGCAAAAGATTTACACAAATTGCGTATGTACACAAAGTGGGGATTCGATGGTAGCTCAGGTCATAGCTCATATAAGCAAGTATTTCATGGTATTGAAGTTTCTAAAAAATCTAAATCGATATGTGCTGGAATATCTATTGAAGTTGAGCACGCTTTAATTTTTACTATGGTTGATGGAAAAGTTTGTAATGCGATAACCCAGACGACATCCACTCAAAAGTGCCAGGGTTTGGAAATTCTAATGATGGCATCACTGCGCGACGATTATTAAGGGAGGCAGAGGTTTCGGCCGAATTGACCAAATTGAATTTAGCGTTAATTAAAAGATTGCACAATATATCAATAACTGTAGCCAGCGGACATGAAATAAATGTTGAAAAGTTCAGGAAGTATTCCCATGTCACTGCTAGGTACTTTGTGGATAAATACCCTTAGTACCGTATGCCTCCAACAATGCATAAATTTTTAATACATGGCCCTAAAATAATTTCTAACGCTTTACTACCAATAGGCCAATTATCGGAAGAAGCACAAGAGGCTTGCAGCAAGGATTTCAAAAGATATCGCGAACACCATTCAAGAAAATGCGGCCGTGTGGAAACTAATATTGATACTTATATTCAATTCATTTATGCTAAGGTCTGATCCGGTAATAAGTACAAAGAGAAAATTGAAAAGAACTAATAACCAAAAGTTCCCAACTGAAGTATTGGAATTATTGATATGTCCACTTATTCCTAATAACGATGAAGGATATGAGGATATTTACGATGATGACGGTCAATAAAATGAAAATTTGTCTAGTGATGAAAGTAGCAATAGCAACTAAACACCCCCAAAGTTACTTTCAAATAATTTGTTTATTTTGATAAAATAATTTCTTTTGTATTGTTTAAATTCTTTTTATAGTTTAATTTTTATCACTGAAATAAAACAAAAGAAAAAACCAGTCGCCACCAATCACTATATGAACGGTTCAGGTAAATCTAATAAAGTCTAATAACTGCGGTTGTAATCGAAATATTCTAAAATTTGGTACACATACTTACTTTAGTAATAGGAATCAGTGTACCGATTTTCAACTTCCTAGCTTAAGCTGTGTAGTTGATGCCAACTTTTAAGTCATTCTGCCCCACTGTGCGCCGGTTAAAGAGGCGTAATCCCTTTGTGGTACTGTGAATTGCTGCCTGTTATCTGTGAAAATAGTGTCAGGCAGGCCATCCACTGAAAATATAATTATATATGTTGCCATGAACGCTTTCAAGCTGGAGAAGATCTACTATGATCTATGCGAATTTCATATTGTGAAACCTTCCGTCCAATATGTGTATCAATTAAAGGCCACCGGAAGTATTGGACCCCAAATGATTCATGCACGTCACACCTCAATGCCCTTCATGCAGCAGCTCAAAGGCTGCTTGTTCTCAGTATTATGATCCCTATTTTAAGGCAAAGCACGTACCTTTCGATGAATTGCAATATTTTTTAAGAGTATGATTCCTAGCAGTTTGACTAGGTGTTGCACACTAAGTGGTGAGGCAGGCATTTCAGATTCCTGCGCTACAATGTTGACACATTTGCCCGTAACTCTGGACACCAAATATAATAAAAAGCGCATCTTTTTCCATCTGAGTGCGACGATTGTCTCTTTGGAGCCGTCAGGCATTCTATGTTATAACATTCCATGCAAAGATGCGTCGTTTTCCAAAAGAACATGCAGCTGATCGTCGAAATGAATTAGCAAAGGTGCTGTTCACAATTGGTGCGTAAGTGCTAAAAACGTCTTTTCCTGCTCCTCTCCCTGCCGAAATTGTTCGTTCTGCCCATATAGTCGGTTACGTAAGACAGCCTTACATGCCAAATTTGGTATAAATGTATAATAATAATTAATTTTAGCCAGGAATGCTTGAAGCTCTTCTAAATTCTTAGGTCGTGGCATATCACTTTAGCTGAAATCTTATATGGTGCAGGCGTGCACCCCGCTGTATGAAATACAAATCCGACCGGCTGCGCTGCATAAAAAGGCACTTGAATTTGCGACGTTTAACCAGAGATGATCGCAATCGCTCGAACACTGATTGCAAATTTTCAAATAATTCTTGCTCCGACTTAACCGATACGAAAAGATAATTAATTCACATTGAAATACCTGGAAGCCCATCGTAGGTGTTAGTATTTGGAAGAAGCCCAATGGCGTATTACTTAACTCTTTTGACTCTTCGGCCAGCCCAATTTGCATGTAAAAGGTCAACTTTGGCAAATACTTGTGACACCGTTCTTCAATCTGGCGTATTCGTCTACCCATAGATCTACCTCGAGCTGTGTGTTTACAGCTATAAAATCACCGCATATGCTCAACCGCCCGTCTTTCTTTGAAACCACTACCATGGGTGTTGCCCATTTACTGAACGTAATTTATTTCCACATCCTGCGGACCTTTACGCTGTTTCTCTAATTTAAAATCCCTAAGTTGGTCAAAAGGTATTAAGCGCGGTTTCAAATATTAAGGTGATGAATTTGGATTTAAACGTCAGTTAGCTTTTGAAGTAGTGCAAAACGGCTGAGCGTCAGATCGCCCAAAACCTAATCGCCCAAAACCGAAAAATGTCAAATCGCCCAAAATGTTGGGCGATTTGACATATGTCTAATAGCCAAAATGACAGATCGCCCAAAAAGTTGGGCGATTGGAAATAATGTCTAATTTCCTAAATGACAGATCGCCCAAAAAGTTGGGCGATTAGACATATGTCTAATTGCCCAAATGACAGATCGCCCAAATGACAGATCGGCCAAATGACAGATCGCCCAAATGTCTAATCACCCAAATGTCAAATCGCCCAAAAATGCAAAAAACTTCTTGTCAACTTCTGTAAAAGGGAAAATGGTTAGTTCTTTGAAAATTTTTAAATCTAATTTTCCCTTTTACAAAATGCATAGGGCCGGTTGTTTGACTGCCTTGGTAAAAGAATAAAGATAAATAATTAAAAATGCAAAAAATTTTTGCTTTATTATTGTAAATTTCAAATGAATTAGAAAAGAAGAAATACAGTTTTTTCAATAAAGGTTCACCAAAAAAATAAATTGCATTTCATTATTTCACAAAAAAATATATATATCAAAGAAAATATCAAAAAGAAATATAATTCATACTTTAATACATTCGGCTAAATAATAATAAAAAGTTTTAAGCTATAAAAAAATAACAAGTTAATTTAAATATACTTGAATTAATAGTTTTCCTGTAATAATTTTCCCTTTTACAAAATGTTTACTTCTCATGCCAACATATTGTAAAAGGGTGAATTAATAATTCTCCTCTATCATTCTCCCTTTTACAAAATGTTTTCTTCTGTAAAATGAAATATTAGTAAAATACATAATTATAATGCTAATTAATCTTAATTTATATTTTGCTACATATTTATTCACACAACTTCATAACATAACCTCTAACATAGAGCTATGCAACCCCTAAAACCCCCCACTTACTACGATACTGAAAGTAAAAGGGGAAAAAAAATCTGGGAGGGTATTGCTTTTAGTTGAGAGCATATTTACCGTACTTTTATTTTATTATTTTGACAAATTTGCTAAAAACAGAAAATGGCAAATCGCCCAAAAAGTTGGGCGATTTGGCATATGTCTAATTGCCCAAATGACAGATCGCCCAAATTTTTTTTTGGGCGATTTGACATTTTTGCTTTTGGGCGATTAGGTTTTGGGCGATCTGACGCACAGCCGTGCAAAACCCCAACCATCATAATTACATGATGTGCTTGGGGTGTGCATAACCCCAACACTCCTAGCAAATCGTTCACACTGTCGTTATTTTGTTCATGATGAATAGTGGAGTCAATAGTTCTAAATATGCGTACAGCACTGCCGCCATAAACGATTAGCTTACCATTTGGAGCAAGATATGACTTTCCGAATTCATTGTATACAGGTACAGATATTTGTTTTCTACCTTAACCGGCAATGTGCTCGTAATTGAAGCAACAAACGACATTATTGACAATGGCCATTATTTACTTTTAATTTAGTCAAAATCGGATTATAAATAAACTCAGCCTCTAAGGCCATCTAACGCATTTATTTTTCCCAAAAGTATTTTTCGTGCTACTACATATCGTCATATGAATTCAAAAAAGCCTTAAGTTACAAAAAATTCAAAATCGACTTTTTAGTTGATTATCATGTACCGTATCATGGCGCATGTTCCTTTAAAATTTTATAATCCAACAACCAATGACGTTGGTATAAACAAAATTCGAAAAGCCCTAAGTGCAAGCGTAACAAATTTGCCAACCAAAACTGTAACTTACGCCTTTAGAGAAATAATAAACAACAAACACAAGAAGGCATAGCATGCCATGACATTGTGTGTGTTCTTATTTATCAGTTTTTCTTTTGTAACATTTCTAATAAAACATGCGTTGTTTTGGTTTTTTGCATTTATGTATAAACAGTTAGTTTTTCTTTTGTATGTTTCTAAGAGGCCTTACTGAGTTGGAGTTTATTAAATAAAAATAAAAATCTCGTGTCCAGTACATTTATTAAAAATGATTAACGAAACTAATTTTGATAAGTCAGTGTTTAAAAAAACGGTGAATAAAACATATTTAAATTACAATAACCGAATGACTGGCAAAATTTATAAAGGTCTTAATAAGGCAATTGTGTGTGAAAAGAATCCTCGAAAAATGGGCTTAAGATGTCAGTCTAAATATTGTGAATAAAGCACATTGCCTCATTGCTCCCAATATGATGAAAATAAACGGCAAGAAATATTTGATGGATTTTGGAACATGTCGTGGAAAGAAAAAAGATTTATGTATTAAGTCAAGTTGAATTAGAAGAAAAAGCACGAAACCGTAACACATTTTCGAGGCGATCGCTGTCTAAACGGTATTATTTGAAAGCAAAAGCAACTCGTATCCATGTTTGCCGGCAAATGTTTTTGTCAACTCTTGGAATAAATGAAAAAATGATAAGAAATTGGGTAGATTCGAACATTTTAAAACACAGGCACTTGGATATTGCTCCGCCGAAAGGAACGTCGAAAAATGATAAAACTTACGAAAAGCGCCTTAACTTTTTAAAGAAATGGTTAAACAATATTCCAAAACTTGAATCCCATGACCGAAGACAATACAGTACAAAAATTATTTACAAACAGATATTTAATCATACAACCAACATTATAAGCTATATTGTGAAGAATGCGATGGTAATAATGATGATGAAATTTTACCAGTATCGTATCCAAAATTTATGCTTACAATAAAACAACAAAATATTTCATTGTTTAAACCAAGAAACGATATGTGTGATACTTGTGTATCATTTGAGGCAAAAAAAATAACTGAGGATCATTATAATAGTCATAGATCACAAATCAATGATATGAGACAAGAAAAGGAAAACGATATCGAAAGTGCCAAGTCTGGACTTTGTTTATTATTATGCATGGATATGCAAGCAGTGAAACTGATCCCCCAAACAAATGCTAGTGCCTCATATTATAAAATGAAATTACAGGTACATAATTTCACTATTTATAATATCACTACTCACGAGTCTGATAATTACATTTGGGATGAGTCTGAAGGGAATCTTGTAGCGTCTACATTCGCTACATGTATTGTTAAATACTTAAAGAAGTATTTACTTCAGTCACCAGATACGAGTATTCACCATGTCATAATATATTCTGATGACTGCTTTTATCAAAACCGCAATGTCATATTGTCAAACGCATTGCTATCTTTATGCATTGAAAAAAACATAACGATAGAGCATAAATATTAAATAGTTGGACACACTCAAATGGAGTGCGATTCAACACATTTGCTTATCCAAAGAAAAATAAACAATAAAAAGTTAATCTTCCATCTGAATTCGTTCAGTATGTAAAGGATTCTCGAAAGACTCCATTTCCACTGAACACTCAACCCCTTACTCATTCATATTTTCGTGATTACGACTCTCTTCCTAACCGATACTCTTCTATTCGTCCAGGTAACATCATCAAAATCAACTTTCACGATCTGCTTTTATAATAAAATGTGTTTTACAGGCAAAAAAAATTGGTGATCCTACCGTTAACAAAATTCGAGTACTGGCATATGATCCGCTTGGAATTATTTATTTTAAAACAAACATCAAAGACGAGTATACTTTTCTTCCACACCAATGTGCAAAAAATTTTCATGACTCCCAACCTGCTCCATTACATACCAAAAGATTAAACATTTCTAAAAAAAAGTGGGAACATCTTAATGATCTTAAGTCCTTTATACCAGCAGATTGTCATGATTTTTATACTAATTTGCCCTATGAAAATGAACAGCAAGATTTATGTAAAGTTTTCATCTTTTTACGAATTTAATTTCTTTTTGCTTAACTTTCTTTTTGAGAATTACTTTTTGTTATGTTGGTTATCAATACTTAAAATAAAAAATATATAATAATAAATTCGATAATATCCATTATAATATATTATTATTTTATAAAGCAGCAAATAAGCAAAAAATTTTGAGAAAATTACCAAAAACCAAACTTTCCATTTGAGTTACGCCCTTTTCGATTTCAGAAAAAACTAATTGTAGAAGGCGTAAGTTTCATATATCTGTAAGTAATACGAAAAGTAAAAATTTTTCTTCAAATACTAATTCTTTTATGAAAAATAATCTTAGCTTGAGAAAATATTGAAAAAGTTTGCCTTATTTTTCATTTTAAAAGGTTTTTTGCTTCTCCTGTAAAATTTTTAAAATGTAACTTAGGGCTTTTTTGATTTCATGTGACGATATGTATATGGAAAATTTGGTACCCATATTTTTATATTTCATTCAATTAAATCCGACTTTTCAAGCAGGTGGCAACCCTTGTCGAGGCGAATCGGTTGGCTAATTTTTTTGTATTTCATATAACTTGAATATATTTTAATTAAATTCGACTTTCGAAACAGGTGGAAACTCTTTCCATTGCATTAAATATATTTGACGACTTGTTCTCATACCTACCACATATTCCTACAAAATTTCATAAAAAAAGGTCGAGACGTTTCTGAGGAGTTCGATCAGACCGTGAGTCGACATTTTTATGTATAAGATATAGATTATGTTCTATAAGCAAAATTAAATAAAGAAATACAAAATTGTCAAAACTTGTTAATACATTTTGCTGTTACTTTTATGAACAAGGGTATACAAGCACATACATTACACATACTTACTAATAAATAAACGAAATAAACGAAAAAAATCTTTGGCAATCATGTTCCATTCTGACATGTTATAAAATGTCAGGATTTCTCTTGAAAATGATAATCATACATTTATTTTATTTTCTTCTTTTATATTGGCAAAGAAGCTGGAAAATTATAGAATTTCCAAATCGATTACAAATAAGCGTGAATTTCAACACATCAATCGAACAGCTGATTCGAATATCGGTTTCGCTCATGTTCGAATGAGTAAATTCCGATAGAATTTCGAAACACCAAATGAACGCGATATCGGTGTAAATTTCTCACAAAAATCAATTTCGAGTCGGGTTCTGCGACATGCCCAACATAATGCATAATAAAAGCTTAACTTCCAGTAAAAGGTTTTACAAGTAAAACAAAATCTGCCTAATCTCATAGAGAATTTTGTTTTGCCAAGCATAACAATATACAACAAAATAGCAGTTGTCTTGTTCTCTCCGCCCACAAATTACGTTATATTTGATGGAAATTAGAAACATGTGTAAAATCTTAACGGGCGGTCTTCACCTGTATGAAATTCTCGTTTACTTGATGAAGCAAGCGAGATATCGTTTTTGAAGACCGCTAAAAGTAGGAACTATTATTTTTCTCGCATACCTATCGGTAAACGAGCTCTCGCTTGCTTTTAACTGTTATTTTTGTAGTTTGTCAGCAATTTATCATATTGTAGCATGGTGGAATGATAACAAGGTGTAATCAGTAATTTAGCCTTATCTTTTCGTAGCATTTGTTCAGAAGAATAAATTTATAAATATGTATGTTCTTATGTTATAATAGGGTATAGTATATTTGTTAATGGTGTATTCCCAATACGCCGCAGTAGTTCCTATCCCGAAACCAAACGTTTGTTCAATAATGGATTCCGGATATAGACCGATTTCTCTCCTCCATTGCTTGGACTAATAAAAAAGGTGCCAGGGGACTTGGATGCTCTTTAGGCTTTCGAAAATTTATGTCCAATGCTTTAGCAAAAAAAAACATGTCATCTCTCTCGACTGAATTGACTCCCATACGTAAGGCAACTTGCCAAATGTAAAATCAGCTACAGGTGTGAAAAACGGGATGTGTCGAAAACCACCTTACATACAGCCTTTACAGTGGTTAACAAAAATTAAAACTCCATAAGCGCCGGCCACCTCTTCTCATTCAGCAGAAGCAATATTCCAAGCGGCCCAATTTGAATTAAATGGCAACGATAAGCTTGTCATCGGTACTACCCACAATTAATTTTCTAGTTTTATGTTTTGCCGGCTCGAGGTCAAGGGGGTGTTGGTAGAGTAAAACAAATGATTTACTTATTTTTCTTCCAATATATTTCGGTTACACTACGGTAACCGTCTTCAGGGCAACTGATAATAACATAAAACATAAATATTAACAACAATTTCACATACATACAATTTTTGTAATTCATACATACATGATTTTACACGTCCGCACCGTCCGACGTGGAGCTTTGTACTAATTATTTCTTTCCTAGCAAGTGTCTATACAAGTGAGCACAATTGTCAGTACCCGTTTTGTAGTTTGTCGGTGTGTTTATTATGTGTAGCATTTCTAAGGAGAAGCGTTTATTGTAGTGTTGTTCTTGTTGGAGAATAGTTGCTTTGTTGAAATTCGGCGAGTGACCGTGGCTTGCACAGTGGGCCATGAGCGCTGTTTTTTGGAAGTCTCTATTATGGCATTGTTTTAGGTTCGGTTTATGCTTTTCAAGTACATCGCAGATGGAGAAGATGTGATACAAACTCTTAAAGAAAAAGAAAAACAAGAGGAGGCGCGTACCAAATTCTCTCTACTAATAAAAGACCACACAACAACAAATATGCAAACTACAATGGATTGTGCAATAATAGACACAGTGGAACGAACGCAAAAATTTCTGAAGAAAAACAATAAAATTAGAATTTTAACATCAGATAAAGGAAATAAAACCGTAGCCATGGATATAGACGACTATAATAATAAAATGGCAAATATATTAGGTGACTTAACTATATACAGATTTCAAAGACAAGATCCTACATCGAGATTACAAACTAAAAATAATAGTTTAGAAGACAAACTGTTTAAAATGGGAATTATTTCAAAAGCCGAAAAAATCAAGCTGACTTCAACCACGGCATTATCACCAAGGCTTTATGGACTCCATAAAATACACAAAGAAGGAACACCACTTAGACCGATATGCTCATCTATTGGATCACCATCATACGGCCTATGTAGATACATATATTGTTAATATTTTAAGGAACATCTCTACCAACTCCGAATACAATATCAAGAACACACTGGACTTCAAGGAAAGGATAAACACACTTATATCTATTTGTGACGATGAAAAACTAATTTCTTTTGACGTGGTCTCGCTTTTTCCGAGCATACCAACACAGCTAGCACTTGACACAGTACTAGAAAAATGGACAATAATAAAAGAACACACAATGATTCCAAAACAAATTTTTATGGACATAGTAAAATTTTGTATAGTAGAAAACAAATATTTCAAATTTAATGACACGATATGCACTCAATTAAAAGGCATGCCGATGGGATCCCCTGCCTCTGCTGACATAATAATGGAAAAACTGTTGGACTATACAATTAATAAATTAGAACGAAAACCGAGATTACTCACAAAATATGTTGATGACTTATTTGCTATAATAAACGAGAACGAGGTACAAAACACAACAAAACCAAATCAATAATACTTCCAACGGAAAAAAGTCATCATCAAAGCTCCACGTCGGACGGTGCGGACGTGTAAAATCATGTATGTATGAATTACAAAAATTGTATGTATGTGAAATTGTTGTTAATATTTATGTTTTATGTTATTATCAGTTGCCCTGAAGACGGTTACCGTAGTGTAACCGAAATATATTGGAAGAAAAATAAGTAAATCATTTGTTTTACTCTACCAACACCCCCTTGACCTCGAGCCGGCAAAACACAAAATTAAAATTGGAAAGGTCGCGAAAAAATCATTATTAATTAACTTTCTAGTTAATGTGAAGTGCAAGAAAACACTGGCCTTGTTAATAGGTTTAATATTAGCAGAGCCAAGGAGGATGATTGAAATTATGTGGATCCCCCGGCCACGTTGGCGTCGTGGGAAGTAAAGTTGTCGTTCTCAGATCAAAACACGCTACAAGAGAACTGTTACCTATTCGCCAGTGAATTGGACACACAATAATCACACGTATCCATTTTCTTAAAAGGTATAAACAACCACATTATCCTTTCTGGGCTTCAAATACGCCCTCTGTTGTACATCTTATTGACGCATGTCCACACCTGTAGTGTAATTCAGTAACTTTAAACGTTCCGACAATCGCAATTTATGTCAACAATATACATGAAGCAAACATTTCTTTAACATCTTGACGCTCCACTTGGCTCATGGGAAACCTGTCAAACTGAGAAAATAGGTATTCGGCCAAGTCTGGAGTTAACCGATACAGCTTCTAAAATTCTGTTGCATTCAAATGAAAGAGATTGTTCACATCATGAAGCAAACTTCGATCCATTGTTGGAGCGCTTACTTCTTCGTCGCCTCGTGATAAATCATATGCCAGATATTCAAAGGGCATTATTAAATGTTCCTTTTTTAATTTAAAAAAAAACAAATTACCAAATTTTAAATTTATCTTTTATTTAAGTTGAAACCGCGATTATTTCCTTTCTCGATTGAGTTAGCAACATCAAATTTGTTGTCGTTTAGTTTTCAATATTCAACCTGCTTACGACAACAGCTGATTCGGCGATAGCGAGTGGTGCTGAAGAGCAACATCGTTAAAATTTTCGATAAGACGAGTTAACCATGCGAATATTGTTAAAATTAGTTAGTGAATCGCATTACTGAACGCAATTAGAAGAGATGTTGAGTTTTGCAACATAACTTAAGCAGATAAAAATGAATGGAGTTAAAAATAATCTTTATTTGCGGTTCCTTTTAAAATAAATATTTATTTTAAGTTATGTTAAATATCCTTACATTTAAATACATATGTATGTGCGTAGTATATGAAAGACAACCGATATTTCAAATCTCATTGGCGCATCCAAGGAGGGATTTTGGAATCAATCCATAATCGTAAAACTATAGTATTATTTTGAAATTAGTTTACTTTTTTGAATTCTGATTAAAATTCGCCTATGCGTGCGATAAAATCCCTCTTTTAAAATACTTCACAATGCTAGAAAAAACAAAGCAGTTGTTTCGTGCAGTGTTCTTCCTGTACGAAAATATTGTAAAGTATAGATGAATTTTCTAATTTACAAACATTCAATTTTCAACCCGAAAGTGCAGAGTAAAAAAGAAATGTCAAAAACAGGGACGCCTACTCATACCTTTACGATGATATACTGTAATGGAAATACTTATGGAACTATTTTCTTAATATTTTGTGATGTACAAATGGAAATCGGTATAATTGAAAATATGGCAGCTGGAAGAAGGGCTTTCATAGGCGTAACATTTCATATTAAAGAGAAAAATTTAAATTAGTTCAAACGCAACGAATACAAACCAACTAAAAAGTTTTAATAAGAAACTAATTTTTGAATAAAAACTTTGATATAGAGACAAGAAGACAGCATTTGGCTTCAATCCTCAATTAAAAAACATGTCTGTTAAATACATATCTGGGATTAACCTATTAGCGCCCAACTTTTGTTTTGCAATTTTGTTCCTCTTTTCTGCAGGTATTGGTAGTTTTGTCAATACTGAAATTTAATTTATTATCATAAACAAGAAATGTAAGCGGCCGCAATGTTGTCTGTGCCGACTCCCTTCTTTCTGTTTTTTTGTCAATTTTTTTTGGATTTGCGAAGTCGAGGGGCATACACGCTTCTCGTTATATTTATTTGGAGTGTTCATGTAAAAATCCAGTAACAATATTCTCCAACTATTCAAAAAAGTACATGAACGCAAGACTTGTAACAACTTGCAAGTTTTACGAACATCTGATTTCTTTTGGTGGCGTACAAGCAAAAAGTTTGAATAAACTTAAAACAACCATATGCTCCTTTTTACGAAAGTGAGGACTACTTTGCATTAGCTATTGCAAACGGATTTGCACCACCCGAATCCTTCCTCTACTTGGAAAAAAATGGTTTCATCCAAAATGAAGACTACTACCAATAGTCTATCATATATTTAGAAGAGCAAACAATAAAGTAATAACTTCCAAAATACTCACTACTGAAAACAAACGATTCGACACATACATCTCGCTTAGAGACAAAACTGAAACCACTTTGACCAAAAAGATTTGCTGATAATGAAATCTAGTTCACTCCATGACACATATGGTCTGATTACTTGTTCCTCTTTTAACCATTTCATATTATGAAATCATCTATGCATCGTTTTTTCCTCTTTTTTTCCTTTTAAACAACATACAAGTATATACTATATATCTACTAAGTTAAGATATAAACAATATCATTAGTTAATAAAATGATACTGATTATTGATAGCGGAGTACTCGAGAGCTCGTCTAGAGACACTGTACGTATGTATATATTATCGTTGTACTATTGTTTATTGTAGTAATTAAGTTTGTTAATTTTAATCAAATAAACAAATAATAAAAAAAAAACAAAAACAACCCTATGTTGAAGTGTGTTTACTCACCATATCCACTCCAAATTTGTTTTCTGTCTTTTATGTTTTGGAATTAATTTCCTATGCTTATTGTGTTCACAAATTTTTGCGTTCAGCTGTTTTTCTTAGAATTGACAACCTCCCTTCAAAAATAACTTTAATTTTACCCTGTCACTTTGCAAGTTGTTTGGATACATGAACGCCAAAATATGAAAGTACGTAACAATTGTTACAAACTATCTGCTACATGAACAAACTAAATATTTTCAACAACTTTCGATACTATCGAGATAATGATCCGAAACACAAATCTGGAGTTGTGCAAAGTTGGCTTATTTGGAACTGTCCGCACATAGTAGAAACACCAGCACAGTCTCCAGATAGAAATACAATCGACATTTTTTGGAATCTGTGGACAGTTTTGGAACGAGAGATTCGAAAATACGAGATTCGAAATAAAACCGACTTGAAAAACGCCCTGCAAGCAGAATGGAATAAACTTGCTCCTACCTATACAAAGAAATGAAAGCAGTTATAGATAGTAAGGAGTATCCCACAAAGAATTAATCGACCTAAAATTTTAGTGGTGTCCTTAAAAAAATTGCGATGTATTCTTTTTTTGTTACTGCATCATTTTCGCTGTGAGGTGCAATTTAATGCTGAAGTTTGTTTTTGTTTTTAATTAAATAAAATTACTATACCATCTGATTTTTTTAAAGCATAAATTAAATGTGCATATCTGCTTCAGCATTTCTTATACTTTGACTGTGAACCATTGTATATATTGCGCTGTTTTTTATACACGAGCGCGTGAATTCATTCACTCATGAATGCACAACTAACTCATATCCATTTTTTCGGTCGCATGAAGCCTTGAAGAGTTTGAAATGGTCCGAATGAATGCAGCCGGCGAAGCTGTGTGACACTCTGTTGCTTTTTGCTTGCCGAAGGCAAATTTCGTTCATTTTATATGATATTATATTATATTTATATTAATAGATTTATGTATGTCTGTTGATTTGATAAATTGAAAATAAAGTTTAAATAAAACAATTGGTAAAGTGATTATATTTAGAACGTCCATTATTTCTCGAATCAAGTAAATATGAAAAGGAGTTTAATATTTATATCCATAGCGAGGAGTAATTAATGAAAAATATACCAAAATATGGATTTGTTACACAAATATCAATAAAATAAAATGAATATTTATTTGTAATTATGAAACAAAGAAAAATTTAGTTAAAGTGGATGTATGGTAAAAGTTGTACTTATTTTTTGTTGTAATTTTTGAAATTGTTATCTGCAGAGTAAAAAGCTACACTTGCAAAATAAGGATAATTAGAACCGGCTAAAAGCTCCTTTGCCCTTTATATTCTTGAATTATAATTTACATAAAAATTATAAGTACACTGTTTCATAGTCCATTAAATTTTAGTACAATGAAGTGCAAGTTCTAAGTAGCTAATTTTTTTGTAAGGGAAACTGTAAAACCACGTACTTAGAATTGTTTATAGAAATTATAATTAAATTTTCATATTTTTTCCACAAAGTTTGATATGGGAATTAATTGCTGTTTACTATATAATGAGCTGGCGGCTTCTATAAAAAAATATCGAACACTAAACAAACAATGCAATAAGAGGAAAACTGGTTTAAATGTCAGGCCCCTATTATTTTGTAAATTAATCTGATTTTTTATTATATATTTGTTATTATTCTTTTTTCTTCTTCTTCTTCTTAA
Source organism: Anomoia purmunda (assembly GCA_951828415.1). Classification (NCBI taxonomy): domain Eukaryota; kingdom Metazoa; phylum Arthropoda; class Insecta; order Diptera; family Tephritidae; genus Anomoia; species Anomoia purmunda. The sequence goes on along the minus strand of OX639998.1, from coordinate 23,764,847 downwards.
TTGGCGCTATAACCGCCTAGGCGATTTTGGCCGATTTCAATATTGCACGCCAGCCGCTCCTCTGCTTTGCTGCCTGGCGCCAGTTAGATATCCCAAGTGTAGTCAAGTCCTTCTCCACCTGGTCTTTCCAACGTAGAGGAGGCCTTCCTCTTCCTCTGCTACCACCAGCGGGTACCGCGTCGAATACTTTCAGGGCTGGAGCATTTTCTTCCATACGTACCACATGACCTAGCCAGCGTAGCCGCTGAATCTTAATTCGCTGAACTATGTCTATGTCGCGGTACAGCTCATACAACTCATCGTTCCATCGTCTGCGGTATTCGCCATCGCAAAGACGTCAAGGACCAAAAATCTTTCGGAGAATCTTTCTCTCGAACACTCCAAGCGCCATCTCATCCGATGTTGATAGGGTCCATGCTTCTGCGCCATACATTAGCACGGGCATGATAAGGGACTCATAGAGCGTGGTTTTCGTTCGTCGAGAGAGGGCTTTACTGTTCATTTGCCTACTCAGCCCAAAGTAGCACTTGTTGGCAAGAGAGATTCTTCGTTGGATTTAAAGGCTGACATTATTGTTGGTGTTGATGCTGGTTCCAAGATAAACAAAGTCCTCTACTTTGTCAAAATTGTAACTGTCAACAGTGATGCGGGAGCCAAGGCGCGAATGCGCTGACTGTTTATTTGATGACAGGAGGTACTTCGTTTTGTCCTCGTTCACCTCCAGACCCATTCGCTTCTATTCCTTATCCAGCTTTGAAAAGGCAGAACTAACGGCGCGGTTGTTGAGGCCAATGATATCGATGTCATCGGCATACGCCAGCAGTTGCACACTCTTATAAAAGATGGTACCTGACCGGTTTAATTCTGCAGCTCGAATTATCTTTTCTAGCATAATGTTAAAGAAGTCACACGATAGGGAGTCACCCTGTCTGAAACCTCGTTTGGTATCAAACGGCTCGGAGAGGTCCTTCCCAACTCTGACTGAGCTGGTGGTGTTGCTCAGTGTCATTTTACATAGCCGTATTAGTTTTGCAGGGATACCAAAGTCAGACATCGCGGCATATAGGCAACTTCTTCTCGTGCTGTCGAAAGCTGATTTAAAGTCGACAAATAGATGGTGTGTGTCGATCCTCTTCTCACGGGTCTTTTCCAATATTTGGCGTATCGTGAATATCTGGTCGATGGTAGATTTACCAGGTCTAAAGCCACACTGATAAGGTCCAATCAGTTCGTTGACGGTTGGCTTTAGTCTTTCACACAATACACTCGATAGAACCTTATACGAAATGTTAAGAAGGCTGATCCCGCGGTAGTTGGCGCATATTGCAGGATCACCCTTCTTGTGGATTGGGCAGAGTACACTTAAATTCCAATCGGCGGGCATGCATTCGTCCGACCATATTCTGCAAATAAGCTGGTGCATGCACCTTACCAGCTCCTCGCCACCATGCTTGAATAGCTCAGCTGGTAACCCATCAGCTCCAGCGGCTTTGTTGTTCCGTAGCCGCATAATTGCTATTCGAACTTCATCGAGGTCGGGTGACGGGATGTTAATGCCGTCATCAGCGATTTGGGGTTCGGGATCTTCATCTTCTCCGGCGACGCTTTCGCTGTCACCATTTAGCAGAGTGGAGAAGTGTTCCCTCCACAATCTAAGTGCGCTTTGGACATCAGTCACCAGATCGCCGTTCTTGTTCTTACAGGAATTCGCCCCGGTCTTAAAACCTTCCGTAAGTCGCCGCACCTTTTGGTAAAATATTCGGGCGCTTTTCATGTCGGCTAGCATCTCAAGCTCTTCACACTCACGTATTTCGGCCTCTCTCTTCTTTCTACGGATGATACGTCTCTCTTCCTTTCTCAACTCCCGGTAGCGTTCCCATACAGCTCGCGTTGCGCCCGATCGCAGCGTGGCCCTGTAGGCAGCATCTTTATTTTCCGAAGCGGCGCGGCATTCCTCATCATACCAGTCATTTTTTCGGGTTCGCTGAAAGCCAACGACTTCTTCAGCGGCGGTACGCAGTGATCGAGAAATGTGCTCCCAGTGCTCGCAAATTCCGGTTTCTTGAGAAGTGCTCTCAGTGAGCAGGTGTGAGAGTCGAGTGGTGAAGTTTGCAGCTGCCTGTTGCGATTGCAGCTTTCCGACGTCAAGCTTTCGCTGTGTATTTACACGCACGTTTTTTGATGCACAGAGGCGTATGCGCATCTTGGCTGCGACAAGATAATGATCCGAGTCGATGTTCGGTCCTCGGAGTGTACGTACGTCTAATATACTGGAAGCATGCCTTCCGTCTATCGCAATATGATCGATTTGGGTTCGCGTTATTCGATCTGGAGACAGCCACGTAGCCAAGTGTATTTTTTTATGCTGAAACCTGGTGCTACAGACCACCATGTTTCGGGCCCCGGCAAAGTCGATCAGTCTCAGTCCGTTGGCGGAGGTTTCGTCGTGGAGACTGAATTTTCCGACAGTGTGACCAAAGATCCCTTCCTTTCCCACCCTGGCATTGAAGTCACCAAGCACGATTTTGATATCGTGACGGGGGCAGCGCTCGTAAGTGCGTTCTAAGCGCTCGTAGAAGTGATCCTTGATCACATCGTCCTTCTCTTCTGTCGGTGCGTGGGCACAAATCAGCGAGATGTTGAAAAATCTCGCTTTGATGCGAATCGTGGCGAGACGCTCGTCCACTGGAGTGAACGACAGTACTTGGCGACGAAGCCTCTCTCCCACCACAAATTCAACACCGAACTTGCGCTCCTTTACATGGCAGCTGTAGTAGATGTCGCAAGGCCCAACGGTTTTCTTGCCTTGCCCCGTCCATTTCATTTCTTGGATGGCGGTGATGTCAGCCCTTACTCTTACGAGGGCATCAGCCAGCCGGGCAGCGGCACCTTCCCCATTAAGGGTTCCGACATTCCAGGTGCATGCCCTTAAATCGTAGTCCTTAAAACATTGCTTGTGGTCGTCATCAAAAAAGGGAGATCTCATCCGAGGCACATTGAAATTTTTCATTGGGTATAGTTTTTTACGTGGCGGGTCCCAAGCCCAGCGCACAACCAGATACTGGAGGGTTGTTATGTTTTTGAAGACACATTTATATAGCGAGCCGCTTGCTCCAAGTCAGACGCCCGCTTGCAGCCGCACCTCCTGGTGAACAGACGCTGCTGACTTCAGTGAGCCCTTAAACCGAATATGTCGGAGTGGCCCCACTGAAGCTCCCTCTCTTTCTGCCGTGACCCAAGGCTCCACACGGGTTGGTTACCATATCTCACACAAGGGTTGCTCACGTTGCCCAGAGTGCGCGACGAGGACGCAAGAGTAGGGATTGAGTGTAGCCACTCATCTGTAACTGCAGACCCAGAAGAGTTACCACACCCCAATGCACTCCTATTATTCTTTTTTATCACAGAAATATTTCAATTATTCTCCATTTTTCAAGTGGAATCAAGGATGAAACTCATTCATAACATCATGTAATGGATGATTTGAGTTACTAAGTGAAGCCATTTTTTCGCATTCATGCAGACCTCTAGTCCGTACACGTATTTCCTAACTTGATCTCCACAAGTGTGCTTTCAAGTGTGTTAATTTTCTTTTACTCGCGTGTGCGTATTTCTTTTTAATTTAAGTGAGTGATCAGTTTTCTAGTTAAATATGGCTTCTGGGCCAAATAATTTAAAGGCAAATCGCTTTGCCTTGTTGGATCCCGATCCTACCCGTAAAAATCGGAAAACCAGTTCATCTTCCACGATGAACCCTTTCCCCAAGTTACCCGAAGTAAGAGCTGCGGATCCTAAGTTTGTTGCTTGGAGTCAAATAACATCTCTTAACCTATCTCATCGTTCTCCCCTTTTGCTGTTCATCGAGCAGTGAAACAAGTAAGTGGCGATGTTCACTCAGTTACCGCTCTACGCCATTGCAAGCTGTCACTTTTCGTTAAAAATAATGTTATTGCGCAAAGTTCATTAAAGTCAAACACTTGGTAGGAGTTTGCGAAATTTCGGCTTCTCTCTATGAATCTCTCAACCAAGTTAAAGGCACTGTGTTTGCCCCTTTCTAAATGATGTGCCAGATGAAGAAATTATTAAAGAGCTTAGCCCACAGGGAGTGGTATCTGTTTTTAAATTCAATAAAAACGTTGATGGAAATTTTAATCCTTCTGGTGTAGTGTTATTAACATTTAATCCCTACAAGCTACCTAACAAGGTCGACATTGCTAGGTAAAGAATTTTAGTAACAAAATATTTTCCCTCACCTATGCGATGTAAGTCTTGTCAGCTCCTTGGACATACAGCAAAACATTGTAATCACTCCTGTTTGCGTACAATCGCTAACCCGTATCTTATTCTAACCTACAAGAAAATCCCATTCAGCAACAGATGCTCATTAAACATCAAAAATCCAGCTCATCTACAATTAGAAGTAACTCAACCTCTACAATTAATTCTACTCATATCAATATTAACACCAAAAAACCTGAAAACCCAACAATCAAAGTAATAATAACTCAAATCAAAAAGCCTCTTTAAATTGTAACGATAAAATACTTACCTCTCCTTTATCTTTTCCATTCGAAATTGTCCAATCAGCACAAAAACAAAACAATAACATTTCCATTCATCGCTCTTCCATTTCTCAGTCAGCTACTCTTGGTTCTCCACTCTTATCTAAACTAAACTCTAAACCGCAAGCAACTATGTATATCTCCTTCTCCCCCTCCCACGTATACGCTACGTTTGTTTTCATCTCTTTCCAAAGTTCTTGCTAGTTAAGCTTTATCAAACATAGATGATGAATTATTATAAGCAGTCTCACTTAGTTTCGTTAATTGTTTTTTACTTCATTCACATACTTATAAATATTTGTGTACATAAAAGTCATTGTATCTGTTAACGCCCTCTATAAGTTGTTGATGTTAAAAATTATTCAATGGAACATCACCCTTTATTATAACAACTACAACGAGTTATTGTTATTAATTAACGAAGAAAATCCAGATATAATATGCATTCAGGGAACTCAATTTTTACATAATGTAAATGCCAATTATATTTGTTATCCCAAAGGGTACACAGTATATTTTTCAAACTTACCTGCTGTACAATCTAGCAAATAAGGTGTGGGTATAGTGATAAAACATGATATCCCCCATACGGTTATTGATGTCATAACTTCAATATATACATTACTTTAAACTATCATTTTTCCTTACTTAATACATATGTATATTCCTCCACAGCAATATTTTTCTGAAACTGATTTAAATTATTTATTTTCCCAATTCTCTTCCCCTTTTCTGTGGACGGGTGATTTTAATTTCTGGAGCCCTCAATTTTTTTTCTTCAACATCAGCTTATAATACTAAATAACGGTCCACCTACCAATTTTTGTACTCATTCTTCTCTTTCTCATGTCGACGTTTCATTAATTTCTCCTCAATTTAAGCCTCGAACATTTTGGAATCATTTTCATATCTATATTTCTATACAAACAAATTCATACTTTGAAAAAATTAACCATATACCTAAATTTAAAATTGAATATGCAAACTGTAATTCGTATCAATCAAAAATTACCAATTTGTTAGCAAGTAATGAATATTCTCCAAATATTAATAAAGATGTAGCAGTCTTAATGAATAAAAAAATAAATCTATCCCTCAAACCAAAAGGAAATATTCTAGAGCTCTTCCTGTTTGGTGGAATAAAAATCTACAAAACCTTCGTGTTTACAAACGATGAATGCCTGATCTAAATCTTTTAAATTATAAACAATCGAATGCAATTGCCAAAAAAGCGGCAAGGGTGACTAAAAAACAAAGCTGTGAAACTTTTACATCTCATATTTTTCCCTTTTCAACGCCAAAAATGAATTTGGTCGGAAATTAAATCCTTACGATGTTATTACAGATTCTTTTAATATCGCAGAAACATGTTCACAATTTTGGTCTAATTATTCGGAGGATAACAATTTCTCTCATATGTACATAAGGTGGAAAAATTATTGGATTTCCACAGAATATACTCCTCCGAACCTACCTCTAGCTGCTAAGTACGTAGATCGGGAATTTTCTCTTTCTGAGGTTGAATTTGCTCTGCTAAATGCTAAAGGTAAAACCACAGGATTCGATAGGATCTCCTATCTAATGGTTTCTAATTTACTTCTTGTAGCTAAATTAAGACTACTGAAACTTTACAATAATATTTACAATAATCATTTATTTCCACACGTCTGGAGTTTAGCCAATGTAATTCCAATAGTTAAGCCAAAAAAATCGCCTTTCCACACAACCTGGTATAAGCCAATATCTCTTCTATGTTGTATGAGTAAAATGTTAGAAAAAGTCTTTGCTGTGATGTTAATGTAGGTCATTATGAGAAACGGCTTTATTAGCAATAATCAGTATGCTTTTAAACGCAGTCATAGTACTATGGATTCACTAATACAACTTCAACACTACGTTTCTGATTCTCTTACTACAAAGAACCACATCAGTGTTCTAGCTACTGATTTTGAGAAGGCATTTGATCGTGAGAGAATACTTGCTGTTTTGAGTCAGCTCGCGTCTTGGAAGATTGGTCTAAAAGCCTTTACATTTCCAGAGGCTTTTATGACATGTCGCCGGTTTCGCGTTCGTCTAAGCAATAATTTTTCCGAATCTCATTTCCTTTTTAATAGCATACCACGGGGATCTCCCTTATCGGTTGTTTTATTTATAGTAGCATTTGAATAGTTAAACGAGATATGTATGTATGAATATTAAAACTATTAAATTAACTATGTACGCTGATGATGCTGCAATTTACACAAATACTAAAAGTCCGCACCTTGTAAATACTACTTTTTGTCAAGTTTTTAATGAGTTTCAAAAATGGGTTCTACAGTCTGGTTGATATCTATCCCTAAATGCAAAATACTTCATATTTGCAAAAAGAAATGTTGCATTTTTCTTCATTTAAGTTCTCAAAAAAATGTTATTATGAAAGCCAACAATTTAAAGATTTTGGGTGTTTATTTTGATCAGAAATTTAGTTTTCGCCATCAATGTTATAATTTATGAAAAATCGAGTGTCTAGACTAAATATTAGAAAATATTCTTCTTCTCTTCATGTTTTAAAAAAATAAAACACCAGTCCTCAAGTTTATCAGCAAGATGGAACTAATAAATGAATAATCGTCTCTTAATTATTCTGCAATATATACAGATGGGTCCCAACGAAAGAATACATCAATTGCTGTAGTTTCTAAAGACGGAAATATTGTTTCCGGTAGAGTTGTACCAACTTACTCATCTGTGTTTATTGCCGAGGTTTTTGCAATTTACAAAACCATTGAGTTTGCTGTGCAAAACAAAGGGAGATTTGTCATTTGCTCGGACAGTTTTTCATGTTTAAAAGCTGCCAATAACATATACAATTTTATCCTACTAGTTTTTAAAATACGTGATATGTGTATAAAATATAAAAATTCTATGGGTTCCTGGCCATACTGGAATAACTGGGTATGAGTTTTCTGACCGTACTGCTTGTTATTTTGAAAAAGCAATTTATTCCACTAGGACTCATAGACCTGAGAAAGCATATACAACACCATATACATACATGCGAGAAGAGGAGCAGAGCGGCGTAGTTTTTTACACAGACATGCAAGTCTCAATCCAGAACGCACCATAGTCATATATCCCAATAGCAATCAACCACTTTTACTCGCTTAAGGTTTGGCCATACTGACATCACACACAAGCACTTACTCACCGCGGGATCTCCAGCTTCCTGTCCGTTTTGTTCAAGCGTTTCATCAGTGGACCACTTCTTCAACGACTGTTTAATTTTAAAGTGATTCAGAATAAAGCATTTTGGTTCTGTTAACCCATTAAATATTTTGGAAACGGTGTCTTATTATAATAAATCTACTATAACTAATTTCATCAAAGACTGCAATTTAAGCGTGTAAAATCTTACGGTCCGTTTATTTTATTATATCTTAGTTCTAATTATGTAATATTTGTATATAAGCTATATTTTATTTTCTCATATAAAAAACTGAAAATAATGAGCCGATGGCCTTAGCAGCTTGTACTCCTTTATATACATTAGGTTTTGTATTTTGCATACTTTGCTTAATAAAGTTAATAATAAATTTCTGGAATTTGCTCTCAGTGAAAAAATATGCAAGAAAATTCGAAATCGCAAAACCAGTAAGAAGTTGTAAATTTTTGTTACAGCTGATTTTTGTTTGGCGCGCAATTACAAAAATGCTGAGATAATATACAAAAATATTCCAGAATTCACAATTTGCTTCGCAAAAGTGTTAATTGCAGCCACTCCGGCCGTATCTTTGCATACACATAGATTCTGAGCCTCATACTTATTTATGTATACAATAAACTTCATAAAATTGCTGTACGTTTAGTCGCTTTCTACATTCTTCGCCTTTTTTAATGAATATAATTAACATTGTTAATAATTGTTTTAGATCGGCTGAATTCTTTCAATCAACTGACAAATTGTTACGGGCAAAAATGTATCCATTAAAATCTTGCAATTTCCCCTCAAAATAACTGTTATTTTCGCTCTCACAATTTCCCTAACTTTGCAAGTTTCTTACAAGTTTTTGCGTACGAAAACGGAAAAATAATAATTCGTAACAAATACAAAAGTCTTTTAAAAACCATGGCCACCGGGGCAGAAATTTGCAAAAATTAAAGAAAACGATAATTAAGTAAGTATTCAAGAAAATTTGCTGAAATTTAATGTGAACGATGGGCAAATTTTATACGATACTGGGGTTCCAGTACGCAATTCCCAAAATTATCTTTTTAAGAGTATGGAGCATAAAGTATCAGTATCAAATAACAAAGTCATCGGGATTTGTGTCCCTAGTTACAACTAATTCTTACAAAATCAATGAGAAGAATTTATGTGAGGGGAGTTTTGGAATATCGGAGGATTTCCATAAAATCATACTAATTTATTTCTGTTTATACTTACTTCAATAAAGGCCATTTAAGTTTTCAAAATATTATGATCCAAGCGTACCCGTCTTGCTTTTCTGCGTCAATAAAAGCATATTGTTTTTAGAAATTAAAGATCGGTTGAGCAATTTCGACTGTTTATTTAAAGTGAAACATGTACCGGTTCGGTTGTACCCGAACTTACACTCTTCTTTACTTGTTTGTTTTCTAAGGCCCGCTTTATATTCGCCTAGTCGAATGTACGTGATATAGATGCACAAATGTTGGAAAAATATATTGCAATAACACACAAATTTGCTGGTTTTTAGTTGCTAAATAGTTGTGAAAGAAAAGTTTGCTACTTAAAAAAAAACGAGCTGTTTCGCTAACTTCAATTACAAAAAAAGAGTAATAACAACGCCGAAATCAACATACATATTGGCGGCATATTTTGCAGCTTTTTTGTCGCTAAATATTTATGGGAAAACTAATTTTGTCGCTGTTTTAGAAAAAATACGAGCAGTTTCACTAACTTCACATAAAGTCACAGCAAAAAGAGAGCAATAATAGCGCTATGATAAAAGTTTCGGTGGCATATTTTGTCGTTTTAAGCCGTTAATTAGTTGGTGAAAAATACTTGCAACAGTCGCGAGAAATTTTATCTTTTGGATTATTTTCTTTACTGAATGAATTACATATGTATGCACAATTTTGATTCATAATTTAAATAAATGTATGTACTCTATTTTTCTCTGTAGAAGTTTGAAAGTGTGGGTGCATCCGGACAAATAATTGTTTTTTTAAAGATCTTGCCCGACACGACAGTGGTTTTTCGAACACAATACTGCATTTGTTTTCCATTGGTCCTTTTTCCATACCCTTTTAACATATTTACATGCATCATCACACCTAAGCTTGATGTGGTACGCCATAAATCATAATAAACGAAAGCACACATGTGAAGAATTTATACTTTGCCTAGAAAAATTAAACTATCGCGCATAATTTCATAGTATACTGCTGCTCTAATTTTCTTTATAATTTGGAATATCCAAATGACTATTTTAGTATTTTCATAACTTGTAAAAATATAGATCATGAGATATGTGGATGGAAATGCGCAAGACAATCTATGTATACTTCAATTATTATTTTGTGAACTAAATACATTCATATGTATAAGTATACATAGTGTTGGACAAATTAATAGGATCGCGACATTTGGAATGTTTTCTTCTATTTATCTAGTGGCTACCAATTTTTACTAAACGTATTGCTCATTTACTAACTGCAACTAACTATATAGACCCAATTTTGAAACTTCGTTCAAAAATGAAAAAAAAAATCTGCAAAGTTTTATTTAAATAATAATATTTTTAATCAGAATTTGTGCGAACAATTCTGGTAAGCAGTTTTATTGCCTATTAAATTCTAATACAGCAGAGTGCAAGCTCCAATTAGCTAAGGACTTCCGTTAATTTTTGAAATTTTTTTTTATGGGCGGTGTCACACATTTTCTCTATTTATATCTTCTACAAAATTTGAAATGTGGAATCATACGGTGTTTGCTATATAATGAACTGTTATTTTATAAAAAATTAATAAACATTAAAAAAACAGAAAAAATATTAAAAGATTGTCAAAACGTTAATAGGTCAATTTGTCCGACACTGTGCGTACTTGCATTTAAGTATGTATGCATCTTAGTAGGTAGGTCAAGTGCGGGTGATAAACCCATGTATAGTGAAATATATAGTAAATATATATGTACGTACCTACCATAAAAGAGGGCGGACAAACTGTAAAATACCGACGATTTGGGATTTCCAAGATAGGAAGTGACTACTACTGCTGCATCCTTCATACAAGTACCATCCACTACGCAGTCAAACGTGATTTAAGCACGCTGGAATACCAGACGACGTGTCCACCCAAGAATTTTATCAAAGGGTTTATTCCAATTTGTTCTTATTATTAAACAAAAGATGCATGGAAATAAACCAGGAATCTGTACGATTACTACCCGAAACCTATCGCGAGAAATCGCTTGATACCTTTATAAGAGGTCTCTCCGGCGATCTCTCCCGACTTTTAGGTATGACAGAGCCCAAGGATTTGCCCGAAGCTCTTCATTTGTGTTCAAAACTTGAAAATATGAATTATATAAGCCACTACGCCAACCAATGAAATTTTAACAATTTAACAAGAAACTACAATATGCCGACAGTACCGTAAAGAAACCCTCAAACTTTTTATTCTGAACTAGCGTATTTGTCACGATTTCCAAAATAAATGAAGTCGCCTCCCAGCTATGACAGAACAAATGGTTTATGGTACTCGATTCAAAAGGGGTTTCCATCAAATTCCATTAAAGAATTGTGACATTGAGAAAGCCGCGTTTTCCATTAACAACGGTAAATACGAGTTTACCTGACTTCATAGTAAAAATTTGTTATGTCAACATAGATGACATAGTAATTTTCGGACAAGATGAAGACACACTTACAAAACGTAGAGAAAATTATAAGGCATTGCAGAATACCAATATGAAGGTAAAGTTACACAAATACGAATTTTTAAAAACAAAGATAGCATGTTTAGGAGTTTTAGTATCCTCCGAAGGTATCACGACTAACTCCACTAAAGTACAGGCAATAGTTATCATTACCACTACCCAAAAACATTTAAAGATTTGAGATCATTCATAGACCCTTCTGTACTCTACAGGCGATTCATAAAGCACTATGCAAAAGATGGAAGAATGTTAAAAAAATCAATCAATGGTTCTAAAAACCAAATTTGTATACAACCAGAAAAGGACGATTATAAATTTAATTACCCTTTCAAAATTTTCAGAACCACTTATTAATAACCCGAATATGGTCCACTAGAGTACAGGCAATAGTTACCAATACCACTACCCAAAAACATTTGATGATTTGAGATCATTCATAGACCCCTCTGTATTCTACAGGCGATTCATAAAGCACTATGCAAAAGATGGAAGAATGTTAAAAAAAATCAGTCAATGGTTCTAAAAACCAAATTTGTATAAGTTAACACAACATAAATTGCATTCCCACACCATTTCGCTGACAACAATGTCTGCATACTTAAGAATCAACTTACAATTTATTTCGACTAACGTCCAACTGCATTGTACGTGCACTTACCTTGACTTAAGACTCATATTGCATGCACCTTGGCTTAATGGAATGCGCTACACGCGCATCCGCTCTCTCAGTTATTACACAGGTGAGCGAAACACGCGCAAACCTAATTTTGATGACTAGGCATTTATCGGGCTTGAGCTTAGAATATAATGATGAACAATAGAATTAAGTCCTCAGTTTGAAATAAAGCTCAACAGAAGCACATAGTGCTGTAAAACAAAAACTTGTCGTTTTATTTTATGTGGAGCCCGAGCAGGGACCGCGAAAATTAGTTTAAAATCGCGAGTGCAAACTAGTGAACAAGTGAAAACTAACTAAGGATTCGCGGCTACTTAAAAACAAAAAATACTTCTGGTAGTTGGCCCCTTAGTAATTCTTGGTAACAAAAAGGACGGTCTGTACGGACCCGCCAGCCAGAATATAAACATGATCAATACGAATTAAATGAACTTAAAATGTTTTAAATTGAAAACCAGTGCAAAAAAAAAACGAAAATTTTAAATGGACTACCAAACAGTGCTAACAGAATCAACAAAGAACAGAATAAGGCAAATAAGTTCAAGAGAATCAAAATATAAAACTAAAAAGCAACGAATGAACAACAACATCATCAATCCGGTTACTACTTATCAGCGCCAACAGAGTTAACCATCAATCAAAATCATCAACCCAGTGCTGTCAGCAAATTTACTACTTATCAGCCTCAACAGCGTTGTTAACCAGCAATCAACATCAGAAATTTAAAGGCATAATGCAGCAGCTAGGATTAAAGTAAGTCGTTCTTCACTAAAATGATTCGTAACTAAAAAAAAAAAAAAAAATATAATATTGTATAAAAAAATATAGTAAGGCTTATCTAATTTTGTAAACAAGTAGTGAACTTTAGAAGAAATAATATTAATAAATAAATAAATAATAAATAAAGGTTCATATTTTTCATCCTTCAAACCTAAAAGAAAGATAGTAAATCAAAATGAGTCAGGAAGAACAAATAGCATCGACATTGTCGAGATTAAATCTGCACTCATCCAGTACTAACAATTCACCTTCTAACATCCCTTCCACTTTCACTCCTAATCAAAAAAGAGAACTAGCAGGGCTAATATCAGAAACAGTTTCGGCCATACTACACCCACGAACCGAAGAAGAAGATGAACATCCTGTAGATTTTAGTAGGAATGTGGACGCATCCGAAAGAGTTCCGGATGTGGTAAAATGCTTAAGAGAATTTTCGGGAAAAAACGGAGAATTCAGTTCATGGCGGAAATAGGTAGATAGAATATTATTAATGTACGGACAGAATAAGGACACCCCAAAATATTTTGCTATCCTACATACAATTAGATACAAGATAACACTGGACCACGAATTTCAACTTTTTCTCTTTACCAGAAACGCCGTTATGAAATTCGTATGTAAAACCACCCCCTGATTTCGAAAATCGAGTTCATTTTTGATTCTATGGTACCGTTTTTGAGATATTTGCAATTTACCGTTAATCGAAAAAACCAAAAAGATGGCTCTCTTTAGTTACGTATATCTCACTCTAATACAGCAAAGTACAAGCTCCAATTAGCTAAGGACTTCCGTTAATTTTTGAAAAATTTTTTTTATGGGCGGTGTCACGCATTTTCTCTATTTATATCTTCTACAAAATTTGAAATGTGGAATCATACGGTGTTTGCTATATAATGAAATGTTATTTTATAAAAAATTAATAAACATTAAAAAACAGAAAAAATATTAAAAGATTGTCAAAACGTTAATAGGTCAATTTGTCCGACACTGTGCGTACTTGCATTTAAGTATGTATGCATCTTAGTAGGTAGGTCAAGTGCGAGTGATAAACCCATGTATAGTGAAATATATAGTAAATATATACGTACCTACCATAAAAGAGGGCGGAAAAACTGTAAAATACCGACGATTTGGGATTTCCAAGATAGGAAGTGACTACTACTGCTGCATCCTTCATACAAGTACCATCCACTACGCAGTCAAACGTGATTTAAGCACGCTGGCATACCAGACGACGTGTCCACCCAAGAATTTTATCAAAGGGTTTATTCCAATTTATTCTTATTATTAAACAAAAGATGCATGGAAATAAACCAGGAATCTGTACGATTACTACCCGAAACCTATCGCGAGAAATCGCTTGATACCTTTATAAGAGGTCTCTCCGGCGATCTCTCCCGACTTTTAGGTATGACAGAGCCCAAGGATTTGCCCGAAGCTCTTCATTTGTGTTCAAAACTTGAATATACGAATTATATAAGCCACTACGCCAACCAATGAAATTTTAACAATTTAACAAGAAACTACAATATGCCGACAGTACCGTAAAGAAACCCTCAAACTTTTTATCCTGAACTAACGTATTTGTCACGATTTCCAAAATAAATGAAGTCGCCTCCCAGCTATGACAGAACAAATGGTTTATGGCACTCGATTCAAAAGGGGTTTCCATCAAATTCCATTAAAGAATTGTGACATTGAGAAAGCCGCGTTTTCCATTAACAACGGTAAATACGAGTTTACCTGACTTCATAGTAAAAATTTGTTATGTCAACATAGATGACATAGTAATTTTCGGACAAGATGAAGACACATTTACAAAACGTAGAGAAAATTATAAGGCATTGCAGAATACCAATATGAAGGTAAAGTTACACAAATACGAATTTTTAAAAACAAAGATAGCATGTTTAGGAGTTTTAGTATCCTCCGAAGGTATCACGACTAACTCCACTAAAGTACAGGCAATAGTTATCATTACCACTACCCAAAAACATTTAAAGATTTGAGATCATCCATAGACCCTTCTGTACTCTACAGGCGATTCATAAAACACTATGCAAAAGATGGAAGAATGTTAAAAAAATCAATCAATGGTTCTAAAAACCAAATTTGTATACAACCAGAAAAGGACGATTATAAATTTAATTACCCTTTCAAAGTTTTCAGAACCACTTATTAATAACCCGAATATGCTCCACTAGAGTACAGGCAATAGTTACCAATACCACTACCCAAAAACATTTGATGATTTGAGATCATTCATAGACCCCTCTGTATTCTACAGGCGATTCATAAAGCACTATGCAAAAGATGGAAGAATGTTAAAAAAATCAATCAATGGTTCTAAAAACCAAATTTGTATAAGTTAACACAACATAAATTCCATTCCCACACCATTTCGCTGACAACAATGTCTGCATACTTAAGAATCAACTTACAATTTATTTCGACTAACGTCCAACTGCATTGTAAGTGCACTTACCTTGACTTAAGACTCATATTGCACCTTGGCTTAATGGAATGCGCTACACGCGCATCCGCTCTCTCAGTTATTACACAGGTGAGCGAAACACGCGTAAACCTAATTTTGATGAAATAAAGCTCAACAGAAGCACATAGTGCTGTAAAACAAAAACTTGTCATTTTATTTTATGTTGTACAACCAGAAAAGGACGATTATAAATTTAATTACCCTTTCAAAATTTTCACATCCATTTATTAATAACCCGAATATGCCGAAAATGATTTAATCACCATCCCAAAAAAAATACAAAAAAGCCCACGGAAATGCAGTCGAAATTAAGGAACAGGTTGGGTTAGGTTAATGTAGTAGTTCCCGCAATAGGAACTCACTTAGACATAGAAGAGTCCATTGTGATACCACCTGTTAAATGAACGGTAACTAACCAAAAATGATTAACCGGAGAAACGTTGCGTCCGCCAAATGAAGTCACGCAAATCACCTATCCCCACCCCAGAAAGCTCTTCTGGAGTGCTAAAGAAGTACGAGCCTAGGTACTTGAATCTCAGTCTCGCAAAGGCAGGGCAGCTGAGTAGCTAATGCAAAGATGAATCCAGCTCATCGTCCTCCATACAGCTGCAGAAGAAAGGGTCAGAAACTATGTTCAGCCTAACCGCATGGATACCCAACGCGCAATGGCCAGTCAAAACACCTACGAGGGTGGAGAGTTGCCGCGTCGTAAGCGACCTCAGCTCCTTTGAGCGCCCACGATCCACTCTCGGCCAGAGGGTCCTTGAAATGTTGCATGTCGTGACATTTTCCCAGCGCTCGCCGACGACAGAGAGCCCATCTGCCCAAGAGAAGTCCGTAGGCAGCCGAAGGAGCCCCACCCTCTCCCTGCATGCAGAAATGACTTCCAGGGTACCTTTCCCACCGAGCTCATCAGCCATGCAGTTCCCTGCAATGCCGCTATGGCCCGGTACCCAAATTAGTCTAATGTCGAGAGACTCCGAGGCTGCTGCGAGAGAAGTCAGGCACTCCCCGACAAGTTTTGATCTCACCAGTAGCGATCCTAAGGCCTTAATAGCGGCCTGACTATCCCGTCTAGTGGACATTGCATTGGTGAGTAGCCAATCGCCTGCCTCCTTGATTGCGGCCACCTCTGCCTGAAACACACTACAGTAGTCCGGAAGCCTGAATTTTCGGCTGAGGTAGAGCTCCTCGCGGAAGACTACCTTTCCGCCCAGCTTCGAGCCGTCCGTGAAAAAGTTCACCGTCCTCTCGTCCCACACGCTGCCCTCCCCCATTCTTCCCTTCGCGGGATGTGAGTGGAGAAGGAGCAACCACGGGCCGGAGCTGGCAGGCAGAAATTCGTTTTCGGAGGGACAAAGTCTAAGCTGTCAAGGATCCTTGAATGCCCAATGGCAGAGCTGGCCCTGTATGCATTGCATCTTAGCCGGGTTGCTGCAACCTTGCTTGCAATGTCCACAGGTAACACGTTAAGCATAACATTGAGCGCGAGGGTGGGTGTGGTCCTAAGCGTCCCACTGATTCCAATGAGCGCAGTTCGCTGCACCCGCTCTAGCTGCTTAACTTTCGATACCTTATTCACTGAGTTCCACCAGACAACCACTCCATAAAACCATAAAATCATAAAGCCACTAGTTTACCTTGGGAGAGAGGCCCAATCTCTTTCCAATAGCACTCCGGCAACAGTATACCACAACCGAAGACTTCTTCATCCTTTCCTCAATATTTGGCCCCCAGTAAAGCTTTCTGACCAGGTCAAGTATCTAGGTCTGATTTTGGACATGAAGCTTTCCTAAAGGCCAAATATTGAGGAAAGGATGAAAAAGTCTTCGGTTGCGGTATACTGTTGTCAAGCGGGATGCCACCTATTAAAAGGGGATGGGCAACGAGTACTTTATACCTTCTGGTAAGTAAGACGAGCTTCGCCTTGCCAGGATTGATCGCGAGCCCACAGCCTGTAGACCATTTTACGATCAAGTTTAGGTAACCCTGCATGATGTGAAAAAGGGTGCTCAAGAACTTACACCTGACAACGAGAGCCACAACGTCGGCATAGGCAATAACCGTGCATCCTTCCCTTTCCAGCTCCTTCAGAATGCCATTGATAACAACGACCCAAAGGCGTGGTGAGGGAACCCCTCCTTGAGGAGTACCTCTACTCACCCTGCGTTGAATGGAGGCGCTGCCCCACTCTGCCACGACAGTTCTGTCACAGAGCAGGTGGTTGACGAGCATGACAAGACCCGGGTCAACCCCAAGCTCCGGTAGTGATCTCACTATTGCCTGTGGCTGTACGTAACTAAGGCACCTTCTATATCCAGAAAGGCACCAACGGCAAAGTCCTTGTGCTCAAGAGACTCTTCAATGACGCTAACGACCGAGTGCATGGCTGTAATGACACACTTACAAAACGTAGAGAAAATTATAAGGCATTGCAGAATACCAATATGAAGGTAAAGTTACACAAATACGAATTTTTAAAAACAAAGATAGCATGTTTAGGAGTTTTAGTATCCTCCGAAGGTATCACGACTAACTCCACTAAAGTACAGGCAATAGTTATCATTACCACTACCCAAAAACATTTAAAGATTTGAGATCATTCATAGACCCTTCTGTACTCTACAGGCGATTCATAAAGCACTATGCAAAAGATGGAAGAATGTTAAAAAAATCAATCAATGGTTCTAAAAACCAAATTTGTATACAACCAGAAAAGGACGATTATAAATTTAATTACCCTTTCAAAATTTTCAGAACCACTTATTAATAACCCGAATATGCTCCACTAGAGTACAGGCAATAGGTACCAATACCACTACCCAAAAACATTTGATGATTTGAGATCATTCATAGACCCCTCTGTATTCTACAGGCGATTCATAAAGCACTATGCAAAAGATGGAAGAATGTTAAAAAAAATCAATCAATGGTTCTAAAAACCAAATTGGTATAAGTTAACACAACATAAATTGCGTTCCCACACCATTTCGCTGACAACAATGTCTGCATACTTAAGAATCAACTTACAATTTATTTCGACTAACGTCCAACTGCATTGTACGTGCACTTACCTTGACTTAAGACTCATATTGCACCTTGGCTTAATGGAATGCGCTACACGCGCATCCGCTCTCTCAGTTATTACACAGGTGAGCGAAACACGCGCAAACCTAATTTTGATGACTAGGCATTTATCGGGCTTGAGCTTAGAATATAATGATGAACAATAGAATTAAGTCCTCAGTTTGAAATAAAGCTCAACAGAAGCACATAGTGCTGTAAAACAAAAACTTGTCGTTTTATTTTATGTGGAGCCCGAGCAGGGACCGCGAAAATTAGTTTAAAATCGCGAGTGCAAACTAGTGAACAAGTGAAAATTAACTAAGGATTCGCGGCTACTTAAAAACAAAAAATACTTCTGGTAGTTGGCCCCTTAGTAATTCTTGGTAACAAAAAGGACGGTCTGTACGGACCCGCCAGCCAGAATATAAACATGATCAATACGAATTAA
The DNA here is from genome assembly GCA_951828415.1 of Anomoia purmunda. NCBI lineage: Eukaryota > Metazoa > Arthropoda > Insecta > Diptera > Tephritidae > Anomoia > Anomoia purmunda. Next base: position 23,745,917 of record OX639998.1, on the reverse strand, counting down.
ATGAACTTAAAATGTTTTAAATTGAAAACCAGTGCAAAAAAAAAACGAAAATTTTAAATGGACTACCAAACAGTGCTAACAGAATCAACAAAGAACAGAATAAGGCAAATAAGTTCAAGAGAATCAAAATATAAAACTAAAAAGCAACGAATGAACAACAACATCATCAATCCGGTTACTACTTATCAGCGCCAACAGAGTTAACCATCAATCAAAATCATCAACCCAGTGCTGTCAGCAAATTTACTACTTATCAGCCTCAACAGCGTTGTTAACCAGCAATCAACATCAGAAATTTAAAGGCATAATGCAGCAGCTAGGATTAAAGTAAGTCGTTCTTCACTAAAATGATTCGTAACTAAAAAAAAAAAAAAAATATATAATATTGTATAAAAAAATATAATAAGGCTTATCTAATTTTGTAAACAAGTAGTGAACTTTAGAAGAAATAATATTAATAAATAAATAAATAATAAATAAAGGTTCATATTTTTCATCCTTCAAACCTAAAAGAAAGATAGTAAATCAAAATGAGTCAGGAAGAACAAATAGCATCGACATTGTCGAGATTAAATCTGCACTCATCCAGTACTAACAATTCACCTTCTAACATCCCTTCCACTTTCACTCCTAATCAAAAAAGAGAACTAGCAGGGCTAATATCAGAAACAGTTTCGGCCATATTACACCCACGAACCGAAGAAGAAGATGAACATCCTGTAGATTTTAGTAGGAATGTGGACGCATCCGAAAGAGTTCCGGATGTGGTAAAATGCTTAAGAGAATTTTCGGGAAAAAACGGAGAATTCAGTTCATGGCGGAAATAGGTAGATAGAATATTATTAATGTACGGACAGAATAAGGACACCCCAAAATATTTTGCTATCCTACATACAATTAGATACAAGATAACACTGGACCACGAATTTCAACTTTTTCTCTTTACCAGAAACGCCGTTATGAAATTCGTATGTAAAACCACCCCCTGATTTCGAAAATCGAGTTCATTTTTGATTCTATGGTACCGTTTTTGAGATATTTGCAATTTACCGTTATTCGAAAAAACCAAAAAGATGGCTCTCTTTAGTTACGTATATCTCACTCTAATACAGCAGAGTACAAGCTCCAATTAGCTAAGGACTTCCGTTAATTTTTGAAAATTTTTTTTTATGGGCGGTGTCACGCATTTTCTCTATTTATATCTTCTACAAAATTTGAAATGTGGAATCATACGGTGTTTGCTATATAATGAACTGTTATTTTATAAAAAATTAATAAACATAAAAAAAACAGAAAAAATATTAAAAGATTGTCAAAACGTTAATAGGTCAATTTGTCCGACACTGTGCGTACTTGCATTTAAGTATGTATGCATCTTAGTAGGTAGGTCAAGTGCGGGTGATAAACCCATGTATAGTGAAATATATAGTAAATATATACGTACCTACCATAAAAGAGGGCGGACAAACTGTAAAATACCGACGATTTGGGATTTCCAAGATAGGAAGTGACTACTACTGCTGCATCCTTCATACAAGTACCATCCACTACGCAGTCAAACGTGATTTAAGCACGCTGGCATACCAGACGACGTGTCCACCCAAGAATTTTATCAAAGGGTTTATTCCAATTTATTCTTATTATTAAACAAAAGATGCATGGAAATAAACCAGGAATCTGTACGATTACTACCCGAAACCTATCGCGAGAAATCGCTTGATACCTTTATAAGAGGTCTCTCCGGCGATCTCTCCCGACTTTTAGGTATGACAGAGCCCAAGGATTTGCCCGAAGCTCTTCATTTGTGTTCAAAACTTGAATATACGAATTATATAAGCCACTACGCCAACCAATGAAATTTTAACAATTTAACAAGAAACTACAATATGCCGACAGTACCGTAAAGAAACCCTCAAACTTTTTATCCTGAACTAACGTATTTGTCACGATTTCCAAAATAAATGAAGTCGCCTCCCAGCTATGACAGAACAAATGGTTTATGGTACTCGATTCAAAAGGGGTTTCCATCAAATTCCATTAAAGAATTGTGACATTGAGAAAGCCGCGTTTTCCATTAACAACGGTAAATATGTACGAGTTTACCTGACTTCATAGTAAAAATTTGTTATGTCAACATAGATGACATAGTAATTTTCGGACAAGATGAAGACACACTTACAAAACGTAGAGACAATTATAAGGCATTGCAGAATACCAATATGAAGGTAAAGTTACACAAATACGAATTTTTAAAAACAAAGATAGCATGTTTAGGAGTTTTAGTATCCTCCGAAGGTATCACGACTAACTCCACTAAAGTACAGGCAATAGTTATCATTACCACTACCCAAAAACATTTAAAGATTTGAGATCATTCATAGACCCTTCTGTACTCTACAGGCGATTCATAAAGCACTATGCAAAAGATGGAAGAATGTTAAAAAAATCAATCAATGGTTCTAAAAACCAAATTTGTATAAGTTAACACAACATAAATTCCATTCCCACACCATTTCGCTGACAACAATGTCTGCATTGTAAGTGCACTTACCTTGACTTAAGACTCATATTGCACCTTGGCTTAATGGAATGCGCTACACGCGCATCCGCTCTCTCAGTTATTACACAGGTGAGCGAAACACGCGCAAACCTAATTTTGATGAAATAAAGCTCAACAGAAGCACATAGTGCTGTAAAACAAAAACTTGTCATTTTATTTTATGTTGTACAACCAGAAAAGGACGATTATAAATTTAATTACCCTTTCAAAATTTTCACATCCATTTATTAATAACCCGAATATGCCGAAAATGATTTAATCACCATCCCAAAAAAAATACAAAAAAGCCCACGGAAATGCAGTCGAAATTAAGGAACAGGTTGGGTTAGGTTAATGTAGTAGTTCCCGGAATAGGAACTCACTTAGACATAGAAGAGTCCATTGTGATACCACCTGTTAAATGAACGGTAACTAACCAAAAATGATTAACCGGAGAAACGTTGCGTCCGCCAAATGAAGTCACGCAAATCACCTATCCCCACCCCAGAAAGCTCTTCTGGAGTGCTAAAGAAGTACGAGCCTAGGTACTTGAATCTCAGTCTCGCAATGGCAGGGCAGCTGAGTAGCTAATGCAAAGATGAATCCAGCTCATCGTCCTCCATACAGCTGCAGAAGAAAGGGTCAGAAACTATGTTCAGCCTAACCGCATGGATACCCAACGCGCAATGGCCAGTCAAAACACCTACGAGGGTGGAGAGTTGCCGCGTCGTAAGCGACCTCAGCTCCTTTGAGCGCCCACGATCCACTCTCGGCCAGAGGGTCCTTGAAATGTTGCATGTCGTGACATTTTCCCAGCGCTCGCCGACGACAGAGAGCCCATCTGCCCAAGAGAAGTCCGTAGGCAGCCGAAGGAGCCCCACCCTCTCCCTGCATGGAGAAATGACTTCCAGGGTACCTTTCCCACCGAGCTCATCAGCCATGCAGTTCCCTGCAATGCCGCTATGGCCCGGTACCCAAATTAGTCTAATGTCGAGAGACTCCGAGGCTGCTGCGAGAGAAGTCAGGCACTCCCCGACAAGTTTTGATCTCACCAGTAGCGATCCTAAGGCCTGACTATCCCGTCTAGTGGACATTGCATTGGTGAGTAGCCAATCGCCTGCCTCCTTGATTGCGGCCACCTCTGCCTGAAACACACTACAGTAGTCCGGAAGCCTGAATTTTCGGCTGAGGTAGAGCTCCTCGCGGAAGACTACCTTTCCGCCCAGCTTCGAGCCGTCCGTGAAAAAGTTCACCGTCCTCTCGTCCCACACGCTGCCCTCCCCCATTCTTCCCTTCGCGGGATGTGAGTGGAGAAGGAGCAACCACGGGCCGGAGCTGGCAGGCAGAAATTCGTTTTCGGAGGGACAAAGTCTAAGCTCGCAAGGATCCTTGAATGCCCAATGGCAGAGCTGAACCTGTATGCATTGCATCTTAGCCGGGCTGCTGCAACCTTGCTTGCAATGTCCACAGGTAACACGTTAAGCATAACATTGAGCGCGAGGGTGGGTGTGGTCCTAAGCGTCCCACTGATTCCAATGAGCGCCGTTCGCTGCACCCGCTCTAGCTGCTTAACTTTCGATACCTTATTCACTGAGTTCCACCAGACAACCACTCCATAAAACCATAAAATCATAAAGCCACTAGTTTACCTTGGGAGAGAGGCCCCATCTCTTTCCAATAGCACTCCGGCAACAGTATACCACAACCGAAGACTTCTTCATCCTTTCCTCAATATTTGGCCCCAGGAAAGCTTTCTGACCAGGTCAAGTATCTAGGTCTGATTTTGGACATGAAGCTTTCCTAAAGGCCAAATATTGAGGAAAGGATGAAAAAGTCTTCGGTTGCGGTATACTGTTGTCAAGCGGGATGCCACCTATTAAAAGGGGATGGGCAACGAGTACTTTATACCTTCTGGTAAGTAAGACGAGCTTCGCCTTGCCAGGATTGATCGCGAGCCCACAGCCTGTAGACCATTTTACGATCAAGTTTAGGTAACCCTGCATGATGTGAAAAAGGGTGCTCAAGAACTTACACCTGACAACGAGAGCCACAACGAGAGCCACAACGTCGGCATAGGCAATAACCGTGCATCCTTCCCTTTCCAGCTCCTTCAGAATGCCATTGATAACAACGACCCAAAGGCGTGGTGAGGGAACCCCTCCTTGAGGAGTACCTCTACTCACCCTGCGTTGAATGGAGGCGCTGCCCCACTCTGCCACGACAGTTCTGTCACAGAGCAGGTGGTTGACGAGCATGACAAGACCCGGGTCAACCCCAAGCTCCGGTAGTGATCTGACTATTGCCTGTGGCTGTACGTAACTAAGGCACCTTCTATATCCAGAAAGGCACCAACGGCAAAGTCCTTGTGCTCAAGAGACTCTTCAATGACGCTAACGACCGAGTGCATGGCTGTAATGCATGGTCGCCTGCTCGTGGTGCATCCTGGGTAACGCTAAATGATCGTGCGGCCTCAACGGCCTAACCTGAACGGTAAGAACTTTTGCTCTGTGCATGGACTTTTCTTTTACTTACGATTCTTGATTCTGTTGTTTTTGGGCTGGCCGCTGTGGTATTCTACCACCTTAGTATGCTGGGGTGAAACTCAGCAGAAATGGCTGGTGGTATCAGGGTACGTTCCAATTGCCGTCGCCATTTAGTTAGGGAAGGGGGGGGGGGGGGGGCTGGATGAGATTGCCAGTACCAGTAAGGGGCTATCCCGTAGTGTACCGGGACAGTCGGGGGTGACCCGGAATTCGCCCTCCGACAGACCTAAACGGCGGGTGGGCACTGGTCGGAGGGCCCACTCTGATCATCGCATGGCCTCCAAGATTTTGGAGCACTATGGCGGTCAGGCGGGGTCTCAGGTCTCTAAGAAACACGCTAGGTCGCCGGAGTGGGCCAGGGGGCTGCTGAGGGAGAACGCGAAAAGCTCAGCCTCAAAGAAGCAGCGGTCTCAGGAAGGAGAGACCTCTTCAGTCAAACGGCCCAGGGCTGGGGTCGCGCCCAACCCGTTTAGCGAAGGCAAGGAAATCCTCCGCTACTGCAACTAAAACGTTCCCACGTACAACTGGAAGGTCTTTCGATTTGAGAGGTCCGGGGAACCACATCGGCAAGCGCTGATATTGCTTAACGCAGAGTCCCTCAGCCCTGTCCTTGAGCAGCAAGGGGTCATTTGCTATGGCTTGGAGAAGGAGCCCCTTAGGGTCTACCAATCGAATGCCAGAAGCGATGACGCCCTCCGTCCGTTTGGAGTTTTGCGAACCTGAGGCGCCGGAAGTGGTGGAACTCACTGAGGTCTCCATGGGCATGGAGGTTGACTACCTCAGGTCGGACGTGGAAAGCACTGGGGGTGTCTCCTCGCTTGTAGGGTCCGTCTTCAGCTTAAATAGGCTGTTCGACGGGGCGGAAGAGGAGAGGCTTCTCGCCTCGGATATCGAGGTTGCTGCCGTAGGTGGGCTGGAGGGGATCACTGAGGATGATCATCCTGCAGATCAATCTCCAGCACTCTAAGGCGACGTTCGCCAATCTAATGCTCCATCTTGAGCAAGGTGGGGCAGATATAGTCCTGATCCAGGAACCGTGGCTGAGCAGTAACGGTGTTTCTGGTATCGGGTCGAAGAAGAACAAGCTTCTGGTGGCCAGCAACGCAGGTAAACCTAGAGCTTGTGTGCTCCTCAGGCGTGAAATAAATACATATTTTCTGTCTAATTTCAGCAATGAAGACGTTGTAACGGTGAGCCTCGTGGGCGGGGACGGAGAACTTTGGCTCATGTCCGCGTACAATGCTCACGATGATGAGGTGGAACCACCTCCAGTGCTGCTGAGAAATGCTCTGGCGGAAGCGAGGCACAGGAAGGCCGGCGTCGTTGTTGGCTGTGATGCCAATTCGAGGCACTCCTGGTAGGGTAGCTCGGACATTAACGCAAGAGGTGAGTCTCCTTTTGATTTTATTCTTAGCGAAAACTTGTCTATTTGTAATAGGGGGAGTTACCCGACGTTTGTAACTTCAGTCAAGAAACAGGTATTGGACCTTACCCTGGTTTCATCAGAATTGTTATCCCATACCTCGAACTGGAGTGCTCTCAATGATCGCTCCTTCTCTGATCATGGGTATATTCAAATCTCCCTGGGCGAAGCTCTTCCTCTAAACCTTCGCTATAGAAATCTGAGGAACACAGATTGGGACTTATACTGTAGGAAGCTGCAGGAGTCTCTTCCGGAGGAACCTCATGGGAATTTACTCCTTTCGGAAAGTTCGATTGACAGCGAGCTGTATAAGTAGGGGCTATATCCCTAGACTTTGGAGGAACGTGAGGGTTACGTTTATTCCCAAGGTAGGCAAGAGCTCTCATGTATCCCCAAAGGACTTTAGGCCTATCGGCCTCTCTTCTTTTCTGTTAAAAGCCCTTGAGAGGCTCATTGATCTTCATATAAGGGATGGGATTCCTCGTGGGCGGTTGTCGCGTGCTCAGTATGCTTACTCGAAATTAAGGAACAAATCGTGGCAAAATCTTTTCCCCCAAAATGATAGCCAAAATCAACAAATTAGTGAAACAATGCCGAATATGCGCAGAAAATAAATATGATAGACACTAGAGTAAACCTAAAATAAGGCCAACCACAATTCCTGAATGGCCAGGTATAGGGTATACCTATATGTATATAGCCGAAAAAAGCTTGTAATAATAACGATAGTCAAATTTTGAAAATACGTCCAGGCGAAAGAAATAGAAGCCAGAGCAATATAAGACTTAATAACACTACTCGACAAATTTTGATCAACTTTAGTCTCCAAGAATAAAATAGTCCTTTCCTAAAGTGAAATTTTCTCCTGATTCCGAATATGACTTCCATTTTCTTGTGGCAGATCTAGTTTCCGAGATATCGGCGAAAATATGAAAATTCCCATTTTTGCAGAACACTACTTCATATAGGTACGGCAAAAATTTGCATTTTTCATTTTTTCGTTTTTAACTGTTGAATTATGCATTATACTAATTCCCATAAAAATTTCTTGCCTTCTTCGCCCTCAAGTATCTTCAGTAGTTTGGCCACTATGCCAAAAAACGTTCAAAAAATGTTGAAAAAAAAACGAAATTTTTTACACAATTTCAGATTTAACCACTTTAAAATCGGAAAAATTCTAATGACGAAAAAAAGTTAGCCCTCCTATGTTGTAGGTAATTTAACTACAAAAATTTTAAGCATACCAGTACAACAATCGGACGTGCCATTGAAACTATAGCCCCGTTAACTTGCAAGCGTCTATCCTACAATTTTAGTATTACTCTGATAAAATTGGCGAGACATTTCATTTGGTCACTCTACCTTAGGGTCTAATAAATTTAAAAAGACATCAAGTATTTAATTGTCACTACTGTTTGTTGTAAATTTTGTTTTGCAAATTGTAGTGCAAATTTATACATACTATATCGGTAGATGTGTTTACGAAATGGCTTGTTGCAAAAGAGATTTTAAATGTAAAAATAATCCGGATGATTTTTGCTTTATTTGCGGACATTATATTTTCGGAAACTCAGCTCGGAAAATAACTAATTCTGTCAGAGATGCATACTTTCATTATTTCGGTTTCCGTGTAAAAAATCTCGATAAATCTTGGACACCTAATTTTATTTGCGCCTCCTGTAGATTAACTTTAATGAGATGGGTATCGGGTAAAGGTCATAACATGAAGTTTGGTGTTCCAATGATGTGGACTGAACCCTTTAACCACGACCAGTGCTATTTTTGCGTGATAGACCTTAAAGGTAAAACGAGAAAAAAGAGGAAATTAATAAGTTATCCAAATGTGGCATTAGCTAAAAAACCAAAACTACATGACCATACCTTACCCATACCTAGACCGCCTATAAGTTTTGAAGCCTCAAGCGAAAGTGACTCCGAAGCAGATAATTCAGAAAGTGGACAAGAAGGAGAGATCCCACATCGAGTCTCACAAGCCGAACTTAATGACTTGGTCAAAGATTTGAAATTATCGAAATTTGATAGCGAAGTTCTAGGATCTCGTTTGCAGCAATGGGGCAGCCTGGGCCCTTCGACAAGTACTTCCAAATTTCGAAATAGACACAAGACTTTCTCTTCTTTTTTTACTAAAAGTGAAAATATTTGCTACTGCAATGATGTTCAAGGTTTATTTGAAGCACTAAAATTAGAAAATAAAGTGGATGATTGGCGCTTGTTTATAGACAGTTCAAAGCATAGTTTAAAAGCAGCATTACTCCATAAAGGAAATTCGTTACCGTCAATACCAGTGGCACATTCTGAGAATACTAAAGAAACTTATTTAAGCATATCAAATTTACTTGAGCTCATTCAATATAAACAATTTAATTGGAAAATTTGTGCGGACTTAAAGGTAAGCAGTTTCGGTGGTACAGTTTAAAATAAATAGTATATGAAATACATCCTAGGTTGTAGCTATAGTTCTCGGACTTCAAGGAGGTTTCACTAAATATTGCTGTTTTCTCTGTCTTTGGGACAGCCGTGCTAGAGAAACCCATTATATTCAGGAAAACTGGCCACCAAGAGCTGAGTACGAACCAGGTGCCTTCAATATCGCAAACCCGCCTTTAGTAAATCCCGAACGAGTTATTTTGCCAGCACTTCACATCAAATTAGGATTAATGAAAAATTTTGTAAAGGCTTTAAATAAGGACGCGCCATCCTTCCAGTACCTAACGAAATTTTTCCTTAAAATAACTCAAGCCAAATTAAAAGAAGGTATATTTGTTGGTCCGCAAATTAGAAAGTTGCTGAAAGACGAAAATTTTGCGAATCATTTATCATCAGTAGAAGCAGCGGCTTGGGACAGCTTTAAGCAAGTCGTTAGTGGGTTTCTTGGCAACAACAAAGATCCCAACTATAGAGAGATGGTCAAAGCCTTGTTGAAAAACTACAGTGCTATGAAATGCAACATGTCCCTCAAAATGCATTTTTTGCTTTCACATTTGGATAATTTTCCCGCAAACCTAGGTGCTGAAAGTGATGAACAGGGTGAAAGGTTTCACCAAGACCTCATGATTTTTGAAAAGCGTTACCGAGGTTTTTGGAATGAAGAAATGATGGGAGATTATTGCTGGACAATAATACGGGAGACAAACCCAGAAAATTATAAACGGGTAGTTAGAAGTACCCACGTCCCTCACTATTGACCACCACGGTAAAATCGCTCAATTTGACTTTTTTAGATGTAGATATGTATGTATTTAATGTTGTTGTCGTTGTTGTTTTTTACTGAATTGCTGATTTATACTCATATTACTCAATTGAATACAGTTTAACGTGCAAACATATGTCTATAATAAAACGTTATAAAAAAATAAAAACCTAGTTTGAATAAAAATTTTCTCTATAAAAAAATTGTAGGATAGACGCTTGCAAGTTAACGGGGCTATAGTTTCAATGGCACGTCCGATTGTTGTACTGGTATGCTTAAAATTTTCGTAGTTAAATTACCTACAACATAGGAGGGCTAACTTTTTTTCGTCAATAGAATTTTTCCGATTTTAAAGTGGTTAAATCTGAAATTGTGTAAAAAATTTCGTTTTTTTTTCAACATTTTTTGAACGTTTTTTGGCATAGTGGCCAAACTACTGAAGATACTTGAGGGAGGTGAAGGCAAGACATTTTTATGGGAATTAGTATAATGCATAATTCAACAGTTTAAAACGAAAAAATGAAAAATACAAATTTTTGCCGTACCTATATGAAGTAGTGTTCTGCAAAAATGGGAATTTTCATATTTTCGCCGATATCTCGGAAACTAGATCTGCCACAAGAAAATGAAAGTCATATTCGGAATCAGGAGAAAATTTCACTTTAGGAAAGGCCTATTTTATTCTTGGAGATTTTTTTTGTCGAGTAGTGTAATTAGTAAATAAAATGTATGGAACACCACCCCACATAAGCAAAGCAAACGATTTCACTCCACCCTTTCTGAAATTTTAAGATGCTTTAAGACCGAAGACATAGAAATATCCTTCGAAGACCTGTTGGACAGAGCAGTTTACGAATACGATTTTTTAAAACACTCTACAACAGGAAAAAAGCCACTTGAAGCATTTTTCGGCCGTAAGGTTTTGTATAAATTCCGATCAATAGCTGAAAGCATAACAAAATAACATACAAGGACTAAATGACAAACTGCAGAAAGACTTGGAATTTTACAACAAAACTAGGACGCCGTCAAAGAACAAACTATTTACGTTGAAATCTACAAACGATACGGTACTAATCTCACTGCACAATACAGAAAACAAAAGTAAAGGAAAATAAATCATCTTCAGTTATAACAGAATCTGGAAAAACAGTTGATAAAAGCCTAATAAAGTACTAAATTTTCTTCTAACATTTTGTCTTTCAGTCTGCTTGTGACGAAAATCATAGCGAACGTCCAAATCCTTGACTACAGTACGTCCCAACTTGTAACAATTGACTCCGGGCCAGCCAAACTTCAGACGGGAACATTTAAAATAATCTACCTAATAGAATTACATGACTAAACATTGAGACGGGAACCTTTACCCGACTAACAGAACACCCTGTCCAACTCATTCTTTCATCACCAATATACCAAGCCAAAACCTACCAATATCGCTAGATTTTATTGGATCCAATTGAAAATGGATAGCAGGAAATCCGGATCATAACGACTATACCATTTTTTTTTTAGAAAAAATGAATAATGTTCTAGGGAATAGCAATAGATAGGTAGTAATTAATAAGTTAAGCTCGTTCAAGAAGGGAAGGAAGTGAAAAACGATTTTGTTTATTCGATTAACTGGTCAAAAGCAAACATAATAAATTCATTTGTCTTATCAAACAAGGAAATAGAAATAACAAGAATTTTTTTATAATTTATAGAGCTTGTGGCCAGGTCTGTATTAGGAATAATATGAGAAACAACAATTTTTCAAAGTGGTAGAAGTGATAGCTGCTATTTCGGAGATCACCACATCTCCTCATCAGAGTTCTTTCTTTCTAGACTTCACCTAACTTTGAACCATGGTTAACGGGATTGCTAGGCGAGCACGCAACCACTCAGCAAGTAACCGTGTGAAAATTGTTTTGTTTTTCTCACTATTCCTATCTCCAACCATACCGCTATTAAGTGTGACTTTTCGGCACTCTGTGCTTAACAGGGTGGTCGGTATTGTTTGTTTTTACAAATTTATAAGCTTTTTGTTCGGCATGTAGTTTTGCTTTTTAGGTTTGCTCATCCTTTATTATAATTATAATTTTTTAAAGACGGCTATAAGGCAATAGAATTTGGCGAAATAAAAATCGCATCCAGTAAGGATTCATTAATTTTTTTGGATACGGAAAAAAAGGATTGAAGGTTATTAGAAATAAGAGCAATGAAGAACAAACTAAATTACCAATCAATATTATTATGTGAAAATGTGAAAATGTGGTACGAGATATTTCAAATGGCATGTGCATAGCACACCTGCGAAAAAGCAAAGTAGATAATTGCACAAAAATAAATAATGAAATTTCGAAGAAAAATTCTATTAAATGATATTAAAGGAATTGTAAATTTAACAATGAAAGCTCATACTTAATAAAATACCATAATGTAAGCGTTGAAATCAGTGGAAAAGCGGGTGCCTTCGTCTAAACGACAGAGATCGACGGAGGAACAAACTCCGGCGACGAAGAGAATCCGGCCGCCCTCCTGGGTGGGCAGGCCTAGCTTTGCCAAGGTTGCGAAGGACAGGATTCTTATTGGGGTCCTGGACCGAGGCAACGAGCTCGGGTCCTTACCAAAGGACCAGTGGAGGTGGGTGAAGGCAGCTCTGGCGAACGTTATTTTTGACGTTCTGCTGGAAAACCCCGGAACTTCGCACGGCCTGTAAGGACGCTGGCTGGTACCAAGGCCATATTAAGGTGGTAGCCTGTGAGGACCAGAGATCGGTGGCGCTGTATAAGGCCGCCGTTGCAAAGGTGGGCCCTGTCTACCCAGGGGCTAAGTGGTGGTGGACTGGAAGGACATTCCAGTCAGACAACGGGCGAGGGTATGGGTTCCGGTGACACCACCGGCACCGGAAAGCATCCTTAAGATGCTCCAGGTGATGAACCCATCCTTCCGACAAGTGATTGGAGGGTCGTCCGGGTCGAGAAAGCGGAAGTCCCTTCTAGACAAGTGGTATTGTCCCTTAATAAGGAGTCTATTGGGCTTCTAGAGAAGAGGCACGGCCGCGTTTCGTATGGCCTCGATGAGGTCATTATCAAAGTGTACCGCGGGGACGCTCAGCGTGCCTCTGGGTCGGGTGAAGCAATGGACGTGGACATTGAGGCACCCGAACCGGAGCCGGAACCGGAACTCTCCGACGCTGAAGGCAGCGTCTCCTCCCAGACAAACCTTGCACCAATAATGCATAGGATGTTTGCGGAGGAGGAGTTGCTTCTCAGTGACGGGGAGGGTGAAGCTGACGTCACCGTCGTAGCTGGAGGGGTGGAAGCGGCTGTCTCGCATGAGGGTGCTGCAAATAAACCTCCATCGCTCTAAAGCAGCTTCAGCTGCTCTCCTAGGTCGCAAAGGCGACATTACGGTGGTACTCATTCAGGAACCTTGGGTTTGCAACTCAAGGGTATGTGGGTTGAGTGCCACCGGTTTTAAGCTCTTGTTGTTGTTGTTGTCGTAAAGGTAAAATTAGAGCCTGCATTCTGGCTAAAGCAAACAAAAACTAACCTACTTATATGCAACAAAGGTAGGGATCCCACCTTCATTGCTAGGAATCGTACAGAAGCTTTAGATATAACTCTATGTAGTAATAGTCTATCTGAACTGAACGAGAGTTAGCGGGTTCTAGACGAACACTCCTTTTCTGATAATCGTTATATTGAAATCGTATTGAACTTTTCTTTCAATAGCCCAAAAGTGCGCAAAAACCTAAAAAAACACGGATTGGCGCTCTTATAAAAGGTTATTTGAGGATAGGCTAACCAGCGAACCTCTTATTGAACCTAATTGCATCGAGGATCTAGAGAACATGGTAAACGTTTTTACGATGACCTGCTCAAATGCCCTAGATCAGGCTTGCCCTGAATCTAAACAATGGGGCAAACATAAACCCCATTAGTGGTCACGTGAGTTGGACTCACTACGTAAATCTTGTAGGAGAAATTTCAACAAAGCCAAAAGACTTAATCTCGAACTGGTATGGCAAGAGTACAAAAAGTCTCTCCAGACCTATAAAAAAGCTTTAAGGGCGGCAAATGGATCTTCGTGGAGAGGGTGTTCCGAGACAGCCAGGCTAAGGAAGGTTCTCTCAGGATCCTCTAACCCGATAGGTTTCTTGCAGAAGCAAGACGGTTCCTGGACCTCAACGGGAAAGGAAACCCTTGAACTGCTACTAGACACCCATTTCCCTGGTAGTACAACTGCGGAGGAAGGAACTCCTCCACTCATCTCCTCCAACCCCGTTAACATACCGGTTTCGGAAGAAAAGGTTAAATGGGCTATCCAAAGCTTTAAGCCATACAAATATGCAGGGCCGGATGGGATAATAACTGCTCAGCTAATTAAGACACTGGAGGTGTCTGCAAAATGTCTCTCTACTATTTTCAGGGCCTGTTTCAAACTAAATCACATACCGTTGGCATGGAGAAATGTCACGGCTGTTTTTATTCCTAAAGCTGGTAAGGCCTCATACACTAATCCAAAGGATCTTGGGCCTATCAGTCTATCATCATTTGCTCTTAAGGCACTTGAAAGGATTGTCAGTAGCCACCTGCCAGATTCCATCGACAGTCGACTACTGTCTAATGACCAGCATGCCTACGCAAAGGCAAGTCTACTGAGACTGCACTCCATAGCTTGGTCGGCTATATTGAGAAGTCCCTCAGTGTCAAGGAGTTCTGTCTTGTAGCCTTCCTGGACATTGAAGGCGCCTTTAATAACGTATTTCCAGAGGCTATAACTGGCGCCGTTAGGGATCTAGGAGCTGAATGCTCACTGGTTGAGTTTATCGGCCAGCTACTCAGTTGCAGAGTAGTAAGGGCTAAGCTGGGTGCGAGCGAATTGTCGCGCCACGTGTCGAGGGGGACAACACAAGGAGGTGTCCTATCCCCACTTCCGTGGAACGTCACCGTTAATACGCTACTGCGAGATACGGTTGGGGTGGCGCTAAAGTTGTCGCCTACGCTGATGACGCCGCGATCGCACTCAGGGGAAAGTTTCCGCAGACATTATGCGAGCTGATGCAACGAGCGCTTCGGGAGGTATCCAAGTGGTCCACCCACTGCGGGCTCAGGGTCAGCTCAAGTAAAGTGGACCTCGTACTCTTTACGAGAAGGTATAAAGTGCCTTCGGGGACTCCACCCGTTTTAAATGGTATCCGGTTAAGACGTTCTACAAGTGCCAAATTTCTAAGCCTTGTTTTAGATAGGAAGTTGAACTGGAAAAAGAACCTGGTTCAACGTCATGAAAAGGCATCCATAACCCTCTACACATGTAAAAGAGCCATAGGCAAGAAATGGGGTCTTAATCCCCGGATCTGTCGGTGGATTTTCACAGCGGTCGTGAGACCAATTCTCCTATATGGGGTAATCTTATGGTGGCCTGCATTAGACAAAGAGGTTAACCTCAGGCTACTCACCAAGGTGCAAAGATCTAGTATGATCTGCATAAGTGGGGCGCTCAGAACCACGCCAAATGAGGCTTTGCACGCCATTTTAGGCCTCCTTCCTTTAGATTTGGTCAGGCAACAGACGGTAGCGATGACTGCTTTGCGACTAAGAGAGACATCCCAGTGGCACCCTGAAAGCCAAGGGCACTCTAGTATTTTGAACAAGTTCTGCTCTATTCCGAGCAGCACGGATTGGTGTGCTTGGACATCGGTAAATGAAAGTAACTTTATTACACGAATTCCAAGCAGGGAAGAGTGGAAACCTGAGTTTCATACTCCACCTGATAGCATTGTCATCTATACAGATGGCTCGAAACACGATAATCAGGTAGGGGAGGCGTTTTCTGACGAAACCCTCTCCTGCAAATTTCCTTTAGGTTACCACAACACTGCAGTGTCTTCCAGGCTGAGGTCTCGGCTATCATGGAAGCGGTGAAGGAGATAGGGACCGGGATTATAGGAAGAGCCATTTTTATTTTTAGTGAGCTCTCTTACGTTTAACTCGAATATCGCGCTGGACTGCCGCCGATCTCTACAGGAGATGGCTAAGCAGAACAAACTGTACCTCATTTGGGTCCTTGGTCACTGGGACATAGAGGGAAGGGAAACTGCATGGCAGATGAACTTGCAAGACAAGGTACGACCAAGCAGATTCTTCAGGATAAAGAACGCATTGGTATACCGTTTGCCACTTGCAAACTGCTACTCAGAGATTTTACATATAAACAAGCTGGCAATAGATGGAGGCAAAATACGACCTGTCGAACCTCAAGACAGACGTGGCCCAAATGGGATCGGAAACGGTCGCGCAGCGTTCTCTCTCTAAGAAGGGAAAACATTTCGAATGTGATCGGGGCTCTAACAGGGCACTGTCTGATAGGTATTCATGCTGAAAGGCTGGGAGTGCCCTTCCGAAGATGCTGTAGGAGCTGCAAGAATGACGAGGAGGAGGAAACGATCTTGCATTTACTGTGTAAGTCCCCTGCACTGTGTAAAAGCAGAATGCGATATCTGGGATCACCGTTTTTGGATGACCTTAGTAAGGTTTGAAGCACCGAGGTAAATTGTCTGTTGAAGTTTATCAATGAGGCAAACTGGTTTAGTAAGGGGTAATTTTTCTTTTTGGATGGTACAACAACTTTTCTTTGTGGTAACACAATGGGCCTAATACTGGCCTAAGTGAGCCGCTGCAGGCGGCTGCCACTCCAACCTAACCTAACCTATGCGTTGAAGTAGAAGATAAGATTAGCAGGTCAAAGGAAATATATAGAGATACTAAATACTCAAAATAATATCTATTTTTCCATAAATATAACAACGATGCTCATAATTATATTCTTTGTTGCATTCCTACTAAAAAAATAAATTAACACACGAAATGTTCTTACAACAAATCCGTTAAATTTAATATGTACATATCTACATCTGTACAAACGACATAACTTAACGAGTTAGGCAAAAGTTCTAGCACACTTAAAACTTTTTATTAGTCTCTAATACAAGCGAATATCCAAAATAATTTTGTTTTTGTAATTTAGTAAAGATGGCAGCAATGAGTAGTTGTATTGTTAGTGTTGGGCAGTTTGTGATAACAACAATGAGCAGTCTAATTATCAGTGCTTAGTAAATTATAAGCATCAAAATGATTATGTGCAAATATGAAATGATGTTAGTAGATATGAAATTGTGTTAGTAGATAAGAGACAAGATATCACAAACACAAGCGCAAAGAATTCATGTTTTACAATAACAGCAGAAATCCTAGAATTATCGGCAGTGCTGATGGCACACATATTAAAATTGTGGATCCCAAGAAGGAATTACAGCATTTATACTCCAACACAAAAGGATTATTTAGCATTATTGCAATGTTCTATGCATTTCTGATTGTAATTGTGTATGTTTATGTAATTTTCCAGATTTGTGATGAGACAATGAAAATACGATATATAAATGCGAAAAATCCATGGCCAACACATTTTAAATGTGTGCGCAGCATTGCGCAACAATTGGATGTTTTATAAAACACAAATTTCCGTAGAAGAGTTTTCTAATGAGTCTTACGAAGATAATGTCGGAGTCGTTGAAGTCGAATGTATTAATAAATCCGAAGCAGAAGAATTAGAAACGAAATATTAAGCGCCTTGTATAAAACAGTATTTAAAAATAATTCAAAATACAGTTACTTCAGATTTCATTTTATTAAATTAATAAATTATCATGTGGCTCCATACCTATGGACATATATTAAGTGGTTGCCAAATGATTGTCATGTGTTGAGTTTCAAAAGTCCCAATTGCAATTCTGCACGAACAAAGTTTTTGATCTTGAGTTATAGAAGTTACTGCGAAAATGTCGCGTGAATGTCCACCGTCAAAAGACAAAGATGATATTACTAATAAAGACCGGATTATTCGCGAAAGTGACTTGATCGTGGCTGAAAAGATCTTATTTGGTAAATTTCCTCATATCTGAGTAATATGCGGTTTGAATAGAAAAAATGCCGATAATTACAAAACTGACGCTGACGCAACAACGCCACTAACCGCTCACACTCTGTAATTCTCAGAACCAACATTTGTGATGCCATTCCCAAAATCGGAATTCGCTAAATTGATCATTGACGATACGAGAAAATGTACAGATAAGAAGGGAGAATCGGGGTTTTGCTTGGTGAGCATTTTACATCCAAAAAAGTGGTCGGAAACTATGGCAAAGAATATGTTCGACGGACTCAGTTTCGATAACAATCACATCAAACTCCGAACTCGTGTTTGCTAACATATTTACTTTTCAAATGAATTTTAAACCTCTTATTTGAAAATTTGATGTACTGGGAATGCGAGGCGCAATTTTGAAACCAGAGTACAGCTCGTAACTGTTCAGAATTGTGCGTGATCAATGTCTGTAAATGGAATGCAGATCATTTCGCATGTGGGAGTCTACAGAAATGTCAAGTTCTACCTCGTTTTGAAACGAAAGAGGTCGTGAAAATAGAGTTTATCGTCACTGTGGGAAAAGACAGTGCCGGGTAAAACTCTTTTCCGAGAACCAGACAGCGATTTTTCTCGGTGAAACGGCGGGTGGTGGTGGAACTTCTGTGAAGAACTCACTCAACTACACAAAACTTGGTTCAAGGCACCGCCCAGGAAGAAAATGATATCGAAAATATAATTGACTCCGCTATAGGGGGGGCAGGCATAAGAAAACTATTCTGCGCCAGACGACAATTTCTACACAGAAGATGATAAACGCAATGAAAAGTTGGATTGATCGTGTTGAAAGCAAAGTTTCGAAAGTATTGGACAACGAAGACGCCGACGTCTTGAATTCGAGGCACAGCGATGTATTCGTTAAACGTTTGCATTCTCAGTTGAACACCATTTCATCGTGGTCGTCAATCAGCAAGACGGATTTTGGATTCGGACGTGCTCCAGCGAGCAGTGCTCCTGTGGAAAGCGCTTTTAAAACTATCAAGAAAGAAGTTATTCCAATACAACGATACTGTATGGAGTTGAAGAAATTCTCGTAAAGTACATCTGGGAAAATTTGGAGCTCATAAATATTGACTTGAATGAAAGTAATAACAACAAAGACAAATCTGAGGATATGCTCGAGTGCACTTCGAGGTCTGTCATCCAGACAAAGAAATGGCGACAAATTCTGCAGCGATGACCCATAATCCACATCTCCCGACCCGAGAGCGACAAAATAAGACCAGAACTGATTTTTTTTCGCAATAAATAGTAATTAAAATCTATTGAGAAGTGTAAAAGTTGTGAACTTTAGGCATGCAGTCATCAATTGGGTCGAAACTATAAATCTTAACACGTGCGTGGTCACCAGGACTTCATTTTCTACTTCCAAGTTATTTTGGGTTCTTCGGTGCTTATCAACGTAAGCTTTATTGCTATATTGCATCATTTGTTCGACTTCTCTTGCATTCCTGAAGGCATTTACTAAATTCTTGAGTAATCTGAGGAATGAAATTGTCGCTTTCTGTCGTGGCTTTAACTTCGGGGACTACGTCTTCAACTTAGCGTAGTTCTCTTCCAAATGTAAGGAGCGCTGCGAGTAATTAGTTCACTGCCACTTAGAAGTGTTCATTGCGAAGCGAATAGAGGCTAAATCAGTGTTCCAAGTTGTATATTCATTTTGAACAAGAATACCTAACAGAACTTTGAGTTCTCTGTTTTTTCGTTCCACAGAATTTTCTTCGGGGTGATATACGGATGTGAAAGATTGGTGTATGCCCATACTGTAAGGTAGTTTGTGCATGATCGGCAAGACAAATTGTACAACAATGTCGGGTTTAATACGTCTTGGTACGCCTCGCATTCCTGGCCAGAATTAATCTATTCCGATTCTATCGATAGTGTTCTCGGCGCCATAAAGGCTTGCAGGATTTTTGTCGTGGTAAAATTTTTCAATATTTGCGACCTCATGAGTCGGCATCATAAGCTGTGCTTTCTCATCGTCATCATTGGGGTGGCGATATAATACGCCATCATTGAAGAGATTTCCGTGGCAACATCATAAGGCGATATCTTCATTGTTGTGCTCCAAGGAAGATAAAATCTTCGCGAGGTACTCATTTTTGAGTTGTTCGCTTCGTGATTCACTTGCTTTCTTTCGTGGGATATCTCCATAGAAAGCACATACAGAGCTTATGGGTTGGCAGTCTTCTACAGCGCACGGTGGTCTCGACAGTATATCAGCTAAGGAATTGCTTTGCCCTGGGATGTACTCTATGTAAAAATTATATGGCTGTATCTGTAGAGGCTACCTTGCAAGACGGCCAGAAAGTATTTACATGCTTTAATGGTTGGAGGTCTGCCTTTAAGTGAATCTCCGCACCGATATACCCCCTAAATTTTGAACACGCTTACCAAATACCTAGGGTTTCGCTTTCGTCGTTGAATAATTTCGTTCAGCTGGTGTTAGAAAACGACTAGCATACTCAATTAATTTCCTGTTTTCCGACTGGAGTAGAAAAGCTCCTAATACAATACGAAATACAACATTATCTCCCGCTTGCCTTTAAACACGAGGGTTGACAAGCAATTGCTTTAATCTGCAAAATGCTGCTGTTTGTGGTGAGCTCCATTTCCATTCACTATTCTTTTCCTTAAGATCTGTAAAAGGGTTTACAACTTCCGCATAGTGATCGATGAAACGGCGATATCAGGAACAAGTTTGATAATATTTGTTTCCATGAAACTGGCGATTGGGCTGAATATCTTTAGTTGTTAGTACATGACCGATATATGTATTTTACTTGAGCGGAGAGTGTTTCGCAGTGCGAAAGGCATTCTCTTCAATCTATATGTGTCAAACGGTATTATGAGACACATTTTGTCGCTATCTCTTTCTGCAACAGCCATTTGGAAGTATCAACATTGTAAATATATCATAGTCATACATATTTGCTTTTGGCAGAGTGTAGTAAATCGTCCATACAAGGTAACCGGTGTCAATCCAGTTTGGTAATAGAATTCATCTTCCGATAATCCCCACAAACGCACGTACGTCCAGTTTTTTAAGCAACATTACAGCTGATAATGACCACGGTAAATCAGCTCCTTCGATTACATCGTTCTAGACATTTTCGCACTTGAGTTCTCGGGAAAGTTAAACGATACGGTAACAACGAAATTGGTGCGCGATCTCCAGTGTCAATGAAGTGTCGCACATAAGGCGTTGGCTCATATGATGACCCAAACACGTTCGAATGCATTTCCAGAACCTAATCAAGCTGCATCTTTTCTGGCATTTCAGGCTCTCTTCCGTCAGTTTCCTTATAAACTGAAAGTCTATCGAAAACAAATCTATCGAGTGGTGGTTGTAAATGACATCAGGTATAGCATCACGAAATATAAATTGAATATAGTCCGGAGAATAATCATTTGGTATGTCCGGACCATAGTACTGAAAATCCGACATATACAGTTTCGATGTTTCAATTTCGCGAAAGGATTCCTCTTCCGGACTGCGCCTAAACATGTGCATACCTTGACTTTTTCAACAAGGTTTAGTTCTAATGGCAGTGGGACTTCTAATGGCAATGGATCGGCAAAATCGAACTAGGTAGTTAAATCGCTTTCAAAGTACCAGTAACGCTGGCCCATGTTCATAACTATTCCAGTTTGCTCCATTAAATCAGCGCCTATTAGAGTTCGGTTACCATTAGCTTTCGGTAAAATGATGAGTTATATATTTAAGCATCGCCCACCTATAACGATTTTGCAAGTAGTGTAAAGGCAATTCTGCAACGACGCGCTGCCATCGGCTAGTGTAACATCTCACTTGACTCTTTAATATTCGCCATTAAAGGCCATGATGCTGTGCAGGTTTGTGCTAGCCACACTTGATCGGGCTCAAAATACGCTTGGCCAGCCACACCGAATAGTACCACATTCGCTACTGGGAAGTACCGGCTAATTGAAGTGGGCAAGTGGGCATCACCGCTGGAGTATTGCGTCCGTTGATCAGAGACACACTGCAAACCGCATCAGCAGCGTTTATTTTCCCTACTGACTTAGAAATTGCTGCGATGAACTCCTCTACTTTTGAGGAGCTACGCTCGCCACTGAAACGAGCAGTACAATTACTGGACGAACCAGATCGTGAATTGACATTAAAGACGGCTTTCATAAGGCTTTCAAATTACTCAGTTGGTAAATAATGAAATAAGTACAATGGTTACGTTAAATAATTATTGACAAGCAATTCACCACTCAGAGACCAGCTTTGCGCTCTTCATCTGCAACACACGGTTCAGTTTAAGTGACCAGTGTGGGCTATTCGCCTTGTTCCATACAACAACACATTACATACACTACATATTATTGCCCAAGTGACCAGCTTTTCGCTATTCGTCTTGTACATATAGCAGGTATAAAAAGTTTAGTTACCTCTGGAGGGCTCGGCTTCTCACAAAGTCATACCCGAAACAGAATTGCGACGGACAGCGGGTTACACGCTGTCAGACTTAGAACATACTGAATCGTATGAAATTGCACAGAATTGCGGCGAAAAGGAAACCAACTAGCATTAATATATTACATTTGCAGAAGAAAAACCAAATGCACATTTAATTTGTGTATTTCTTTGTCTACACCCTAGAGGGCCGATAATGTCACGTTTAGCTGCAGCAAAATATATGAAGAAGTCGAAGTCATTCGTAATGAAGTGGACGAATCGGTATTTAGAAGTAAAAAATGTCGACGATTTGCCTGGGCGGGGCCCTGAAAAAAAGACCTCACCAAAGCAGGACAAGAAGATCCTTGATTTGTTTGCGACGAAGCCGGGCTTATCGTTGCATAAAGCTAAAGAAGTTGTAGAGAAAAGTGTTGTTCAAATATCGGTAGAGACGATTCGAAAACGTTTAGGCGCTAACGACGTCAAATACCGCAGCTCTCTTAAAAAACCGTTGCTCTCATCATCACACGTTGAAAAAAGACTCGCCTGGGCCTGCGCCAATTCAGAACGGAATTGGAATAATGTAATATTCACGGATGAATCTTCATTTTAGGCAAATAGTAACATAAATCGATCTTGGTGTACCGCTAACAATCGATTGCTCCAACGAACTGTTAAACACCCAGTGAAGGTCCATGTTTGGGGATGTTTCTCAGAAAAAGGATTTGGACGCCTTTTCGTGTTTACCAGCAACTTGAATGCGGTTTTGATGAACAAAATTTATCAAACAGCTTTATTACCATCAGCTGCGAAGATGTTCGGGAGAAGAGGACACTCTTGGATTTTGCAAGAAGACAATGACCCCAAACATCGCAGTCGAATGTGTGCAGAGTGGAAACAGCAAAATGGTGTTGAGGTGTTAGATTGGCCTTCACAGTCGCCTGATGCCAATCCGATAGAAAATGTGTGGGCAATAGTAAAGCAGAAACTCAGAGGAAAAACGATATGGACAGCAAAACAGTTGTCAAGACAAATTCGGCTGATTTGGAAACGATTGCCTCGGCATCTTGCTCAGAACTTAGTGCAAAGTATGAGTCGGAGGTGTTAGGTTATAATAGCGAATGGCGGTGACTATACATGTTATTAAAAGTATTGCGTACAATAAATATTATAAACGTGTAAAATGTTGTTTATTTGAAACGAATCGGACAAATAGTTTCCAAGTTATGGCGATCACGCTTCTACTTGACAGACTGTAATTAGCTACAAAAAGGTGAAAAAGTGCAATTAAGTGAATTTGTAAGCAAGTGTTGTGTTTTGTGTTATTGTTAATTATGATCAAAATTGTCACTGAAATTGAGGGTCTTATTATAGGATAATAATAGTATAATCCTAGTTATATCATAAATATGAAAGCTTGTGTGTTTGTGAGTGAGTGTGTGAGTATGTTATTACCTTTTCAGGCCCGAACGGCTAGACGGAATCGTACAAAATTTAGCACACAAATAGCCTACCCCTACGCTATAACGTAGTTAAAAAAGTTATAGTCAATTATATAAATAAGTCAAATCACATTCCAGTCGTGTGTGGATAGATCTGTATAAGATTTGGCACATATATAGTACGTTACATGGGTTAGCTCTTTTTGTTTAAAAGGACACATTTAATTAAAACAATGAAGCAAATCAAATACTGCAATATGAGTGTCATATAAAGGAGGCTGAAGAAAGCTTCATTTCTCAAATGCTTAAGTTAAATTTAGAAACTAAATGACAGTGTATAATATGAGTGCCAAACTACAGATTTTAAGAATTCGTAATTTCAAAAATGTTTCTTGGAGAAGGTTTCCGCCTCTTTAAAAAAATTATCAAAACTATAATAAGTTAATTCACATCTAATATTAAATGCCGGGTCAATAAAGACTCATTTCCCAAATACTTTCAAAATAGGCTGCCACCTGTTTATGTGCAAATTATGTTAGGTACAAAAAAAACTACATTTTACAATATGAGCGCCAAACTATAATTTTTACGAATGATGAAATCATTGGTCCATATTTCTTCAAAAACCAAGCCGGCCGTAATGTTGCAGTCAATGGGGAACGCTACAGAGCCATGATTAATGGCTTTTTCGTGCCTGAATTTAAAGATGTTGTTGTGGACGACCTTTGGTTCCAACCAGACGACGCTACATGTCATACAGCCAACGAAACTATATATTTGTTGAAGGGAACTTTTGCGTCGTGGGCCTGTGGCGTGGCCCCCACGATCGTGCGATTTAACACCGCGGGACTTTTTTTTTGTTGGGTTATGTGAATCGCTTGTCTACGTAGATAAGCCCGAGAACATTGACGCCTTGGAATAGATTATTTGGCGCGCTATTGCTGACATACGGCCCCAATTACTCCAAAAAGTGGTCGCAAATTGAGTCTCTGAGTTGGCATTTATTGGAACCAGCCGCGGCGGTCACTTCCGCGAAATCATTTTCAAAACGTAATGAACTGTTTCTGCTCATTACAGATTCCTTGCAAAACAACCGATACCGTGCCCTTTCTGTCGGTGTTCTCATCTTTTTCCCATTTTGGTGGGACAATTTCAATGTGGGTTCCATCAATACAGCCTTAAAAAAAGTTTTATAATTAATCCAAATAAAAACAATCATTCTCAGTAATGCATTACCTGTTGCTTTGGAGAAAATACACTTATTATCAAAATACTGACTGGATTCTTATTTTTTTTTGCTGATTTTGCCATTTTATAACTTCCGGTCTTAAACTTCTGAGAAGCATTCTCACAATATTTATTATTTTAGAAATTGTTGATATCGACAGGTTGAAAGGATCTGACAAATCTCGGAAGCTGCATGCTTCATGGCCACAAAAATACCAAGAAATATGTGTTGGTACAAGCTTGTACAAGCTTTCTGGCAACCGAACACTCTTATTATATACATACAAGTTAACATAAGCAGCCCTATGTCAACAATAAAGTCCGCGCGTGGCCTGGGTCAGCGAATTCACATTCTCACGCTGACAGGTCAGTCACAGCGCTAGCGTAAGACGATCCGTTCACTATCAACAACAAACTTGCAGCTGGCCCAAGTCAGCGAATTCACATTCTCACGCTGACGGGTAAAGCACAGCGTTAGCGCTAAACTGCCAACGTAAGCGTCGGCGTCGTATGCGCTGCAATAACTCTACAACTACTACTAACATCGAATTGCGGAACACAACAACTACAACAAGGTGTAGGAAACTATTTAAAACATTAGCTTAAGAATGTAAGTTTCAGTTTGTAACAGAGAACTCATCAGACAGCATTATCTGATTAATAAAGTGATAATAAAGAATCATACAGCGCTCTTGTTAATTGGCGCCCAACTATTTGGGCTAAAAATTAAAGTTCGATAAAAAATAGTAAAAACAATTCGGGAACAAAAATAAAAGTTCTATAAAAAATAGTAAAAGCTATTTGGGAATAATTGTACGGACCCATCAAAGAGGAGGCGTCACAAAAAAGGAATCACGGGCCAAAGGAGATCTGAAATTTCTACGAAAAATTAAACAATAGAATTAAGATTAAAAATATGTAAGTAGAGTGTAAAGTATAAAAAAAGATAGTGTGTTGAATTTTCTACTAGAAAAGACAACTTGTGTTAAATATAATTTACGCTATTAACTGTAAATCTTTGCACGGGTTTTTGAAAATACATAAATTTTGCGCAGGCCAGCTTATTGGTATCGGTTTTGTTTCAAGCTCATGAGTGATCAGGACCTGGACAAAATATTTGAGATCCTTAACGGAATAGAAGTTAGTAAAAGACAGTGCAACAATAGGGATAATACAGAAAATTGGTGGACAGAATATAGACAGACCAATTAAGGGCATTAGTAGAAAGTGCAGTTTGTAGTGCACTTGCCATTCAAAGAGAAAGTTTCGAACAAAAACTTGCAAGTATTAATCAACGACTAAATGACGTAAAAATCGACACACCGAACATAGAAACATATAGGGAAACAGAAGTTGTACCCAGGAATAGATGTGAGGAGCCACTCGATATTGTAAAATCTTTACCGGACATCGACGGTAAGCAGGAAAATTATGTATCGTGGCGACAGGCGGCACACACCGCCTTCAAAATTTTTGAAGGCTGTGAGGGTAGCAGCAAACATTATCAGGCTGTTGCCATTATTAGAAACAAAGCTAAAGGCCCGGCCGACATGGTTCTGGCCTCATTTAATACCGTTCTAAATTGCAAGGCCATAATTAACCGCCTTGATTTTAGCTATTCCGACAAGCGACCAATTTACTTGATCGAACAGGAGATGTCAACTCTCCGCCAATGAAGTTTGTCACTATTCCAACACTATGACGAGAAAAGAAGTTAACCCTTTTAACTAATAAAACGATAATGACTTACAAAAAAACCCTAGCTGCATCACTAAATGAAAAATACAGAATGGATGCATTACGCGTATTTATTTCAGGGACTAAGAATCCCCTTAGTGATGTGTTATTCTCAGCCCAGCCTAAAGATCTACTTTCGGCTCTAGCGTTAGCACAAGAAGTCGAATCTAACCATGAGCGATACCAGTTCGCAAGCACCTATGCCAGGAACTTAGAGGATAAAACACAAAGGCTCGAAACGAAGCAACAACCTAGGGAAAAATTTACAGGTGGAAGATACCAGGCGAAAGATACATATCAGGTAAAAAATCCGCATTTTAATAGGCAGCAGAGTTTTGGTATTAAACCTGCTCAAAATTTAGAACCAGCTGAACGAATGGATGTAGATCTTTCGCAGCGATATAGGCAGACTACACAGCACCAATCCATCAGTAATTTTCCATTGCGAAGATCAGTACAACACCGTACTAATCAAGGTCAGGTATACGGGCAGACGACAAAAAGGCCAAATAACAAAGCAACAGAGAATTAACCACCTATCTGGCGACAATTGTCATTCTAACCAAGAGAGTGACGAATATCAGGCCATAGCAAATTCAGAACTTGCGGCAATGCATGACGAGTTGTCCGATTCTGATCAAATTAATTTTTTAGACAAGAGTCCCTGGTACCTTTCATTGAAAGGACAATTGCAGGGAGAAAAATTAAATTGCTCATCGATACAGGGACATCAAAGAACTATATAAAGCCTCTAAAAGTGCTTAAGCACATAACACCTGTCGAAAATTCTTTCTTGGTAAAATCAATCCACGGCTTTACTCACATTAAAGAAAAATGCACGGTCAACCTTTTCGACACGAACAGTACCTTTTTTATACTCCCGTTTTTTCACCGTTCGACGGAATAATAGGTCTGGATTTGCTAACGCAAACAGACGCAACAAAAGATTTAAAAAAAAAAAAAAAAGATTGACCAATAATGGCTCAGAGGAAATAAAGTTTTTAAAGTGTGCAAATGTGAATTTCACACGAGTAGAGGACATAGAAGTCCCCGAGGTTGTACGGAGCAAATTTCAAAAAATGGTGAAAAATTTATTACCAGTTTTTTCTGATCCTAATGAAACCCTACCATTTAACACAAATATTGTCGCCACTATTCGCACCGAAAGTGACGATCCTTATCCAATGGGTGTAGCGGAATTCGTGAATACTGAAATTCGCGATTTACTAAAAAGTGGTATTATCCGACCGCCTAGGTCACCATACAACAACCCAATATGGGTTGTAGACAAAAAAGGAACGGACGACCAAGGCAATGTGAAGAAACGTCTTGTAATAGACTTCAGAAAATTAAACCAAAAAACCATCGACGACAAATACCCCATCCCCAATGTAACCGTAATACTATCAAATCTAGGAAAGGCCAAGTATTTCACAACACTTGACCTGAAATCGGGCTTCCCCCAAATAACTCTCGCAGAATGCGATAGGGAAAAGACCGCTTTCTCGGTAGACAACGGGAAGTATGAGTTCTGTAGACTTCCATTTGGTCTGAAAAATGCAGCCAGCGTTTTTCAGAGGGCCATCGACGATGTGCTAAGGGAACAAATTGGAAAATCCTGCTACGTCTACATCGATAATGTAATCATCTTCTCAGAAACGGAAGACAAGCATGTCGAGCATATTGAATGGGTTTTGCGAAAGCTATACGAAGCCAATATGAGAATCTCACGCGAAAAATGGCACTTCTTCAAAGAAAACGTCGAATACTTAGGTTTCGTTGTAAGTAAGGATGGCATCAAAACAAGCCCTAGTAAAGTTGAAGCGATTCGCAATTACGACCAGCCCTCTACTTTGTTCAATGTCAGGTCCTTTTTGGGTCTAGCAAGTTATTACAGATGTTTTATTAAAGATTTTGCATCAATCGCAAAGCCTCTAACAGATATATTAAAGGGCGGAAACGGTAAAGTTGGAGCCAACCAATCAAAGAAAATTAAAATAGTTTTTGACGAAAAACAATCAAATGCCTATAACAAACTAAAGGAGGTCCTGGCATCAGAGGACGTTACGTTACCCTAACCAGACTTCAAGAAGCCATTCGATCTTACGACCGATGCTTCATCGTTGGGTATAGGAGCCGTATTATCTCAGGGTGGAAAACCAATCACTATGATTTCTAGGACCCTGAAGGATCGCGTACAGAATTTCGCTACTAACGAACGCGAAATTACCTTTATGGTGTCAAAAACCTTAATATTTTCACAGACCACTAGCCACTTACGTTTGAAGTTTCTGACCGAAACCCAAACGCTAAAATTAAGCGCTGGAAGGCATTTATTGATGAGCACAACGCTCAAATCTTTTATAAACCGGATAAGGAAAATTATGTTGCTGATGCACTATCACGGCAAAACATCCATGCCCTAGAAGAGGAGGCACAATCTGATCTTGCTACAATTCATAGCGAAGTATCGCTAACATATACAACCGAAACAACTGAGAAGCCGCTCAATTGTTTCAGAAACCAAATCGTGTTAGAGGAAACAACCCTCCCTCTAAAGTGAAATAACATGAACTGGTCAGGAGTTTTCCGTCAACGAAGTTTTGGCATTGTAAAAATATGGTATCGGATATCACCAACAAAGAAGAACAGAGGGAGATAGTCACTACCGAGCACAATCGTGCCCACAGAGCGGCCCAAGAAAATGTGAAACAAATCCTCTGTGATTACTATTTTCCAAAAATTACCAAACTGGCAAACGAAGTTGTCGCAAATTGTAAAATTTGTAACAAGGGCAAATACGACAGACACCCTCGTAAACAGGAACTCGGCGTGACTCCAACGCCATCCTATGCAGGAGAAATTCTGCATATTGATCTTTTTCTCCACCGATAAGAAATACTTTCTTACTTGTGTAGACAAATTTTCAAAGTTTGCGTTGGTCCAGCCTGTACCTTCTCGCACTATTGTCGACATAAAAGCTCCAATAATACAATTGATGAACCTTTTTCCAAATACAAAGACAATTTATTGCGATAACGAGGCGTCGTTCAATTCTGAAACGATAACGTCATTATTAAAAAATCAATTTGGCGCAGACGTGGTAAATGCACCTCCGCTTCATAGTACGTCGAATGGGCAAGTGCAGCGTCTATTTAGCACGCTCCTGGAGATCGCAAGATGCCTAAAGTTAGAAGGAAAGTCGAACGAAACAACCGACCTCATTTTACTGGCTACAGTCGAATACAATCAGACAATTCATTCCGCTATCAACAAAAAACCGGTTGACGTAATCCATGCCACTCCATTAGAGATAAGGAATGAGATAATTAGCAAAATAACTAAAGCCCAGCAAGAACAACTAGAGAGAAATAACCCGTCCAGACGGAATAGAGTATTCGACGTGGGGGAAAGAGTATTGGTAAAGACTAACAGGCGACTCGGAAATAAATTATCCCCTTTCTATGTTGAGGAGACAGTTGAGGCCGACTTAGGAACCACGGTTCTCATAAAAGGGAGGGTGGTCCATAAGGACAACCTAAAGTAAGGAAAAATTATTAGCATATCTTTAAATAGCATAAGGTAAATTAATTAAGCTTCTTTCACACTATCTTTCAGGATACTGATTGTGATACTCCTTATTCAAACGACGACGGCAAAATTGACGGACTATTCGACTTCCGACTACACACCGATTCAGGATGGTGACACGACGGTTTGGGAGGAATTTGGCTATTTAAGGCATACAACTAAACTTACAGTATACAGGAGAGTAGTTGAGGAAACCGAAGGCTTAACAACGCAATTCCCTCTATCCCATATGAGAATGTTACTCGACGCAGACATTGCACATATCAAGGTGGTTCTGACAACACTGGACATACATCACAGACAGGCTAGGAGCATTAACATTTTGGGTACTGCCCTAAAGGTTATTGCAGGTACGCCTGACTTTGACGACTTCGAAAAGTTGAAGTTCCGACAACAGGAACTCGTAGACTCAGAACGACATCAGGTAGAAATAAACACAAGGATACAAGAAAAGATAAATGAACCGACGGAAGCGGTTAACCACATCATTAAAAACTCAAAAGCTGTACAGATCGGCACTAGTCACTTGTATGAAATGCTGCTTGCTAGAAATAGGAGCATTATAAATGAAATTGAAACTTTAATTTCAACTACTACACTTGCAAAGATAGGGATAATAAATCCCATGTTGCTAAACTCAAATGATATAAAAAACATTCTTGAAATACGCTCTACAAACACAACTATCACTGATTTAATGGAGGTATCATATATTAAGGTTCTACTAGACAGTAGCCTTCTACATTTTATTATCAAATATCCGAAGCCAGTACTAGTCTGCAAGAAAATTATTATTTTTCCTGTCCAACACAACGGAACAACCCTGCACCTTGGGAATGACAACAATGTTGCCGATTGTCATAATCAAATTTTGGCGATTGGAAATATCAGCGCAACGCTGACATCAACGTTTTGCCAAAAATTACAACATCCAACGTGCGCGCAGCAGCTTCATTCTGGTAATGTTGCCCACTGCAGCACTCGCCCTAGCCACCTTGAACCAATTATGGTGGTCGATGATGGAATAATCATCATTAACGATAATACCGCTTTAGTTAAGACTACCGCAGACACCGGGAAGACCATAAAAGGAACTTATTTACTTTCCTTCGAAAATGAGATTCAAATTAAAGGATCCTACTTCAAAAACCAAAACGGCATGTTAAAAAATTACCAGTATCAGCAACGACAGCGCTCCTCAATATCAGCAGTCATCGAGAGATTTTGAGTCTTCCATACCTTCACAAGATAGGACCAACGATATCAGGTCTCACTAGCATTGTCATACTAATTTCCTGTTACGGTCTAATTAACCTATAACAAGAGCGAAAAAGAAGACGCAAATCCCACGACCTTCAGAACATCATAAACAATTTTAAGAAGCCCGTGGACGACCTTCATTTAGAAAGGGGGGAGTTAACATAAGCAGCCCTTTGTCAACAATAAAGTCCGCGCGTGGCCTGAGTCAGCGAATTCACATTCCCACGCTGACAGGTCAGTCACAGCGCTAGCGTAAGACGATCCGTTCACTATCAACAACAAACTTGCAGCTGGCCCAAGTCAGCGAATTCACATTCTCACGCTGACGGGTAAAGCACAGCGTTAGCGCTAAACTGCCAACGTAAGCGTCGGCGTCGTATGCGCTGCAATAACTCTACAACTACTACTAACATCGAATTGTAGAACACAACAACTACAACAAGGTGTAGGAAACTATTTAAAACATTAGCTTTAGAATGTAAGTTTCACTTTGTAACAGAGAACTCATCAGACAGCATGATCTGATTAATAAAGTGATAATAAAGAATCATGCAGCGCTCTTGTTAATTTACATATGTATGTGAAAGTTTGCGCGGATTTGAGTAAGTTATGAGTAAGTTATTACAGGCCCAAACGGATGGACGGAATTATTTAAAATTTTGCTTATACGCTACATAAACATAGAGGCTATAACACGGGGAATTTGTGTCAGGTGATGTGGAATTCCCAACACAAACTTCACATGTGTTTTGTTTTTGCTTCTACGGCTGGAGCTGTTAAAGTTTATCAGCCTTATTCTGAGGTCCGCCTTTAATATTTTCATCCGCCCGAAATGAATAAATTTTTGTTAAGCTCCGCCCGAAATAAATTCACATCGCCTAGTGAAGAACATAAACCACCTACCTTCAGACCACCAAGCTTGAACGACCAACAACTAGGTTTATCCTCCAGTACGAAGTACTTGGGGCTGACCATCGATTGTAAGTTAAGTTGGAAAATGTGCATTGAAGAGCGAGTACGGAAGGCCTATGTTGCTTTCTATGCTTGCAAATCGATGCTTGGCAAGAAGTGGGGTCTCAAGCCGAAAATGGTGCTATGGATGTACCAAGCGGTGGTGCGACCGGTGCTGAGCTATGGCTCTGTAGTCTGGTGGGAAGCTCTCCGGAAGAGCTATAACCTCACGGGTCTGCAGAGGGTTCAATGCACTGCGTGTGTTGGTGCCACGGGAGCCTGTCGCACCTGTCCCACGGCGGCTTTGGATCCCATTTTAAACCTGCCTCCAATTGACTTATATGTAATGTGTACATCTTCTCAGACAGCACTTAGGCTCAGAGAGTCTGGGTGCTGGAAGGCTACACAGCAAGGACACAGTAGTATCCTTGATCAACTACCCTCAGACATAGTTAACACCCGGACGGACTACATCCCTCGCAAACTGGAGTTAGAGCACAGGATTAAGACTGTGTTTCCAAGCAGGAATGCGTGGAGGAGGGGTGAGGTCCTTGCCGATAGCGGCATTCAAATATTCACTGACGGTTCCAAAATGGATTCTGGAGTTGGAGCCGGCTTTTACTCCGAAACCTTGGAATTATCCACGTCTATCAAACTCCCTTCGTACTGCAGTGTTTTCCAGGCGGAAGTCTGTGCGATTTGGCAAGCCTGCAAATCGCTTGAAAACAGAAGCGCAACGGGGAAGATAAATGTTTTTTCCGACAGCCAGGCGGCAATAAAGGCGCTAGCGGCACCAAATATTGGCTCAAAGGTAGTCGGTGCTTGTAAGCAACAGATTGCCTCTCTAACAAATCTAGAAATTACTGTCACCTGGGTTCCCGGGCATAAGGGAATCGAAGGGAACGAAAAGGCCGATGAGCTAGCACGGTGCGGCTCGGCAGCGGATGAGGTAACAACTAGTATCGAGATAGGTATACCCCTAGCCGTAGTGAAGGGAAATATACGAAATTTCTATCTCAACAGGGCTCAACATAGATGGAAAGATACCCTTACATGCAGGATATCAAGAACTACCTGGCCGGACTACAATAAGAAGAGGACCAGAGGTCTTCTTTGTAGGCCCACGGCTGTCACCCACAAACTTATTGCAGTATACACGGGCCACTGGACTTTGGGCACGCATGCGGAAAAAATGGGCATTCCGCATAACCAATACTGCAGAAGCTGCAAAGATGTGGCTGAAAAGGAAACGGTCGAGCATCTCCTGTGCAAATGCCCGGCTCTGGCCCGCATTCGGCTAACATACTTAGGAAGTCCCTTCCTTGACAACCTAGGGCAGGTATCTAGGATCGAGACCTCCAACATAGTAGATTTCATTAACAACTCTGGTTGGCTGTAATGCACATCCTTCCATTACCAAGTAGGTTTTTCGAGTTTATGGCATCAAAACGGCAGTATTTTTTTGCTATTTGGGCGGCATGGGTCGCAGCCATTTTACCTATCTACCTACCTAGTGAAGAACATGGAAATTACAACTCTGTGATTCGTTTACAAAGATTAAAATTGGGAAAAGTTAAAAACAATAACATAAACATTTAGATCCCTCTATTTTAAATTATATTTAGGTAACATGAATGAAATTTATTTAAATTATTATATGATATTATGATACTATAATCTAAAGAAAAAGCGTTTACATATTTATATTTAGTTTTCTTTGCGTGTTTTGTGGAGAGTGGCTATCAAAATGGTGTTAGTAAAGACCTTGAATTTAGTCTCAAGCAATTTAGCTCCCATATCAGCCGCTTTCACAACTCTGCCACATTCTCTTAATTCTCCCTCACAAAACCCTTGGCTATGTCCAGTTTTTTCTGTATTCTACTTAAAAGGATATCGCTCTGTCACGTTGTGTCTATACCCAAGGGCGCTGGTGGCCAGGGTATTATAACTTTGTTCACCTAACGGTAACATCGATATATATATAGAACCGAGATATACATACATATATACGAATTCTTTCAAATTTGGTATAAAGACCTAAATTAGGGAGTGAAAGAATAGGGCGAAAAAAGTAGCCAACCTGGGCACCAGTGCGCTTGGGTATAAAAATTAATTAAAAGTAATCACCTTTAGAGAAATCATTTATCTTATTTTTTGTTACATTCAAATTTAAAACGTTAAACCGGATCCATGTTAACGAAGTCTCGGGAAAAACTTGTGGAATTTCTTGGTTGCTTTTGTTATGTCTGTGTTTTGCATGGTATTTTGGTAGATTATATTTTTCAATACTTCTAGATTTATTACTTACTTACTTACTTCATTAATTGACGGCATAACCTCTTAAGAGATTTTGGCCGAGTTTAACAAATTGCGCCAGTCACTCCTTCTTCCTGCTAACTGGCGCCAATTGGAAGTACCAAGTGACGTGAAGTCCTTTTCCACTTGGTCTTTCCAACGTAGAGGAGACCGTCCTCTTCCACCACCCGCTGCTACCGCGTTGAATACTTTTAGGACTGGAGCATTTTCGTCCATTCGCGCGATATGTCGCAGGTAACGTAGCCGCTGTTTTAATTCGCTGGACTATGTCTATATCGCGGTAAAGCTCACACAGCTCATCGTTCCATCGTCTGCGGCATTCGCCGCCGCAAAGACGTACAGATCCATAAATCTTTCGGAGAATCTTTCTCTCGAACACTCCAAGGGCCGTCTCATCCGATGCTGACAGTGCCCATGCTTCTGCGCCATACAATAGAACGGGCATGATGAGAAAAGAGTGTGGGTTTGGTTCGCCGAAAGTGGGCTTTACTGCGCAATTGCCTACTAAGCCCAAAGTAGCCCTTATTGGCAAGAGAGATTCTACGTTGGATTTCTAGGCAGACATTATTGTAAGTGTTAATGCTGGTTCCCAGATAAACAAAATCCGCCACGAAATTGTAATTGTCAACAGTGATGCGGGAGACGCGAGTGCGCTGACTATTTATTTCATGACAGGAGGTACTTAGTTTTGCCCTCGTTTACTTCCAGACCCATACGTTTCGCTGCTTTATCCAGTTTGGAAAAGGCAGAAGTAACGGCGCGGTTGTTGAGGC
Source organism: Anomoia purmunda (assembly GCA_951828415.1). Classification (NCBI taxonomy): domain Eukaryota; kingdom Metazoa; phylum Arthropoda; class Insecta; order Diptera; family Tephritidae; genus Anomoia; species Anomoia purmunda. The sequence goes on along the minus strand of OX639998.1, from coordinate 23,710,507 downwards.
TGATGATATCGATATTATCACCATACTCCAGAAGTTGCACGCTCTTATAAAATATGGTGCCTGAACGGTTCAACTCTGCAGCTCAAACCATCTTTTATAACATAAGGTTAAAGAAATCGCACGAGAGAGTGAGTCACCCTGTTTGAAACCTCCTTTGATTTCAAATGGCTCGGAGAGGTCCTTCCCGATTCTGACGGAGCTGTTGCTCAACGTCATTTTACATAGCCGTATTACTTTGTAGGGATACCAAATTCAGACGTTGCTGCAAAGAAGCAGCTTTTTCTCGTGCTATCGGAAGCGGATTTGAAGTCGACAAAAATATGGTGTGTGGCTATTCTTCTTTCTCGGCTCTTTTCCAAGATTTGGCGTATCGTGAATATTTGGTCGATGGTAGATTTGTCAGGTCTAAAGCCACACTGATAAGGTCTAATCAGTCCGTTCACGGCGGGCTTCAGTCGTTCACATAATACGCTCAACAGAAACTGGATTGGACAGAGTGCACTAAAGTACCGATTAGCAGGCATGCGTTCGTCCGACCATATTTTGCAAATGAGCTGGTGCATGCACTTTACCAGCCCCTCGCCTCCACACTTCAATTGCTCTGATGGTAGTCCGTCAGCACCAGCGGCCTTACTGTTTGTTAGACGCACAATTGCCGTTCGAGTTTCGTCCAGGTCGGGTGACGATATTGCGACTCCGTCTTCATTTATTGGCAGTTCGGGTTCATAATCTTCAACTTTTTCAGCGCCACTACCATTAAGCAGGTGCTCCCTCACACAGTTGGAGTGTACGCTGGACATCGGCTATAAGGTCGCCGTTTTCATTCTTACAGGAAATTGCGTTTTTTCGGGCTCGCTGGAAACCAATGACCTCTTCAGTGGCGGTACGTGCTGAGCGAGAAATGTGTTCCCATTGCGCGCAGATATCCGCTTGTTGAACATTGAACACGTCAAGCTTCCTCGTGTCGCAGAGGCAAGTGCGAATCTTGGCTGCGATGAGATGATGATCCGAGTCAATGTTAGCTCCTCGAATAGTGCGAACGTCTAAGACACTGGAAGCATGCCTTCCGTCCACCACAACACGATCAATTTGATTTATTGTTTTTCAATCAGGAGATAGCCATGTAGCTTGATGTATCCTTTATGCTTGAACCTGGTACTACATACTACCAAGTTCTGGGGATTTCTTAATTTAGGGCACATGTATGTATATAGCGAGCCGCTTGTTCCAAGTCAGACGCCCGCTCGAAACCGCGCCTACTGATGAACAGACGCTGCAAAACCCTGGTGGGCCCTTAAACCGAAAACGTCGAAGTGGCCCCAACAGGTTCGCCTTCTCACTTTAGGTCACCCCCAAACGAATGTTCGGGAGCTACCCAGAGAACACTTGGTTGTTTTCTCAATTATTTCCTAAATAAAACCTTGCCTCGAGGTCAATAAATTACACTTGTTTCTAATTATTGGCTTGTATATACTTACATGATCTTCCTTGAGACGAGGTCTATTACTTTTAAACTTACGAATGCCCATTTTTGAAGAGCTCGATTTGATATTATTACTTTACGGAATATTGTTTTGAAAATTAAACTTGATGCAATTCTGACTCGTTTTGGTTGTCAGGTTCTTAGATTTCGAATCATTTTTATTCCGCTTCGATAATCAGTTTGAACAGCTGTTGTGTGCTGAGACAAAAAAGCATGTTATTGCGCGTTTAAAACAATAAAACTCATTAGCTGAGATTACGCGAGGGCATATATGCAACTAAATTTGGACTCGAAGCAAGTTTGCCCTATAAAGAAATTTACACTAGAAAACCTTCTTAATGATTTGGGTTTGCTTCGAATTATTAAACAAGAATGTTTACAAATATAATCTGCTGGTCTCAATTGTTGCCAATATTTATTTAATTGAACAACACCAATGTATTTTTATAATGTGTTTCATACATTTATTAAGGCTCGAAGGAATATAAAACGAACAATAAATGCCACGAACATGAAAGTTTAAGTTCGAATATTATTTGAGATGCATGGTAATATGGAACTTTTCCATGAGTATTGCGCATGCGCTGAAGTGGAATCCGGAACAAGTCGGTTTCATGATAATAATTTTCCCTGTGTTTATCTAAGCGGTTATTAAAGAGAAATTTTCAGATACAGATTTATCAAACTAATTAAATACAGGTTAGAGAAATAAAGACTTATAAATATTCCCCATACCATGAATTTTTAAATATAAAAGGTTTGGCTGACAAACAACATAAACATATGGCCAGGGTTTATTTGCCAATCATTCCGACTAGACAGAGGCAAAATTTTTCAAACCGAAAAACTTTTCTCGGAATCGAAAACAAGAACACAAATTCATTTTGATTCCGAAAAATTTTATCGCAATCGAAATGCAGAACAGGGCTGTATATGTATTTGTTGAAAAAGCCTATTATTTCTCATACACTACAAAAAAAGGAGGTGAAACATAGATTGAGATTTTTTTATTCGTTTGCTTCCGTTTACCAAATACCAAGATTTTGCCTTCTCAGTTACTAAACATAGTTTCGAATTACTAAACATAGTGTCGAGTACGTTTTGGAGGTACCTTTCTAAAAATATACATTTGTAAAAGGTTACTTATTCAATTTGTAGAGTAGCTGTTTGAAATTGACAATTTTAATTTTTTAGACTTTCAAACAGTCGACGTCGACACTCGAGTTGAAAAAATTAAAATCTTTAGCATCTTACTCGAATCGACCACTCTTTTTTCATCATTTCCAAGTAATAAAAACAAAAGTAGGGATGCTCACTGATGTATGTAGATGCACAGCTTACTCGCGTCTCTTTGCATAACTCATGCCTCATGAAGTTTGTACCAATAAAGCGAAACTCATCTTTGGTCTGCGCACTCACGCAGTCAGTGAAGGAAGGAATCTTCAAAAATTACATTAGCAGTTGTAATTGATCGATATTTTGTATGATCGATAAGCCTTTTATAAGGAAATTTTATTCCATATTATTCTTTATAATATAAACCTTATTTTAAATGACCTACAAGCCTTAGGCATAAGGGGTACTCTCAGAGAGAGAGTGTTATGACCAGAGCTGGGTGCCGTCAACATGACGTTGTCATCGAAAATAAAACATACTGAATTTCGAGGGCGAAAGAGTGTTACGCGCTAGCGGAAGATTTTATATTCATATTTATACATATGAATGTTTACCTTTTGATAATATCAAACTACTCCTAATAATTTAATATATCCTATAAGCATTAAAAGAGGGCAAAGTACCGCATATAGCACCTCATCATAATGAAGTATGTAAAACTTTACTTATGTGGCCACTTTCCGTTATAATACGGTTAAAATATTACATATAAGGCTCTATAATAGGGCCTGATGCAACTTTGATTTCATTGTAATTAATAATAATATACAAATTTGGAGCTTACACTTTGTAGCTCGATGTTTGGCCGGAATTCTCTGAGAATTTGTGGCGTACGACTTGGTGTTGTAAACAAAATGAGGGCCCTACACTTTACGTCCAGTTCTTCTCTACTTGGTCTTTCCAACATAGAGGAGGCCTTCTTCCTCTGCCACCACCTGTAGACCGCAGCGTAGGTCTACGTCGCCATAGAGATATAGCACATCGCAAAGGTCCAAACATCATTCGGAGAATCTTGCTCTCGAACACTCCAGGGGCCATCTTATCTGATGTTCACAGCTTCCATGCTTCTGCGACATATAAAGAGTCGGTGGTACGAAATGATAATAAAGGGTCTTGCAATAGGGACGCTACAAAAGTAGACCGATAGTGACAGCAAACGACGCCATATTTTTCCCCGCTCTTTTGACATTTCTCTTCAGTAAGGTTTGCCATTTCATCATGGAAAGATATACGATCAAACAACGAGTCGAAATTATTAAAATTTACTACCGAAATTCGGAGTCAATGGCCTCAACTTTAAGAGCGCTACGTCCAATTTATGGTCGTCGTCATTTCTGGCTGAATGGCTTCGTCAATAAGCAAAATATGCGTTATTGGACAGGCAACAATCCACAGGTACTCCTTGAGTCAACATTGCATCCCGAAAAAATTACGGTTCGGTGTAGTTTATGGGCTGGCGGGGTCATTGGGCCGTACTTCTTCCGTGATGATCAAGACCGGCACGTTACTGTGAATAGGAATCGCTATCGCTACTTGGACAATATGTGGTTCCAACAGGACGGCGCCACAAGCTTCACAGCGAATGTCACAATCGATTTATTGAAAACCAAGTTTGGTGAACGTGTTATCTCACGAAATGGTCCAGTCAATTGGTCGCCTCGGTCGTGCGATTTGACGCCGTTAGACTATTTCCTGTGGAATTATGTCAAGTCTATGGTCTATGCCAACAAGCCAGTGACGATTGATGAACTTACTTCGTACGAATATCGAACGTGAAATTGCAGCAGTATCAGCCGATTTATGCTTGAAAACCGTCGAAAATTGGGTTCAGCGTCTGGATTTCTGCAAGCGTGCCCGTGGTGCTCATGCAAAAGAAATCGAGTTTCATACATAATGGCATCGAATGTACTTTCACAGGAATAAAGAATTTAATTCATATCCCAAACCGTTTTTGTTTTATTTAAAAAAAAAACTTTTGTAGCGTTCCTATTGCAAGACCTGATATATGTGGTGCCAATGAGCACGAATTCTGGGTAGTTGCGAAGTGCTCTTAGTGAGCAGGTGAGTGGAGTAGCGAAGTTGGTAGCTGTCTGTTGCAATTACAGCATTTTGACGTGGGGTTTTCTGTGAGTACTTAGACGCACTTGATTTGCTGCCCAGCTGCGTATTTGCATCTTGGCTGCGACAAATCGATGTTCGGTCATCGGAGTGTGCGTACGTCTAATACACCGGAAATATGCCTCCCGTCTACCGCAATATGCTTTATTTGGCTTCGAGTTTTCACAGCCACATAGCTTGCTGAATCTGTCTACAAACTACCATGTTTGAGATCCCAGCAAAGTCAATCAGTCTCAGTCCGTTGGCATTGGTTTTGTCATTAAGACTGAATTTTCCGATAGTTTGACAATAGGTTCCTTGCCCACCCTGACATTGAAGGCGCCAATCACGATTTCGATATCGAGATGGGGTAGCACTCGTAAGAACGTTCACAGCGCCCCTATAAGTGATGTTCGGCCACATCGTCCTTCTGTCCCGCTGTGGTATAAGCACAAATCAGCGAGATGTTGAAGAATCTCGCTTTGAAGTGAATCGGGGCGAGACGCTCGTCCACCGGGAGGAAACGAAAATACTTAGAATACAAAAATTCATAAACATATTTTTTCAGAAAAAATTACGCTGAAACTATTTTTTAAGAAACTAAGTCAAAATTTGCGCTAAATTAAATATTTTTCTGCTGCCCGATTCTTTCCTCAATTTTTACTTGGGAATTTGAGCAAAATTAAATGTTGTTTATTTTCACTATGACAATTACATAAACTTTACGACCACAATATGAAAACAGTTCAATTTTCGTAATAAACTTTTATTGAAGCACAAGGTCATTAGAACTGCGTTTGGACCACATCTTAACATGTGAAATTTTAAAAATTAAACAAAAAACGAGCAGGCATTAATAGAAACAAAACCAAAGCAATTTTCAGCTGGAAGGAAACCAGACCGAAAACAATGATTATGACCAGCGTTTGATTAATATTGTCAACTTATTCGGAAAAGATAAACACGAATGCGATTCAAATAATTACATGCTCGCCTTTGCACATCATCAGCAATATCATTAGCAACAGCATATGACATTAGATAAACTTGCTTGATTCAAAAATATTAGGTTGTATAATCAAGCGACCGCAGTAGCCGAGTATGTAACGTGTGCGCGCTTCATTCGATGGGTCCCTGGCTCGAATCCTGGTCAGGACAAGTAGCATCAAAAATTATGGAAGGTGTTTTCTAACAGCACTTGCCCCTCGACAGGCAACGGCAAACCTCCTAGTGTATTTCTGCCACAAAAATCATTTGCCATTCGAAGGTGGCGTAAATCTGTAGGCCTTTCAATTTGTGTTGCAACATCAAGACGCACACCACAAATTGCAGGAGAAGTTCGGCTAAAAATCATATGGTGTAAGCGCCAAATTACTTATATTATTATTATTATTATTATCAGATAGTTGTCTTTTTCCAATTCGCTGCCTTAGCCTCTGTGGTTTTGTTTTATTTGTAGAAGCTAACACTATAATACTTTTTGACATGGATATGTTCCTTACATTCGTATAGATTTTCTAGACCTATTATTACGCAAAAACAATTTTTAAAAGTCGATAAGACTTCATAAATCACAAAACAGCCAAGAAAAAGTGAGCCCATTATGTTGAAGTCTGTTCAATTACGAAAATAATACTTATGCAAAACGTTTATGTCGGATTACCGTTCTTTTCCGGACAAAATTCTTTTTACTCTCTCATTCAGTCTCCAACTGATACTCATCGCGAGTGGACGTTTATTTCTGACTGTGTTTTTCTCTCTCCGTTGGAAGCTTAGCAAGTAACTTGCTTCACTTCAAGCGCTTACTCAGTGTTCGCAAATTACATTTTGCCCGTGTTAACATAAACATGCTTTTGAATACCTAGAGTTAGAATTTAACTATGGCCCCCGGGCCACCAAATCTTGGAGACAACAGGTTCGCACTGCTTGCCTCTAACCCAAATTCAAAAAGAAAAAAACCTCGCATAAACCTTTTGATTATCCCGAACTTCCTACAATAAAACAACAAAATCCCAAATTTTTTACCATATCTTCAGCAAACCCTTCAAACATCTTTTTAAATATTCCTGCTTTGCGGTGCATAAATCATTAGAAGCAATAAGTAAGGAAATAACTTCTATTTCGGAGTTACGCGACGGTAATTTGCTTTTGCTAGTAAAATCTCCATCTATTGCACAAAAGTTCTTAGCTACTAAGAAATTGCATGAAAATCTTATTTGCTCGAAAGGCACAATATTTGCTCTATGCCTGAATGACGTAGCGGACGCAGAAATAGTGGTAGCTGTGTATAAGTTTAAGAAAAATGTTAATAGCGCACTTGTACCTACTGGCGTAGTGCTATTAACATTTGATTTGTACAAACTTCCCGAAAAGGTTGAGGTTTCATGGCGTACGGCTCGAGTTAGACCCTATTTTCCTAACCCCATGAGGTGTAAATCTGCCAGTTGTTGGGTCACATCATCAAAAGGTGCAACAATAAAGCTGCTTGTGTTACATGTAACCTACCCCCCCCCCCTCGGTATTGAAAGCTGCTCACGCACCTTGTGCGCAAACTGCGCTGGCGACCATCCCGCCTCCGCGAACACGTGCCCAAGGTATGTATGTCCAGGCCAAAGATATTTTGAGAATAAAAACTGAGAACAAGTGCTCAATGCGCGAAGCTGTCAAATTACAAAAGTCGCAGTCAACCACGCTCCCTAACACCTCGTTCGCACAAACTCTAAAAAACAACATACAAGATAAGAAAAGAAACTCTAACGGGTCTATTCTGCACTGGTAACAACATTTTTATTACCGGTATTAAAAACGTCCGGCAACTTTTAAACCCTTTTGGTATTCTGCACGTTCTTATTACCGGAAAATTTTATTACCACCGCACTAGGTGGTAACTACTAGAAAACATCTGACGTTAATTTACATTTTTGTAATAAATTAAAGAGTAGTGAAGTATTAAACGTTGATTTTTTTATTAAACCGGTTGGAATACGAGTTTTCAATATTAAAAACAGAATGGCGACTTCTTTGGTAATGTTACTGCTGATTGATGAGGAGGATGATGAAATATCCCTACGTAGACAGCAACTGAAAAGTCTTCGGAACAACAGCGATCCATTTAGTTTACCAAACGAAATTTTTAAACAGAATTTTCGAATGCCGAAAGAAGCATACAATTTCGGTGCCTTCGGGGTGTTCTTGCCTTGGAGCAGCTCCGGACGGTCCTTTACGAAGGCTACATACCAGCGTAATTGCTGCTGGGTTGTCCTTGCGTATTTTCTGCAATGAAAAATTAATGATATTATAATAATTTATTAAATTTACTCTAGTAAATCACTCACTTATTCATCTCCATTGCGATTCGCTTGTAAAATTTGTGTTCAATTTCACACGACACCAAAGCAAACACCGTATGGTGAGTTTTACACTGTTGACAGCGTTACCAGTGTGCAAGAATGCCGGTTACAAGAAGTGGTAACATTTTTCGGTAATAAAATTTGCCGGTTACAAAATTTCCGGTAACGTGCAGAATAGACGTGTAACACAAACATCCACCCAATTCAAGCCGCAAACTCCGAACCCACCTGTCAACAGGCATCTCAATCCAACGCTGCCATTAACTCCAACATTTGCTCATCCAATCCTACTCAACAACACAATGACAATTCACTTTCACACATTCCCACTTCTTCTGATTTGAATTCATTCAATATTCCAAACAACAACAGTCCATCAAATCCCGCTTTTCAATCTTTGAGTCTTTCCTCGCTCTACTCAACTTTCAGTAACGCTTTTAAGAGTTTCATAGAAAACTCCAACTTTCAATTAACCGACAATAACCCACTCAGTACACTCCAATCGCAATACCTTTCCACTCTAAACTCACGACCAAACTCTTTGCAAAACCACTCAACACTCAAACAACAACACTCGCCACTCCAAAGAGAACATACTATGACAATCTCTGATGACAAAGTATAATTAACTCATCCCACTTATGTCTTTGCTTTATTTCTAATATTATGTTCAAAATTTTACAGTGGAATATAAAAGGATTCCACAACAACTACACCGAATTAGAAATTCTCATCAAATAACTCACACCTAATTTCATAGCACTTCAGAGAACCCACCTCGCTGCAAATAAAAATGCATTCGTTCCCAAACAATTCGAGGGCTAATTTTTTAAACTTCCACAGAATACTACAAACAAACAAGGCGTTGCTTGCTTAATTAGAAAAGACGTTAAACATAATGTGTTACAGATTCAATCAAATATTGCAGCATTAGCAATAGAACTTTTCATCCTCACAGAGAATCTAATTGTTTTAAATGATGGAGCTCCCACACATTTTTCTACGCGTAATACGTTCACGCATGTCGACCTAGCCATTTGTTCCTCAAGCATTGCTCCTAAAGTAAATAGCAACACCCTAGATTGTTTATCTGGCAGTGACCATTTTTCAGTTGTTACAGAAGTAGCTACACCCACATCGAATAAAGGTTTTTATAAGCCTATTTGAAATTTTCTTGGAAGGTCGGTATTTTGTATGTGTTTAACAATATTGCTGATATTTGACCTATTTTTAGTTATTTTCGAATACCAATTAGTCGTTTTATCCCAAAGAGTGTTGTGTTTTTGCCATTGCAATTGCATTGTATTGTTTTGAAATATTTTTTTATGTCATCGGGATTTAAATTCGGTACCGTAAGTAAAGGTCTCTTTAGTGAATTTTTAGCTGTTTGGTCCGCAAACTCATTTCCTGGAATCTTTACGTGTCCAGGTACCCAGATTAATTTCAGTCTAGGATGTGTTTGTGTGAGTACGTTTCTAATGGTCTTAGCATAATTGATTCAATAGATGCTAATGAATCAGTGCAGATCACATATTTTCCGTTTAGTTTGTATGTATATGTAATTGCTTCAAATACGTCACTGAGTTCTGCGGAATAGTTAGAAATATAAGGTGGTAATAGTGCGGATTTAATGACTTGTTTGTCCTTAGTTACACAAAAGCTGACGTTGCTATCTTTTTTTGCAGCATCGGTGAATAAGAATGTGTAGTTTTTGAGATGTTGATTTAACTCATAAAATTTTTCTATGTATATCGTATTTGGTGTAGTTGATTTTTTATGCTGTTGTAGTGATGTGTTAATTAAATTTGGGTTAAAAGTCCATGCTGGATTTTATTTGTTCTTTGGTTTAGGATTGATAATTGGGATATTTGATTGGAGGCAGATCGATATAACTTTGTCCAGAATTGATAGAATGTTTCTTTTTGTTTTTTTATATTTTGCTATGGTTCTTGATAGAAGAGTTTTCATTAAAAAGAATTGTTGTGGCTAGCTTTGCGGTGGCGAGTTCCGTACTATTTTGTAAAGACATAGTTTTAGCTTCTAAGAGCATTGAGTTTATCGGTGATGTTCTGAGTGCTCCTAACGCCATTCGGATTGCAGTGTGGTATACAGTGTTAAATTTTTGTAATGCTGTTTTTGATGCGTTACCGTAGAGATATATGCCATAGTTAATTTTTGCTTTAATGAGTGCGTGTTGCAGTTGAATTTTTTTTGATGCTAAGCATTTTACCACGTTCAGGCGTTTGGATAAAGACTTTGTTATAAAGTCTATGTGGGAATGCCAGTTGTAGCGTTGCTGAAAGAAAATACCTAGAATCTTCAGCTTATCTATTTGATTGAGTGATAGGCTATTGCATTGGATAACCGGTTTACAGAGATGTTTTCTACATATATGTAAGTGGCTAGATTTGGTAATCGAAAGTTGTGCACCTGAGTAGCTGCACCACGATTGGATATCGTGGAATAAAGCGAATAGATCGATGTGGGGGTTTTTGCTTTTATTTAATTTTTTCCAAATTACGAAATCATCCGCATATGCCACGAAGTCGAGTTCCTTGTGTAGAGCAATAGTTTCGTATAATTTGTTGTAAGCTATTAGAAACAATATAACGGATATCGGTGATCCTTGCGGTATGCCGTTCATTAGAGGGTATATACTGGAATAGGTGTTGACAACTTTGACTATAATTTTTCTGTTTGTCATATAACCTTTAACGTAATTGAACATTTTCGGTCCAATAATAAATTTTTGCACCTGATCCAAGATTATGTGTATGCCAATTTTATCATATACTTTAGAGGAATCTAATGATATGAGAGAAATGTGTTTTCCGGTGTTGATTGATTTGATGTTCAAGGTATAACAACGAATCAGATATAGATATTCCTTTCTGAAAACCTATTTGATTCGGGTGCAAAAGTTTTTGTGATTTAACCCACCACCATAATCGGTTAGCCATAATCTTATCTAATACCTTAGATAAGCATGGGTTAAGTGAAATGGGTCTGTATGAATTTGGGCATGTTTTGTCTTGATTTGGTTTCAAAATTGGTATTATTAGGCTAGTTTTTTATGTTTGAGGGATATATTTGTTATATATAGCATTGAAAAGTTGGGTGATTCGTTGTTTTACTGATGTTGGTAAGTTCTTTATCATAGGGTATGATATTCTGTCAATGCCTGGTGTTTTGCCTTTCAGATTGTTGATTGCTATTGATAGTTCCAGTATGGTTAAGTCTTTTTCGATCATCTTGGCAGAGTCGTTTGGAATAGTATAAGGCACTTTTGTAGTAGCTAGGTTTTTGTGGTGCTTAAATTGGGTTGGAAAGTTGTTGTCCCGTGATTGTTCTGACCATTCTTTGGCTGACTTGTTGGCAATATCGCTTCTGTTTATAAGTGCAGTTGTTCCCTTTGTGTAATTTATGCAATGTATGGATACCTTAGGCTTTGTACCACATAAATTCCTTATACTCGACCAGATTCTTTCAGGGGAGGATTAGGGGCTGATGTCAGTTGTGAGGGCTGAAAGGGCAGTTCGTTTAGCTTGTGTAATTTCCCTTCTGTATGTTGCGTTTGCTCGTTTAAAATTTAAAATATTTTCGGGGAAATCTTCTTATTAAGTTTATTGAAGAGTTTGTTTTTTTCTTTTTTAAAGTTTTCTAAAGTCTTGTTCCACCATGGAGAGGGTTTTTTGATTTTCTTGATGTCGTATTGGGGTATACATTCACTTGCACTTTGAAGTATTATTTTTTTAATGTTTGCAGTTTCCTTGTTAATGTTGTCGCTTATAGGTCGTTGTGCATGTATATTAATTGCCGTTTGGTGAAATTTTTTGCCAATCGGCCTTCTTTATATTAAATTTCGGTCGAGATAATGGGCGTTCTGTATCATTAATGGGGAATAGTTACGTGATGATTGGAAAGTGGTCACTTCCCAAAAGACTTGTTTCAGTTTTCCAAACTGCGTTTAGGGCTAGAATAGGTGAGGCTAGAGTTAAGTCAATGTGTGTCAGAGTTTGTCGGGTTGAGTAGTGCGTTGGGGAACCATCATTTAATAAAATAGTTTTTGAGTTTGTTATAAATTGTGACATAGTTTTCCATCTTTTGTTGTCTGTTTTTGATCCCCAGCTGGAGTGCCAGCTGTTGAAATCCCCAGCTATTAGTATGGGAAGTCTGTGAGATTGGTACTTATTTTTAAGGTCATTTAGGGAGAACATTCTGTTAGGTGAAATGTAGGTTAAGTAGATAATGAAGTTTAGTTTTGATTGTATTGTGATTGCTGTGCTGTCATAGCTGATACTTGAAATAATATCTGTTTACGCCGCAGCGTAAATATTTTCTAACCGCCCTAATACGCGTGTACGTACGCATACACATCCAACTGCGAATTACTCCGTATTTCCCGCCGGATAATTCCTTTTGCTAACATTTCCCTTAATTGCTTTCCAATAAAACTGCGGTTGACGGCAACCGTACGTTTTTTCATAATTTCACTCAATCACAGGATTTCAAGAGCGACACAGGTCTACCACGGATTCACACCACAGGTAAAGCAACATTCATGTATATCTCCATATATACCTTTGAATAAATTTCAATTACATTTAAAACTAAACACAATCTTTTTAATTTCTATTTTCAAATATATCCAACCGTGCGTCTGGACATTTGTACATGGTCCATCTGCGCCGAGATAAAGATACAGTCCACTTAATTATCATAAAAGCAAAGCAAAGACGGAGAAAATCAAAAATTTAAAACAAAGCCGCACAAGACAAAAAGCCGCACAAGACACAGCCGCACAATCAACCACCCAAACAAGGCAATCACACATTTACCAGCTGCGCACATATACACAAGCTGCACACATATACCAGCTGCATACACACCAACAGCAAACACAATCAATTGCCATCACCATAAATCACAGACATTATGGTACGTGTTATATTTTCCAATAGCATTTTATAACACGTTAATCAATTTTTCGGTGAAACAACGCCTTACAAAGCAAGTGATTTTTTTTTTGTGAAAACGAAATAGTGTTACAATTCAAGTAAAATTAATACAGTGCTAATTCCGTTTGTCCGCGAGCGACAACAACAAACACTAACGGTCGTGCACACACACGCACAACAGTGAACAAGTGGTACGGTATTGCAACAGTTCAATCCATCGAATTTTAATTTAAAGTTTTATTTTGGATTTTTCACTTTTATTTACTTTAAAGTAAATCGGCATAACTTTCTTTGTTCAATACTGTTCATTGGCTTAGCACAATTGTTTATTTGCAAGTCACTATTTCACTGATTCGAGAAACACTATTTTGTTGTAATTTTGTATATATACATAACTACAAGTAAATCAACAATAACACTGGTACATAATTAAGTACCCACTTTACTTGTTAAAACACAGTTATATATATACATACGTCGACACATTTTGGGTGGCAAGTGTTTTTTTTTCTTTGGCATCAAGTGCCATTTTCACACATTAGGGTGGCACACACATTTAAAAAAAAAAAAAAATTAACCACTTGACTGAAATTAAAAGAAAATTATTAAATAAAGATACAGACATATAAAAATTTACTGGTGATTGTCATTTTGTGGGACTTTTTTAACAATATCAGATTTAGGTTACTTCAGTAAATCCTTCTTAGCTTTCACTATGGATTCATACATCCGTTTAGCAGAATCTGTCGCAGAGTTCGATGCTGACCATGTACAAATGTCCAGACGCACGGTTGGATATTTGAAAATAGAAATTAAAAAGATTGTGTTTAGTTTTAAATGTAATTGAAATTTATTCAAAGGTATATATGGAGATATACATGAATGTTGCTTTACCTGTGGTGTGAATCCGTGGTAGACCTGTGTCACTCTTGAAATCCTGTGATCGAGTAAAATTATGAAAAAACGTACGGTTGCCGTCAACCGCAGTTTTATTGGAAAGCAATTAAGGGAAATGTTAGCAAAAGGAATTATCCGGCGGGAAATACGGAGTAATTCGCAGTTGCATGTGTATGCGTGCGTACACGCGTATTAGGGCGGTTAGAAAATATTTACGCTGCGGCGTAAACATGCCGGCCCCCTTGCGGTAAGCAAAAGTCCTGAGCGTTGACAACAGTCTACTACCAGTTCACACCACATCACATATTTGATTAAAAAATATTATTTTGTTTGTTTGTGTGTTGAGCCGCTTGCTTGTTGTTTCCTTGAGCCGCTCCGTGTTCCTCCGTCATCGTCTCCTGTTCTCTACTAGGAAGGACGGTAATAAAAAAAATATTAAGGCTGTACATACGTGTGTTGTCGCGCTAGTTGGGGTAATTATATGGGGCGTTTCGTCGTAGTGATCGGGAAGGACGTGTTCCCGAGTCAACTCGCCGCCAATTCTTTTGGATATCAGATGGTCGGAAAGAACGTGTTCCCGAGCCATCCGTTCGCTGATGCTGAGCTGGTCGGGAAGGACGAGTTCCCACGCCAGTCGCTCGTCGTTTCTTTTTCCTGAGCAGACGGTCTGAAAGGACGGGATCCAAAGCCGCGCTGCCTGGGCCGTCGGAAAGGACTGGTTTTCGAGCCGCGCCTTCGCCGTTCATGCTGCAGTGACGGTCGGAAAGTACAGGTTTCCGAGCCGCCACCCGTTGAAAGTGGTCGTAATATTGGGTGGCAAGTGATATGGAACAAAATAACCAAAGAAAAAAAAATTATTTTATTTTATGAAATTATGGCATGACAAAAATTGTATGCATATATATATATGTATTTTATTGCAAATTTTATGTATTTATGTATTTATGTATTTATTATGTATTTGGTGCATTTATGCGCCAAGTGTCCAAAAACTTTCATCACCCACTGCAAAAATGGTGTTTGGGTGTGATCGTATCGGTACACTTGCGCTCCCCATCGGTAGATGGTGCCAAACTTAAAGGTGGTGGACTTGGCTATGTTCCACTGTTGTGATCGTATATGGCATTACGATATATTTGCATATATCGTAAAAACACCTGATTACATATGATGTTTTTAATATATTAAAAGGAAATAAAAAATTGATATGAACTACCTATTCCCTTATTTTTGTAATCGCGGAAAGTGCCCCCCATCATGAAATGGCTCAACATTCTGTTTTTGTGTGGTTTATGTATGTACATTAGATATTTGATTGTGGTGAGGTAGGTCAGCAATCTGGCATCCAGCAATCTGGCCTACCACCCACAAACAGTTTGTATGTCACTGTGCTTAATTTGCTGACCACAGTGGCTGTTCCAAAAAAAATTATTTAAACGTGAATTTTGACGCGAGTGGTAGTGAAAAATTGTAAATTGAATAAAAAATGTGTTAATATAAAAAATTTGTGAGAAAAAACCTTGTCGTGTCCGGACTTTACGTTGCTCTGCTCAAAGCAAAAAAGTTTTCGTGCAGTAATACAGATTGAGTGTTAAAAATCCATTCCAAAAGTGTTACAAGATTTTGTTAGCATTTCCATTTTGCTTGCGAATACAATTTTTAAATGGAAATGGCTGGAGGCAAAGCAGGTCAGGATTCTGGCACAGCAAAGGCGAAGGCAGTATCTCGTTCAGCACGAGCGGGGCTTCAGTTCCCAGTTGTGGTGATTTTGAGGTTGGCGTACATGTCGCCATGTGCAGCTGGCCAACAGTGCCTGCCGTACATATGCGTACATCGCATTCATGGCGAAGGTGGACGCATGCATGTATATCGATGATCAGGTAAGTGGTATTTATATATTTATACTAATAATAATATAATAATTTTTTGTACATAAATTTTTGAGTTTTTTACGTACATAAGTAGGTACATGTGCATGTATGTATATCGATATATATCTATGTACATGCACATGGTGGCGTGATGCGTTCGATTGCGAAGGCACAGTCGGAGGGAGGAGGGGTATGCCATGCGAAGATGGCGATGACCGGAATAACAAAAAAGGAGTTTGTAAAGTATTAATGTGGATCGAAATTTTTTTTTTTTTTTTTTTTGTTTTTAATCAATTTTGTACACTGAACTTATTTGTTTTCTTTCCCAACAGGTGAACAATTAAATGATTTTCACGATGTGAGGAACAGGACGCCTGTGGAGCTGTAACCAAGTAACTGTTTTGTTCTTATACGTATATATATAGATATATTTAAAATTTTTATGTGTATAGGGTAAACACTAGTACTTAGATGTTTCCAAAAAAATTTTTTTTTTTTTTTTTAACGGATAAATTGGAAAGATCTAAGTACTAGCAAGAATTTGCAAGTTGGTTAAAAAAAAATGATTGGAAATTATTGAGTTGATCCAAAAAAAAAAAATATAAAGTTATAATTAAAGTTATTAAAATTTGGAAAATGATAAAATATTTAAATATACAAAATGTTTAAATATATCGAAATATTTAAAATATATAAAAAACTTGCAACTTCTCATTAGTTTTACGTTCTCTCCGCTTCTTGCGTCTTTACGTTTTTCATTATTGCGTGTTTCTTTCATTGAAAGCAAATTTTCTTTACGCTCTGAAATTTAGTTAGTGGATAGGGTTTTTAGGGTTTAGGGTTTTCACAACTAATGTTAGGGTTGGACCGGGCTGATTTTTGACAATCGGTCATAAATTCCGGAAAATTAACTCGAGCTATTGGTTAGTTGTCGGTTAATTTCGAAATAGTTTCGGATATCAAAATGACCACTTTTCAAAGTTAACTGAAACTATTGGTTAGTTTTGAAATAGTTTCGGGTATAAAGTGACCTCTTTTCAAAATTAATTCAAAACCATTGTTTAGTTTGTCAGTTAATTTTGTACGGGTATCGGGTACCGAATAACCACTACTTGATGTATGTAAAAAACATGATTTCGCAGATTTATTTATTTCTGTACGCCATCGTCGTAGGTAATCCATCGGATCATTTTCAAGTTAAGTACTTATATTATTAGAAAAAATGGCAGTGCAGATTTCTTTATTTTCTTGTACTTCACGTACTGTTTATGAAATATTTTTTTTTGTTTTTTTTTTTTGTTTTTTTTTTTTAAGTAATTATCCTTGGGTAGGGGAAGTAGCGGTACTTTCGATGGAGGGCAGCAAAACCAATTTCGTTATTGGTCTGCTGGTTTGTCCCTTCGTAGTATAGATGTCGACGACGCGTACCCGGTTATCCGAGCCTGGGTGTAAGTTGATGACTCGTCCCAGTCTCCACATGTTAGGCGGTAGATTATCTTCTTTTATAACCACAAGATCTCCTGTTTTGATGTTAGTTTGTGGATGTTTCCACTTTGTGCGTTTCTGCATTTCCAGCAGATATTCAGCCTTCCATCTTTTACAAAATGTTTGATGTAGGGCTTTAAGTTTCTGCCATCGGTTTACGATCGAGGCAGGGCTTTCGTTGATTTCTAGTTCAGGTGGAGCTAATAGGTGTCCACCTACTAGGAAGTGACCGGGGGTAAGAGGCTCCAAGTCGGAAGGCTCATTCGAAGAGGGGCTTAACGGACGGGAGTTAAGGCATGACTCGATTCGGCATAAAGGAGTTGTGAACTCTTCGAATGTATAACTGAAGCCGGAAGCGATCTTTTTAAAATGGGTTTTAAAACTTTTTACCCCTGCTTCCCACAATCCGCCCATATGAGGCGCTGCAGTGGGTAAGAAATGCCATGTGATTATCTGATGGCTATATTTAATCATTGTATTATTTCGCGCTTCAGTTATAAATGCTTTGAATTCTGATCGTAGAGATCGCGAAGCTCCGACAAAGTTGGTGCCATTGTCGGTGTAAACATTTTTTGGGCATCCTCTCCTGGCTATGAACCTAGCAAAAGCTGCCAAAAAAGATGCAGTGCTAAGGTCATTGGTGGCTTCCAAGTGTATAGCCTTAGTGGCGAAACACACAAACAGGCAGACGTAACCTTTTGAGATGCGACAACCTCTGCCGCGGAAGTTTTTGATATCGAAAGGTTCTGCGAAATCTACACCCGTGTTTGTAAATGCACGCGAATAGGAGGTGCGTTCCTGAGGGAGCACTCCCATAAGCTGCGTTTGGGTTTGTTTTCTGTGGATTGTGCAGACCTTACAATTATGGATGACAGCCTTTACCATATTTTTGACTCGGGGAATCCAGTATTGAGTTCTAATGAGACGCAGCATTAATTGATTCTCGCCATGCAGGGAGATTTTATGGATAAATTGGACAACAAGACGGGCCAATCGGCACTTATAAGGAAGGATTATTGGGTGACGCTCGTTGTACGCTAAATCTAGCGATGCGCCAAGACGACCTCCAGTCCTCATAATCCCATTTTTATCTAAGAAAGGGTTAAGGGGTAGCACTTCGCTTTTTCTATCGATGGGTTTCTTTGACTCTAGGTTCGAATATTCATCACTGTAGTATTGCTTCTGATAAAGGATTATTAAGCGTTGTGTCGTTGCCTTAATTTCATCGGATGAAATTAAACAAGACTCTGCTCGAAAGGAAGCTTTTTTGTTCGGATGAGTGCTTTGGTAGAATCTCATGATATATGACAAGATTTTCAAAGCTCTCGGTAAATCTGAAAACCTATCGAGAATGTCATCAAAATTTTTTATTGTTATGGTTGCACATAAATGCGCCCTTTTTTCTTCGACGCTGGTGTTATAGTTTGTCTCTAGTCTTGGCCAATTTTCCTTGTCTTCTTGCAACCAAGAAGGGCCATGCCACCACAGAGTGTTATCGACTAATTCGTAGGCGAGAACTCCTCTGCTTGCCATATCTGCTGGATTTGATGCCGACTCCACATGAAGCCAGTCAGTATTTCCGACTTTGTCGACAATTTTGGTTATACGATGTGCTACGAACGTTGACCACGAACATGGAGGTTTACGTATTCATGCAAGCACAATTGTGGAATCTGTCCATAAGTGTACTTGTACCTGTCCTAGTGGTAGGTTGCCAAGTACCGACTCAATACTTTCGGCGAGCGATACCGCGCCGCATAGTTCTAATCGGGGCAGGGAAATAGTTTTAACTGGAGCAACTTTTGTTTTTGCTACCAGCAGATTCACTCGAACTTCACTACCCTGCTTAACCCGTAAGTATACCGTAGCTGCATACGCTTTTTCTGAAGCATCGCAGAAGCCATGTACTTCGACGTCATGGGCGGGAGAAAAATAGACCCAACGCGGTATCTTAATTTTCTCTATCTCGCGGTAGTGTTTGGTGAAATTTTGCCATTTTTCTAAAGAAATTGAAGACACAGGTTTATCCCACTCTGTGCCTTCCAGCCAAATGTTTTGCATCAATATTTTGGCTCCTATTACAATGGGCGCAAGCCATCCTAGCGGATCGACCAGCTTGGCGATAAGACAATATCGACCTTTTAGTGATTGTGTCACTATGCTCCATTGGTCTTGTTAGGAAGTAAAAATAATCCGAATGGGCGTTCCACCTTATTCCAAGAGCCTTAACTGTGCTGGTGTCTTCGAATTCCAAAAAATCTTCGCTTAGTAGATCCTTTTTTGGAATGTCTGCAATTATATCCTCGCAGTTGGCCGTCCATTTTTGTAAGGGAAAACCTGCTGACCGCAGTACCGTAGAAATTTCGTCCCTTGCCTTGATGGTAGATTCGATGCTATGTCCTCCTGCAAGTACGTCATCTACGTACATGCATTTTCGCAGAATATTAACTGCTATTGGATGTGAGCTTTCTACGTCATCGGCCAACTACAACAGTGTTCTTATCGCCAGGTAAGGAGCACAGTTTATTCCAAACGTAACCGTCTTTAGTTCATATAGGCTCGTTGATTCGTTCGGGTTTGCCCGAAAGACGATGCGCTGATATTTCGACTGGTTATCGTTTATCCAGATTTGTCTGTACATTTTCTCGATGTCACTGTTGAAAAACATATCTGTATAATCTCCAGCGTAGAATGAGTATCGGAAGATCTAATTGCAGTACTGGACCTGGTAGGAGGACGTCATTTAAGCTTTTTCCATTAGCGGTTGCACTTGAGGCATTGAAAACCACGCGAACTTTAGTTGAGGTACTCTCTGCCTTTGTAACGGCGTGATGAGGCAGGAAGTAATTTTCACATGAGTCCGCTGAAATGTTACTATTTATTCTCGTCATGTGTCCTAGTGTCTCATACTCTGCTAACACCCTATTATACTCTTTTTGTAGGACGGGATCCTTGGCTATCCGTGTCTCATTCCGGAAGAATTGAGAGCAGGCTTTTTTAAGAGAAGGGCCTAGTTGTATGGTTACTGGAAATTACTGTCGGAATGGTAACGAGACTATGTATTTTCCCTCATTAGTTCTGATAGTGGTCTTTTTATAAAGCTCTTCGCAATATTTATCATCTTCATTGAGGCTTTTGGTTTTGGGTAAACCTTCTAACTCCCAGAATGCCGTAAGTTGCTTATCCAGCGCAACTTCGCTGAAGCACGAAACTATATTTCTGTTTGTATTTGTAGTATCCGTACTACCAGTTATAATCGAGCCGAATACGGTTTCTTGGGCTAGAAGTGTCCTCAAGACGTTTTTCTTTATCCCACTTAATATGATTTGTGGATAAATGTCTCCACCAAGAATGAGGTCTATTTGTTCATTAACAAAAAACCTTTTATCCGCTAATACCAGATTTCCGGTTAGTTGTGGTAAAACCAGGACAGTTGCAGTCAAGCTAAACAATCGGTCGACGGGGGACCGCAATTGTATGTTACATGCTTCTTTAACCTGGGCATTTACCGAGTTTGTGATGCCCGAAACTTGGGCATGCATCTTTTTTGCAGATAGATTGATTCTGCGTTTGAGCCTCTCTGTTATAAAGGAACACTCAGAACCAGAATCAATCAGTGCTCGTGCAGCAAAATCTGTGTCATTGAGACGTATATTTACGCGAGCTGTTCCTAATAGCATACCTGTACTTGAATTCGCAAAGCAGGACTTAAAATTTCTGATTGCGTTTTCTGTTGCTTTATCGGAATCACGTTGTGCATGCGCCTGCCTAGATGTCGATGAAGAATCATCGGCAGGCCTTGAAGACGTCCAACGCGTCATTGCCTTTGGCTGAATTGCATTTAGGTGCAGGAGCGTGTGATGTCGCGAGTGACACGTATTGCAATTGTATGAACTTGTGCATCTTGACACAGTATGTCCGGAACTAAGGCAATTCAGGCAACAATTATTTTCCTTTAAAAAGTTCAGTCTGTTTGTAGGTGTTAGCTGTAGGAATCGGGAACAGCTGCGCAATTTGTGCTCGTTTTTATGGCACATTTTACAAGTAAAATTGGTCACGCTTACTTGGAAGGTGCCAACTCTTTTTGTTGGGGTTTTGAAAGGATGGCGTGTGATTTGTGGCGGCTTTGGCACTCTCACAGCTCTACCATCCTTCAACCCTGTCAATGTCTCAAGGGTCTGAAAACGATTGGACAGGAACTTGTCCATATCATCCCACTTGGGTATGTCGTTTTTATGGTCTATGGTTTGTTCCCATAGAGCCAGTGTACTGTCAGGCAGCTTCGTCGAGCAGAGATAAACTACAATTGCGTGCCAGTTCGATATGTCAATTTGATGGCTCTGCAGGGCTGATAAGCAATTGTTTATCTCCCGCTGCAAACTTTTTATTGAGCTACCACACTCAAATTCTATTGCCTTTAAGCTGAACAATAGTTTTAGTTGCGTGTTGACTAGAATACGCTTGTTTCCATAGCGTTCGCACAGCCTGTGCGGCACAGGTTTTTCCACGCTGTAGTAAAGCCTTCATTCGTTAGGGGGCACTTTCTTACTATTTCTTTGGCCTCCCCTTGTGTCTTATGGTTGAGATGAAAAAGTTTCTCAACCGGGGTGAGGCGCTTATTGAGGATGTAGATGGCCGTGAACATATCACGGAATGTTGGCCATGAAAGATAGTCGCCCTTGAACACGTCTGTATCGCACGGTGGAAGATGGATATTGTGTTCGCGGACGGACTGCTCCGCTACATCCTTTTGTGAGTTAGTTAATGCTTCTGCTTGAGTAGCCATAGCAGACATGCATTTCACATATGTCGAAAAACATATTCTATATTTCTTTTTTATCGCCCTAAGATCTTCCTTACTTAAACCTTCTGAGTTCGTTAGCGTATCGTACGCTACCTTCGTCTTCTCCCATAACACTTTTAATTCGTCTTGCTGGACAGCAAGACCGTGCTTATTTTGTTCGGAGGCGGGAGTGCTGTTGAAGTCAGCATCGAACTCTACGACAGATTCTGCTAAACGGACAAATAAAAATCCAACAACTAACTATTACAATTATAATCGACAACAAAAGTAAAAATATAAAATAAAATAAAAACAATTTCCTATCATCCAACAGCAGTTAAGGCCAAGCAACCAACCCGACTAGCAAATGCTAGAAATTTGAATATTTCTCATTACTACATACTTTTTTCTTTGCACATGCCCATCCATGCATATGTATGTAGATATATACAACAACAACAACAACAACAACAACAACAACAAAATATA
Organism: Anomoia purmunda; assembly: GCA_951828415.1. NCBI lineage: Eukaryota > Metazoa > Arthropoda > Insecta > Diptera > Tephritidae > Anomoia > Anomoia purmunda. The sequence continues at coordinate 23,687,918 of OX639998.1, read as the reverse complement.
TAAAATTATATGTATGCCGCTATATTCGTAACTTAACCACAACAGAACTTGGCGAGGAGTATGGAAAGAAAGAACACTGGTGAAAAAATAAATGGAAAAATAAAAAACGGGAAGACCAACTAAAATAAAGCAAACCTAAACCTGTTTTTGGCAATTTCAATGCTGTTTTAATGTTGAAGAATGCTAATGAAAATTACAACCAACTACATACATACAGACATACTACATACATACATAGAAGCATTTGCCATAGAATAAAAAAAACAACAAACATCATTTTAGATGACAAAAATAGTCCAAAGCAAAAAATATAACTATACTCGTCGCACTATATCAACATTACATAAATCGTTCAAATTAATAATCATCAATCAAATCCAAAAACAATCGCTTTTCTATCTATATAATTATCTGAAGCATGTTTGTAAACTAAACTGCTCATTCACTTGATACTGAATGTAATTTTTTAAGTTTTCATTGCCTATGTATGTTTGAATTGTCGCAAATTTGCCGCATTTTTCTTTTATATATAAAATTTTTGTAGAAAAATACCTAACGAAAAATTGCAAATACTATCAGTAGCAAATTAAAAAAAAAAAAACAATGAATTGATTGGTGGATCAGCAGTGCTGCTCCTCCAAACGAATTCGTTTTTGCGGTAGAAATGTAAATATTAAAATTAATAGGTATTGGTAAGTTTGTTAGTGTTTGTATATGAGTTTTTTGTAGTAAGATTATTTGACAGTTTTTTTTTTTTTAATTAGTAATTGTAAGTCTATATAATTATTAACGTAACCTTTGATGTTCCATTGTAATATGCTTAGCGAGTATTTGTCCATCTTTATGCTTCCATAAACGTGTCAGCCTCGTCACTGGAGTCGCTGAATGGTATACTAGGTTTCGGGGATTTTGTTAAGTTGTTGTTTATATTAGCCTTAAATTGAGTGCGTTGACGTTTTGGTGTATTTCGTGGTAGGAGTTGTAGTTTTTTTTTGTGGAGATGTGGTGTATTGAGTGTAGTTGCTTATTGTTGTTTTCTGAGTGAATAATTTGTTTGTTTTTGTTTACGTTTGTGTTTAAATTTTGTTTACTTAATGTAGTGTGTTCGGAGTTTGTTAGCTTTGAGCAACATGGCATTTCTTCTCTTATCGCATTTTCTTCCATTCTGTTGGGAGATTTTTGTTGAGAAGTTGGTTGAGTTGGTGATCGCTCGTCGTTTGAGGCGCTATACACCACTTGTGTTTTTGTGCAGTTACTTACTTTGCCACACACGCCGTCAATAACTTTTTTGATGAGAAATGGAGAGATTTTAGTGAGAGTTTCTTTGCTGTCGGTTCTTTTGATTATGAGGTATTTCGGTCCATTTGTTTTGTTCGTAAATTCCTTATTATTGTCTAATTCAAAGCAGACGAGGGTGATTGCTTTTGGTGGTTTGTTCAGTTTGTACTTGTTTGCTGTAACTGGTTTTATTTGTGTAAATATTTATATTTTTCTTTATTGTCTTTGTTTTTATGTATGGTTCTTGCTGGTAATTGTTTTTATTCTATGCACAAATTAGTTTTGCGTGTTTGAGCACTGTAATTGCGTTTTTGCACTTTTGTTGAGAGAAGAATCGACCAATCGGGTTCAACGTTAGTCAACAACTGAAAAAACATAGTCTTATTCATCCATTCAGCTTATTAAACATTACAAGAGCTCTGATTCTTTCTAAAATCTACTACTGTTTACCTATATAAAGAACGATTGGACCAGCAGATGCAGCGAATTTCGTGAGGCGTTGGAGTTATATAAGTACATAAATGCTTGCGAAGAACAGTTGCCTTTGCGCAGATGATATTGCTGAAATGAGTACTGAGAAGGAAGTCAAAGCTATCGAGGTTGTTACGAACACAGTGATGGCACTTAAATTGGAGCGTCCGACAGAAAATTCCTTATAAAATCCAACTTCCCATTCTCACATACTTGAAATTATCACCTGCCGCAAGTGCTGACTTTGCGTCTGGCACACTGCAAGCGCATCCGGTCGCATACAAGTGCAGCGTGTGAACCGGGTTGCATAAGTCTAGCGGCCAAGTGCAAAATATCAATAAGTTAGCAGAAGCTAAGCATAGCTTTAGCTTACATAAGTTAAACTAAAGCGTAATTAGTTTATTAAAAAAATATATACATTTTTACGGCAGTAAGCCTTGTTGTTTATTTGAAGCCAAAATTGAGACTAATTTACAAACTTCAAATATTCTTGCAACTATGCCTCGACGTCATGGTGTCCCAAATGGGAAATGTTTTTCTCTGACGGCTCTAAGGCTACGGATCATACAACTTTTGCAGTCGTACATTCTGATGGAAGAACTGTTATGGCAGGCCATCTACCTAACTATTGTTCTGTATATACTGCTCGCATCAGCGATATACAACGCAATAGCATTGGCAGTGAAAACTAAGAAAAAAACGATAATATGTACGGCTAGCAAATCTACAATATCTGGTATATTGAAAGTTTCCAACAAATCTTTTCTAGTTTACTGTATTCGTTTGACTATATGGTCAACAAGGACATTATTCGTTTGATTAACGAACACATGAGTACACAGAGAACGGCAAAATGGAATATCGTCCAGCACTATTATGTGCATATTAATACAACAGGTACCAAACCGAGCTACCCAGTAACATGTCTGACCCACGATATCACTGCCTTTATACGCCTTCGAATTGGTCACACCACCATAACTCACTCCTACATTATAAATTGGTTGTCTCCAGCTTCTTGCTCATACCGTTCTTCGGCATCATTATCAGCTAAACATCTCCTAGATGACTGCGCGCATTTTGCTTCTACCAGGAAACAGCTATTCGCCAACGAAACTCCGTCGGACTTATTGAGAATATCCTCTCAAGAAAACATCAGAAAAATTGTAGGTTTCCTATTAAAAACTGGACTGCGTAAATTAATTTAAACTTCTCATTATACTTATTTTATTTTTTATCTTATTTTCCTACTCCCATTTCTTAATGTACCTAGTATTAATTAATATATCGGTAGTAGTGCTCTTTTTGTTTTTACTGTAGAATAATAATTGCATAGTTATTTTTCATTTAATAAATAAATAAATAAATACTCTCTCATTTGTCGGAGAGTGCTGAAATCGAATCACCATCTAGTTTGGCATTTTCACTTTGATCTCAAGTAAGCAGCTGATAGTCATACAAAGATAGCTCTACATTAACCATTTTTTACATTAAACTGACTAAGGGTTAGAAAATCTACAAGTTATGAAACTTCAAAAGAATTATGCATTTAATAAATTGATTACGTATCGATGAATGTTAAGTTCAGACAATCCAATTTCCAATTTGAGTGCTTTCGATTTAGCAAGATTTGTCGTTCAGTTTGACACTCGTTGAATATTATTATTTTACGGGATATCCGATGATTCTAAATTAAATACATAAATCTCTACACCTGCTTACTTCTCTGTGGGCGGATTCAACTCTCAAAACACCTCAAAACAAATTTTATGTTGTCTGATAGATATTTGTTCGCAGCAGCAATAGATTTTAAACCTACCCTCTTCTTACCACTGGGTTTAAGTCAGCGTAACAGTAGTATCATTCGATTTTTGCTAGCATACAAACATAAGCATTGCATTGTTATTTTATTCTTACCTTCTTCATATCACTGGGTTTAAGTCAGCATAACAGTAGTATCATTCAATTTTTGCTAGCATACAAACATAAGCATTGCATTGTTATTTTATTCTCGCATTCTCTTATCACTGACCTTCTGCCTATTATATTTCTTGTTGTGGAAATTATCTTAACTAACTGTGGATGAATATTTTAAGCGACCGTTTTGGGTACAACTGAATTCTTAAGTTGAAATCATGTCACTTCTACTTTGGCTTCGAAATAAAGAAAACACATCGAATACACATCGGTGTTTCATTGCTATTAGAGTTTTTTTTTGCTGAAAGGATTAAGAAACTACTTAATCCTCAAACAATATTCTCTGATGATATTTGGTCTAATAAAGTGTGGTGTCATAAAATAAGGTAACATTTCTTGCCACAAGAAACGAAAGGGCATGCAACTTCTTTGTAATATAGAAACGTCCTTTGGAAAAATTATAAAATTTTCCTGCTTCAATTTAAATCGGGAAGCGATTTTTTTAGTTAGTGCATGTGTGTATTTGTGAAACGGCACTTCCCAATTATTGCACTGCTGCCAATTACCACAGTATACAGTAAACCAGACACTGGCAATATGCCTATTTCAAAACTAATACATGAAGAAATATACACGTATAGGAATTTTATGTTATTAACCCATTGATAACAACTGGTGCAAAAGTACCCATACAATTTTGGTGATATATTTGAAATGTAAAGTTGAACACCAAATTCAATAATAATGAAATAATTAATAAAGTACTCTTGGACTCTTATTATGTAGGAAGCGTTTAAGATATATTTCATTTTATGATTTTTGAGGTGAGATTGTATACTAATTTAGTTTTTTAATAATGTATTTCTCTTGTTTCATTCGTTTTATTTCCATACCAATGGAAATATCTCTACTTTTTTCTATAGGTACATTAAACACTGCGTCTGCGCATTTAGCGCTCTTGTAAACACAAACACGAACTGCTTGGCATTTTGATTTTGTCAATATTTTGTTTATATTTTGGTATGTAACTTTATATTTTTAACTAAAATAAATATTCAAAACTATATTCATTTGGGTTAACGCGACCATTATCAACCAATACTATCAAATAAATTGTCAAATAAGCATATTTAAATTTTTTGTTTTGCCTATTTGGATTATTTTACACAGTGCCCAATCACAATTAACAAGACTAAAGCAAAGCATACTGAACAGGTAAAAGCAGTAGAGGAAAAATCCATGCATTTTGTTGTTGCTTGAACCCCCTGGAATGTCAAAAATGGAATGAGAAATTTTTCAGTTTGGGAATATAAACAAATTTTGATAGCTCACAAACTGCACGGCCTGGGGAAAACATACCAAAAAGTGCAAATAAATTTCGACTTTAATATAATTACAAAAATGTCTTATAATATTGAAATGCAAGAATTTGTGTCACTGTATTCCTATGGTTGCGAGATGGCCGGGAATTACCTGTAAAGCTACCGGTACCTACGAACATTAATTGAAATTACTGACAGTAACTGAAAAGTAAAGCTACGAGTTAATCGTGGAAGGACAACCGCAGTAGCTTTAGTTGCAACACAAGGTCATGAGCTGATGAAGTCGGTTTGCTCTGTAATCGTATTCTCGCTTACTTCTCGTTTTTGCATAGTATTTCTTTCAACGGTGTTTTCTTTATATACAGCAAAGTGACCCACTCACATGAAAAAGTCCTCTCAGTTCCCTCGGGGAATCGGCTTAGCATACTATCCGACAGTTTTCCAATATCGCCCAAATAAAAACGCAAAAAATCTACCAATTTTGCAAAATAATCATTCCTGTATTTCTTGAACCAACGAAAAACAATAACCACGATGATCCAAAATGTATCGTTGTCAAACTCATCTTTCACGAATCCAATGCAAAGGCAAATGAAAAACTATCACCACTCACCCCCCTACCTGAATCCTGCACTGCATACACTCTAATTGCGCAGTCCACAGCTCTTAATAATCCACACAAACTCTACAGCCAACACACAAAACAAGATCACCGATACGCACTCTCGCCGAAATTCCGCATCTCTTTCAACCCATAAAGGTACAGTGCAGATCACCCTCTACCTCCAGCCTTCATCAAACGGACTGTGGCCACACAGACTCTCTCAACAACTACTGAGTTTTCACAAACAACTTCGATAGCGCTCAGCAAGAACCCGCACTATAGGCTGTTTTAACACAAATTGACCCAGTTAGTATCCTACATATATGAAAATATATTTAAATAACAACATAGAACTAAAAACTGTCATTAAAACCAGAATTCGCATATTGTTTGTCTCCAAAAAACCCATATGAAACTCAACACCTCCCCGAAACCACCGAAATACCAAAACAATACTCAGCCTGCTTGAACAATTTCTGTTACTTCAATCACTGTAAACAGCGTTGTGGATTCTTGAGCCGCAAAAAAATTCGTCATAAAGCCAAAAACCTAACAACTAATTTTTCAGTAGTTGCATTAGCATTATTAATGTTAAACTTCCAATTACTATAATCTCCGTATATATGTTTACCACCAAACAAAAAACTTTTACACACTCCGATTTAATTCAACTTTTAGGTAGCCTTAACTCCTCCGTAATTATCTGTGGTGATTTAAACAGTTGGAGCCCGTTATGGGGATCACCAACCGTCAACCTTAGAGGAACAGTAGTTGAAGATTTTACACTGCACTCAAATCTCTCAATACTGAACAATAATAGCCCAACTATTTTTTCCACACAGAAAAAGTTCACACACGCTGACTGACAGAAGTTCCAAAATTATCTGTTTTCACGCAAAGAAGAGTGTCATGTCAGGCACCAGAGCTCAATACTTTACGATACAATAAAGTATTAGCCTGGAGAAAATATCAAAAGTCGCCCTAATAAAAGAAACTAGCAAAGCAAAAGGTTTTGAAGAATTCACAATGAAATTAAACTCAAATTCTTCAGCCCGTAGCATCTGAAAGGGAAATAAGACCCTTACAGGGATATATACGCCAAAAACTACCAAGGTAGTAACAGCAAACAATGTAGTTTTTACCGACCCGTTTGACATCTCCACAGAATTTGCTCGTTACATATTTAAAGAATCCAGTGCATAAAATTTTTCCTCCCAATTGGTTACCACTTCGTACTTCAGTAAGCAAGGTCTACCGCTGTCAGTAATTTTGTTCCATATAGCGTTTATGACTGCTCCAGAAACACTAAGTTTCTTTATTCACATTTTGTACATACACACATACAGATACATTTTGTATAGTTTGTTTGGATAAAATGTAAACAATTAAAAACCTAAATGAAGTTTGACAGTATAGGGGTCACATACAATTAAAAAAATCAAATCCCTGCAGTTTAAAGCATGGTTTAACGGAAAAAAAATACGAAAACCACAAATAATTATATATATATATACATATCTAGTGCACATAAAACGCTTATAGTAATAGAAAGCTTAATAAATAAACTTTGGAAAGCATTTACAAGGTACTTACAATTATGCAGGTTCTGGTGTTGTGCTCTTGGTAGTGGTGAAGAAAAAATCCCTACCATTCTCGGATGGGATTTTAACGTATATTTTGCTAACTAACTTTCTTTACGAAAACTTTAGTATGTGACATTTAATTACCGCTAGCCAATAATATCGGTAATATGAATTGAAATACTAACCAATGATTATGTAAATATTGAACAAACAGACTATTTCATGTAAATTTTTGTATATCCTTCGAGATGCTCTATTTTTCTCCCCCTCGCACACTAAATCTCTCTTATTCTTAAATTGGTAAGAACATCACCTCACTTTAACTTCCACTTTCAGAACAGAATATTTATTTCCAAGCCAGTCTACTTTAATCTTATAAACTTCATGTGTATTTATGAAGACATAGTTCGATTTTTAATTTAATGAAATTAAAAATGTTTATCATTGTCATTGAAATACCAAAATATGTACTTTATATACATTGAATTCTATTCTTTCTCTGCAGCGATTTCCCTTTCCGATTTTCCCCAAATCTATTGCCTTCAGTACATACCTCACCGCACCATGTACTCAATTCACATCAAGCGATTGTTACATCCGGTATCAAACAGAACTGTAGTCAAGAGACAACAACGAATCATCGATATTCAAGGTGAGTCGATCTGAGCTGTGAGAACAAACTAAAATTCTACGAAATATTTTTTTAGTAATTACGTTAATATAACGGCATCATTCCCTATTCCGTACGAAAAGGCACACGAACGATTCGTCTCCTAACGATTTCGTCTTGCAATGGCATTCACTATCGGGTTCGTTGTATCTTACGTTTGTCACGTTGTAGCAGAATGTGAGGCGAAAACGTTTGCCAAATGAGTCGTTGCCATATGTATTTTGAATAAAAATTCAAGAGAAGCAATGTATTTTGTTTTAGTTTTATTTTACTGATTTCGAAATGTGGCGATATAATATTTCTTTGTTTACTTTCACATTTGTTTAAGACGAAAACTAATTTTCGTGTTATTCATACAATTTTTATTTAAAAATGTATGCATATTTAACTGTTTGCTGTGTTAAAGTTATCGAACGGAATATTAGAATTATTGGATACTGAACAAACACAATAGCCTTGGTTGCATCTGCCTGAACTACTGCAGTTTCCGCTATCCTTTTTGAAGCCACAGTCTGCATTACTGCAGTTTCTCTCAATATCTTTGAGGCTTGAATTTTAGCTGTTTGGGCCTGCTCTGTAGCAAATTTCAAACTGGCCTCCTGAAATGATCCCTCCCACTTTTAAGATCTGCCCATATCTGCGCCATAAAGAAAATAACTTATACATACATGTGTACATGTGCATTTATATCCATAAACCTCCCTTACCTTTTTCCACTCAACCTCGGTTCTTTGGACCATATGCATTTATTTTAGCAGCTATGACATTCCACTGCTTTTCCAAACAAGGGCCTATCAGCTCTGCATAAAAGAACACCTCTTGCCAGGTCCGGATTAGTCTCTATTTCGTTTACGAGGACTTTGAATTGAGCGCTGGTCCTTTTTTTAATACTGATCATAATGGAATAACCGTTTTTTTAATATGACCTTTTTTTGAAGAATTTTCCATTTCAAATGTAACGAAACGATACTCAATTTCTTTTCGTTTGAGTTTGACATATTTTTTCAATGCTTTACCAATCATTCGCCATAAAAAACGCATGTTTTTTACGTTATCGTCCCGTAAGAAACAGCTGTCTTCGTCTGCTTCTCTGTTCGAGATACGCAATTCAAATAAACGAATGATTTGTGTTTGACACAAAACGAACGAAAGAATGATGCCGTATCTCACATTTTCCATGAGTAATAGCGGCGAAAACGTGATGATTTTTTTACCCGCAGCTGTGCACGCCATTAAAAAATGGACTATTAGAATATTTCTAGGCAAGTTTCAGACAATTGAGAACAGGTACAAAATCCTCTCCAAAATGAAGGAAACCGCCTGAGAGCAGTAGCCAAAATTTAAATCTTATTATGGCTTAAAACTTGCTACACGGGGAGTCGCTATTGACGAATCTGAAGTTATATGTTAAAAACTCGTCGTGTAATTAGCCAACATAAAATATACCTGCCGCATATTTGCCGCAACATTTATTTCAAGTTTATATAATTAGAATTAAAACGACGAAGCTTCCATTATGATCCTAAATTTATTCTATGCCCTTTACGCCTGGAGCAGATGGGTGTTACTGATATTCCACATGAGATTTCCCCTCAGGGGAGACTAAACACTGAGTCACCGCATATAGCACTCTTGCGAAAAAAATACGGATTGCTCACAATCTTATTTTTTCGATATTTTATTTTATGGGACTTCAAAATATTTTTCTCTATACGAAAATTTAGAAAATTATTTTCATTGGCGTTAATGCAAATAACAACTTTTGCACTCTTTACTTTCATACAAAAATAATGGATGCCTGGCAGCATTTTTACAAACCGAATAAATCCAGAAAAAAATTCCAAAAAACGACGTGAAAAAATTCAGCGAGGCAATATTAAGCAAACCAAAATAATTTATTTCCTCACATCAATTCTTGTTATTCTATTTGAACCCGAGCATAAATTAAATATATAAAATCTTGTCCCCAATTTTAATAAAAAAAAATACCAAAATAATTATAAGAATTATGTAGAAACTGCAAAGTAATGACTCTTAAAAAAGCAAAGTCGCTACAGCGAAAAATTTCTTTGAGACCCCGCATAAATCAACATACAAAAAAACGCATAAAAGAAGATCTAAGTGTATCTATATTTTTTATTTTGCTTTTCTGGACTACTGTATCAGTGTTCATGATTCAAATCTGACCTATGACATCTGATCATTATTTTAAATGTAAAATGCTCTTCTGGATCCGAATGTGAAGTCAGAATATAAAGAGATATACCTAAATGCAATCAAATAAATCAGTTAATCTCTGAAGATACGTAGCTGACTAATATAAAATTTTGAAATAAAAGCTTCACATAGAAGCTTATAAAATTTCCTTTTCAGCTATGCATATCACAAAAAAAACGGAAAGTAGAAGCTAAGACTATCGGCCTAAATTATTTCTACGTGATTTTATAATAAATATATTATAAAGTATTCTTAGAACAAGATTCAAATACATATGTATGTATATGGTTGTATTTGGCACAAGAGGTTGCATTAATAAATGAAATTAAAAATATTTATATACATAGGCAATGGAACACAGCCGGCTTGTGAGCTGCTGTTGCTTTTTACCACTTTCCTTGTATCCTACCAACACAATTGAAGTACGACTGTCCGCCGCTATTACAGTGAATGTGTGGTTATTGTTGTTGGTTAACACAAAATCTATGTTTTGTTAATTTTTGTTAGAATTTGTTATGTTTGGTGTGCCCATCCATTACAAATATACATTTACTATTTGCCCAGTAAGTCGTAGGTTGTGGGTTCGCATACCAATGGAGTCATGAATGAAATCTGAAGAGGAGTGTGGTTATCTCCGAAATAGCTATAATTTCTAGCACTGCTGACTATTTTTGTCTTTTTTCCCAAATAATCTGGCAGCGGGTGGCCTAGATCTCGGACAAACTAGCTGAAAATAGTGGGAACTTTAGTATTCGTATGATGACGAGATGAAAGGGCTAGTAATTATAACATGATAATGGAGGGATTTATTAGTTACGTAGATGACAAAACACATTACTTCACAATTGGGCGGATGAATACGCCTGGTAGTACGCGGGCATGGTCATCAGGTCTGGAAGGAATTTTGATGATGCGTCCTAGTCGCCATTCATTTGGAGGTACCAGCTCATCCTTCATGACCACCTTTTAATCTTTTCTAGCTCCTTCTCCGGATTTGGACATTTATAGCGCTTGTGGAGCTCCTTCAGATATTCATCCTTCCATCTCCAGCTCAACCGAATATGGAGAACCTTCAACTTTTTCCAGCAGCTGACCATGGAAATGTAAATAATTATTGGGCTTTTATTTCTGCAAATTGGAGAGCTTTGTCCAAATTTATAAATGGAATATTATGTCTATCGAAAATTCCTTTAGCAATGTCAATTTCATTGCCCAATGTATCGCGTAAGCGATATTCACAATTTCTTCTTTTTTGACTTCTAATTTGTATTTTAATTTCAAAAATAATTCTATTTCTTTGCTTTTATCATTTTGCAAATCTTTAATGATGTGATTTGTAATATTTGTAATTTCATTCCCTTGTTCAGTTGTAAGCTTGTTTATAAGGACTTGGTTGTTTTTATTTTCCAGAACGTTATTTAATTTGTTTAAGACTATTTCGTGATCTTCGTGGTCTTGACTGCCTAAGAAATTAAGTGACCTTTTAGATTTTTTCTCTATTCTTAGATTATTTATGCGAGCCTTTATTTGGAATATTAGAAGGGATATGAAAGGATAATTCGCGTTTTTGTAGAATACTTCTGTTCCCGTTGTCGTTTCAATGTGTTCCAAGATTTCTGTATATTTGTCAATGTCGATTTCATGTATTATTCTAAATGTTCCTGTCAGCAGTTTGGCCGTTCCTTTTTCTATAGTGACTGATTGCGAATTCGAGTAGTCTAGAATTTGTACCTCTGCGAGGCATAGTGTTGAGAGAAGCCTGAAAAATAAATTTGCTATAGTTAGTTCCGTATTCTACTTTTGTGTATAATTTGTGCTCTTTCGGTAACTACAGTACTATTTCTATCTTCCTTAACTATTTCTCTGCTATATAATTTACTTAGCTTAATTCCTAATCTTCTATTTTTCCTTACATAAATCACATGTCCTGGTAAATAGGATTTAGGCGTTTGTTTATTCCCATTATGGTATTCGATATCCTCATTTCGTTTTTTTCACTAGCTTTTGAAAATTTTCGTGTCTAGTTCTTTCTAAGTCTTCGGGTAAAAAAGCCACATTTCGTCCAAAAAATGTAAACTGGTCTTTTCTGCGTAACTGAGTGAATGGTATGGTTATATTCGGATGCTGATCTTTCTAACAATTCCTCAAAATTCCGGTGCCTTCCATCTTCTTTAATACAACGCATTATTTCGCTAAGAGTATAATGAAATCTTTCCACTTGGCCATTGGCCTGGCTTCTATATGGAGGAGTAGTGTAAACATCTATTCCTAGTTCACCCTTCATCATAAACTTAATTGAGGAGGAATTTAGCGATGGCTCATTATCGATTACCGCAATTTTCGGTACACCGAAGAAAAATAATATGTCTCTTAAGGGTCTTCTAACATCTTCTATGGCCCTACTATTCATCATTTTTGTTACCGCATATTTCGAAAACTTATCCAATGCAGTCAGGACTTTCTTTCCTTCGGTCAAAAAGATGTCTATATATACTGTGTGTCCTGGGAAACTTGGTAGTGGAGTCGCTGTTAATTTTGGCTGATTGGGTTATCTGTCATATTTGCTTTCTTAACACACTGTGCAGTTGGTTATTATTCGCTTAATTTTGTTCATCATTCCGGGGAAATAATTTTTTTAAATGATTTAGGCCTTGTTTTCGATCGCGTTTCTATGTGCCCTTAAATGTTCCTTTAATATTATGTTTTCTTGCTCCTGTTCGCTAGTTATGTCCTCGACGAATTTCTGCGTATACCTGCATTTGTAATTACTAAAATGATGCGGATAGACATTTTGTATTATACCCATGGTCCTTTCATCGGTGTGGATTCCATTGATCACAGACGGATTTAGGTATCTTTTTAATAACATTATAATCTTTTCTTCATCAAAAACGGTTCGTAAATTAAGTGCCGGTGCATATTTGGGAAAATTATTTTAAATTGGTAGGATGGCGTTTCTGCCTGCTCGAGAAAAATTTGATTTTTGAAAGCGTTTATTGGAACTTCTGCGCAAGGTATTAGGTTATGACCTGGACTCTCATCACTGTGGGTAGTGGATGTAAGCGAGTTTATTTGGACGGGTTTTCTTGATAGAGCGTCTGCCACTACGTTCGATTTTCCGGGTGAATAGATGAGTTCATGATTGTATTCTTCTAAGATGGCTTTCCATCTTTTCATCTTGCTGTTGGTATTTTTGTGACTCCGCGCATACGTCAGTCAGTGGTTGATGGTCAGTAACTATCTTTATTTTTTTGGAACCGTATAGGTAACTGCGCAGAGAATTGAGAGACCAGATTATAGAAAGAATCTCCTTCTCGTTAGCAGCGTAGTGTTCCTCTGCTTTACTCAGAGTTCTTGAGATAAAAGTGATCGGCCTGCCATCTTGTGATTAGACGGCTCCGAGAGCAAAGTCGGAGGCGTCCGCGGTCAATTCGAAGTCTTTTTCGAAGTTTGGGTAAGTAAGGACGATATCTTTTGATACTAGAATATTTTTTATTTTGTTAAATGCGTTTAAAGTTTCTTCATCTAATTTTATTGCGATTTTCCTGGATTGATTTTTTGAAATATTTCCAGCTTCTCCTCGAAGGAGTGCGGTGAGAGGTTTGGCTAATTTAGAATAATCTCTAATTAACCGTTGGTAATATCCTGACATACCTAAAAATGATCTTAATTCTTTCAGCTACAGTCTCTACTTTTTTGGGATTGGTTTTTATCCCTTCTGGAGTAACAATGTACCACAGGAATTCAACCTCTTGTTTTGAAAATTCGCATTTATTCAGCTGTATTTTTATATTAGCGTCTTCCGGGGTTTTGAATACCAATTCAATATTTTTCAATTGCTTCTCTTCATTCTTGCCGAATATTATTACATCGTCGATGTAAACATAGCATTTAGTTCCTATGTGTTGACGAAGAATGTGATCTAGTGCCCTTTGAAATGTGAAGGGGGCATTCTTAAGCTCGAAAGGCAATCGGAGAAATTCATATTTTCCGTTGTTAACGGAAAATGTCGTCTTTTCTATATCGGATTCGCGAAGTGGTATCTGGTGAAAACCGCTCTTTAAGTCAATAACAGTAAAGAATTTTATGTTTCCAAGATTAGCCAGAACCTCGTTAATCTCGGGTATGGGGTATTTATCGGGGATTGTAACAGAATTGAGTTTACGGTAGTCGATAACCATTCGATACTTCTTTTCACCGAAAGCATCCATTTTTTTGTTAACGATCCAGACTGGGGAGTTATATGGAGATTTCGATCTTCTTATTATTCCGTTAGCAAGAAGTTCTTCGACTTGTCGTTCGATCTCTTCTTTTAGAGCCATTGGGTATGGGTATGGTTTAGAGTAAACGGGGGTTTCGGTGACTGTCCGGATCTAGCCTTTTACAAGAGTAGTGTATGTGAGCTTTTTGTCGGGATCGGCGAAAAGGTTTGGGCATTTCCTAATAATGTTTATTTTATTTTGCTGTTCTAGGGAAAGGTGTGGAATATTGATTCCGACTTCTTATTATATCCGTTGCTTTAGCGGGATAGTTATATTTTGACAAATCGTCATTAAATTTTTACCTGTATGGATAATTGTCTTTAATAGCCTGAGCGTGTCATTACCTACTAACCGTGGAATGCCTTTAGAGTTGGTAATATGAAGAATTTAATTTTCCCGACCTCTGGTCCGAAAATATCCACAAAAGTGTGGTGTGTAATTTCGATCGTACCGGTAACTGATTTTACCGTGAAGGGTTTTTCATTGTTCCTAATCCTAGTTGACTGGATATAATTCTTATTAGATCCAGTATCAATTGAAAAATCTAGTATGTCTCCGCCCCTTGTTCTAAGCTCGTAATATGGCAGCGAGGACGGGGCTAATCTAAAAAATGGATAGTATCTGGTTCAGCTTGACCTTGTTCACTGTTAATATAATTAACATTTGCTTCAGGATGTGAATTCGTTTGTTTCGCTGTATCATAAATGCTATAATAGGAATCGTTGCCATGAATTCCGTTGGGGTCTGGCTCTTCTTGATAATCAGTAGAATTTACTGATCCTGTGTTGGCATAGCAGTTTCGTTGCACTTTATTTGGGGGGTGCAGAGGACGCTTCTGTGGTTGACTGGTTTGATTAGTGTAAGGTCTGTTTTGGTAGTTAACTTGTCTTGAATGTAGTGAATTATCCACCTCCGTCGGGACCGGTGGCTTTGGGGGTAAATTTGGTCTGTTAATGGAAGAAGTGTTTAGTTGATTTCTAAATCCTGGTGTATTATAGGAGCTATTTACGTGGTTATTAGATCCTGTTTGGAGTCCCTGAAAATTGCGTCTGTAATTATAACTGTTACGTGGAACAGCAATTTGCTGAGCTCGGTAGGCTGGTGGAGCATACGAGCATTGGGGGTAACGGTTCGATTGACGGCCAAATGTTTGCTGGCCGGAATTTTGCCTAGGTGAATAAGAATAGGTAAGCTCGGGATAAAAAGGTCTGTTGTTATTAAATGTTGTATTTTGACGGACAGGTCGTGGTGGTGGTTGACTGATTGATTTGTGCACATTATGTGCATGCTTCATTCGGAAGGACATATTGTCTAACTTTTGACACAAATGCAAGGCTTAAGGCAGAGTTGTAGGTTCACGAATACTAAGAAGGCGATGTAGATCGCACTTCAGTCCACTGATAAACGTATGGAGGGCTTTGTCTCAGTAACAAATTAGTCATTGTCCTTATGGACTCGTCACTTAGCTCGAGGCACTCTATCTTATCTAGAATAAGTGAAAGGTGTTGATACACCTTTTGATAAAAGGTTGGGATATCGTCGTGGCGTTGTGCCAATGTGGTCAATTGATATTCTAGGGTACCAATGTCCCTCTTATCCGAATAATGCATTATTAAGCATTTCCAGATTTGAGTCCAGTCGAGTGGAGTACTGTAAGACTCCAAAGTTGTGTCGGCATCACCGACTATCTTGTGTCTTACCGTATGTAAAATTGAAAAGTATTTAAGGGTGTTCTTAAGCTCCTCGTATGCTTTGAAAATCCTATCCACACTTTTCCTTCGGGAGTTAAACTCTCCCGGACGACCTGCGAACTCCCTAAGACATTTTACCATGTCTGGGACTCTATCTAATTCATTTATATTCTGTGCATTTAGCGCCACACCATGGTCGGCCTCTCTAGAATCATTTAAATTCGGTGTACTCATTCTCTCGAGTACCTCCCTTACTATTGTGTCTTTTAGTGTGAGACTTGGAGTAGTAGGGGTTTCGGACTGGGTGGCTCCGTAATATATTCTTAGTTGATTAAGTTGTTCAACTAATTCTTCGGCAGTGCCTGGCATTTTGTTATAAAATTTTCTTTTTACCTGTATCCTCCTGATAAAATATGCTTATCAACTTCTTTAAGATTATTAACTTTTGCTAATTTTTTCTTTCACACTTTAAAACTGATAAGTTTAACAAAATTTCGGTATAATTAATTTTCTTTCATATTTTCCTCAAATATCTATTGAAGTTTAATTTCAATTAGATTTCGTTTAGCTTATTCACTTTTATGATTTTTACTTCGAAAATTTCATACCCTAATTCTCAAATCTTGTATTTTTTATATATCTCATTCAATATTTTATAAGGACTATAAAGTTGTTTTTTCTTACATTCACTAAATATTTGTTACAGTTTGCAAATTCTAACGTGTGACTCTAAGAGCTTTTTGATTTCCGTGATTTAATTTAAAAATTTTAAGTAATATTAGTTTAACACAACTTTTTCTTTTTTTACTTTGTAGTATTCGACGGATAACTTTATAAGTTTTTTTATTTTTGTAATTGAAGCACAATTTCTTAAGAATAACTTCTTACACTTATGTCCAGCGTGACATCATCAGGAACTTTTCGGGCGCTCTAGGATAATCCTCTTCCTTTTGTACTAAGGTCGCTCGGTGTCACTGATTTCCTCTTGTCTTGCAAAGTAGCAGCTTCTTGATGCGTTTTATTTTTAGTTTTTACACATTTATGAGTCGCGTAGCCGTACTTTTTATTTTTCGGGCTGTTACTACTTTCGCGCGCTGGTCCCTGCTCGGGCGCCAGTTACAACTTTCGTTGTTTAAAGAGTTAAAAAAAAATATATGTTTTGGGGAGCCGTGCTCCTTTATTGCATTCTTAATTCCAACTGGCTATTACAAAGTGTTTTTCTTATTAATAGACCTACGTTTGCCTTGCTGCAGCGTGAATGGAATTTGCTGACACTGCGCTTCCTACAATTGGAGTTGTTTGTTTCAACGTGACTTATTTTGTCCGTGGGTCGTTCACACGGTTTGATCTACACATTCCCCAACCTCAGCAATTTATTATCTGGAGTTGTGTGTATTGCGGATATTATTCTATTATGTTACACAAATATGTGTCATGCTAACATACATACCACAAAATAGAAACTTTTCTGATAAAAAGCAGGATGGCGCTCATTGCAACTAAGTCCTGATTGTACCAACCGTCCGTTAACCGTTTCTTGATTGCGAGAGGGGATGAGAGGTGGGAGAGAGCTTTTCTTCCGGATGGGGTTTCTAGCGAGGTTTCTGCAAATGAAACAAGCCTCGTTTTGACCAATTCAATTTAGTCCTGAGATAGGGAGGCAGCCAAGAGAGATGGCGAGTCAATTATGGAGAAACGGAAATACGTACGCACATCGTCCGAGGAAACGGCGGATTCTTCCACAGCGAGATTGATGATCGTACCGGTATGCTCAGGAGGCAAAACTGTCGAAACGGAGGAACGTATTCTGTACGCAGAGTTCCAAGCACGGGAGACCATCTGTTCGCAGAGGTGCTACTTTTCCCTTTGCTACTTAGAGGTAGCAGGCGTTCTTACCGTCAAGATTCGTAGTGTGCATGTTTAGTGCGACGCTTTTTCCGAATCATCACAAAATCTATGAAGCTTTAGCCGATTTGTGGTTGAAAACTTTTTCCTTCGCGGAATTTCGATTGTCGAAATGTGCGGGGAATTTTCTAGAAAGTGGCGCCCTTTCAACATCTGTTGATAACCGTTTTTAACTTGAAATCTTTAAATCTTGTGTTGTGGGGTCTGCGAAATAGAATTCGGTGGGACTCTTTGTCATTTTGTTGGACAAGAATTTGTCGGTACATCTTCTCAATATCCCTATTATGGGCAAATTGATATAAGCACCATGGTAAAGTCGGAGACTTAAGATCGTGTTGGAAAGCATGCCGATATGTAGGGCAACGTTAAGGGAGTGCCCCGTCCTGATATTTTTTGATTTGATATGCAATGTGCACCTTTGTAGTTGTTTATTGGGTGCAACTAGTGCGTGATTTGTCAAATAAAATAATAAATACTTGATATCACAGAGAATTTCTTGAGAGCTGGTTGGTTCCACGTGGTTGAGCGTTAGATATTATTCCAAGAGCTTATTGTACACGGCTTTGATGTTGCCTTTTCATCCGAGATTTTTCTTATACTTATCATCTAACTATAGATGTTGGTACGAGATTGGCCTAACACTTGCGAGTTAGGGAAACTTGATTTGAGTCTAACAACATATATACCGTCTGGTCGACTGTATTTGATCCTCTTCTGAATTTGGCAAAGGTTGGTACAAATTTTTCCTCGTCGTCAGGGTGGTCGTTTTGCCCCTTTTGACAGCATTTAACCTTCTATTAAGGAATAATGACGTTGGCACAGCTGATGATTTGACTGATTTCTTAAGCTCGTCCAACGAAAAAGTACAAGCCCCCTCTGAAGGTGCCGCCACTGGGCAACCAGAAATGGTATATAATATTATTCTGATGGGCTACAACAACGTTCGTTGCATTGATGCGGAGATAAAAAAATTTATATACATATAATCATACCCCGCCATTTGCGATGATGTTGCGACAAAGAAATTTCGTTAAAATGAAAAGTTAGATCTCAAAGTAGTAAAGTAGCAGACAACAATTAAAAACAATTGCAACAATTAAGCTGCTCATATTCATAGTGCAATATTTTTAACTACAGCCTCCTGTATTGAAAATATGTCATCTTACTGCGCTACGCATGAGTGTTTTAAAGAACGTGTATTAATACCCCTATTATGTAAGGACACTATCGTATAGTATCCTACTTTGTATTATGATCCACAAGATTGAATAGTAGCTCAAAGTGTAGTTCACTCCAAATTTAGTGCACGACCTTAATCTCTGCTCTTTGTTTAATATTCTTTTACTTTCAAAATGTTTTTTTATATTTCACAAAAAATCTATACTCGCATGGAGCTGTCTTATTGAGTAATATAAGTACATATATGCATAAAACGATATATGGATGTATACTATCCCAGCTCTACATTAAATCGGAGTAACACAAACCTACTCTAAGATACTACTTCATGGAGTACCTATGGCTGGTTATTATCGATCCAACATTTTGCCGTTGAAAGCAAGCCGCGTCAAGATATGTAAACAAATCTAAAATATAAACATTGATTTTAAAAATTGTTCATTGTTAAACACCAAAATTCAACAAATATATATTAATACTCAAAACGCAAGCCGACAACCTTAACCCTCATCGGCCCTCCCAAAAATTTGTAGACTTGGTTCTTGCGTAAACGATCTTATACAAAGAAATCATAATTTTCTCAATTTTACTCATATTTTATCAAATATTCAAGGTAATGTTTTGAGCAAACATATTTCGTACTCTTTCCACAACGTGATGCATATGTATATTTGTTGTTTATATGTGCAAACATGGCACCGGCTTCTTTTCCACTTCGGTTTCACGATGCAGAGAAAATTAGGTGACGACAAAAGCGCTTCCGTTACTTTTTACTTGCATCGTTTGAGGGATTGTCGTCATTAAAGTCTCTTAAAGAGTGGATTTTTCTAACTTTTGAGTGATTTTACATTAAGTTAAACAATAATAAATGTGAAGTGCCAGGTTTTGTGTTATGGCACCTGCTAGGAAAATAAAATCCCCAAGTGCAGTGGTCGCCTTTCGTTTTTCTCAATATTCCTGTGGCAGGGATATCTGTGACATGTACGCTGCCAGCGTTGTTATAATCTGGTATTCTATCATTTTTACGTCGGCTCAATATGGCAAATTGGTCGACAAGAACAAGTAGCATCACTTGCTCTTGGTCTTGATGACCTGCTATATGTTTCAACTACCCAGAATAAGATATTAACTTGCACGCGGTCAGTAACAAACTGTACAATAGCTGTGCTGGGTTACTCAAATATGAAAAATAACGGTAATGTATACTTATATATGTAGGTATATAAAATTCAATAAAAAAGGTTTTGCAGGCTCAGGCCACCTTTATTATAATCATTTATAAATCTATAAATGATGCGCACTCGCGAGTTTTGCAGGGTTAGCGAAAAATTCCTACAGAAGCATACAAATAAATACACATAAATGGAAATATATACGCATAAAGCTAGCACCCGATTTGCCAAACGACTTCTAATCAAATTCGATTCCGGCTCGTTTTGGTGAACATTTTGTTCGCTGAAGGCTATCGGGTTACCCCTAAGAAACTTTTTTTCCAACAAGAGATATCTCAAAATCCAGTTTTTGAAAAAAAAGACATTGGACAACATTTATTTTAATTTTATTTAAAAAGTTTTCATACCAATATTGCTATTGTCGAATTAAAATAAATATATGTTTTGATATATTAACCATTCACCTATATTTATTATTTGGAACTAATTTGTACTTTTTTGACGTTTTATTTTGCCACAACGATGCAAAATTAAAAAAACCCAGAAACAGCTCGGTTTAAAAAATTGCAATGCAAAAAACTTAAACTTTGTGAGTAATGGCTATAATTATTTCATTCCTTTTCAGATCTTGCTCAGAATTTGCTTAAAAGGAGCCATTATTTTCCACATTTTGTCATAGATTCGCTTTTTAGTGAACCTCGTCATCTTTACGACCTTCAAACTTTACCCCTCTAATTTTGCGACTGGAACTCCTTATTGAGATTATTCATTTGCTCTGCTAACTCAGCAAGTTTTGCACTGTTGTCACACGCCTACTGTGCTCTAAATGACTGCCTGACCCAGTGCACTAGCAGTGCGCAGCATCAAAACCACTAGCCTAACTAATAAACAAATATACGGGCGAAAGGAGATGAAAAAAACTACAAAAGGAAATTCCACTCAAAACTACCGCAATACCCAAAAATAAAAACCCTTTAGAGCTGCACCTCACCTCGGGTCCAACTAAAAGGTTTAACCCGCCAAATGTCTGTACTCAGGGTGCAGGATGCAAGCAGGACGGAACAAGAACAACAGATAGCGAGGTCTAGCGACAGCACTAAAACACGCCCAGCAAATACTTATCGGCTTCCTCCGACCACAGCGCGCTCTACAGGTATACTTCTACGGCTATTTAAAAAAAAAATATTAAAATTGCAAATGCCAAAATCAAAAAGTCGCCTCCTTAAAAAATGTGTTTTCACTTTCACAGCTAGAACGAACTTTCTCCGGCACGTGCTTGCGAGCCAGGCCGTAACCTACGTGCCGGCCTGTAGATCGCCTAGTTCACCGCCAGTGTTGATGGTGCCCATCATTATGGCGCCGGCTCATAAATGTTTAACTGAATTGGGCACCTTAACAACCGCACACAAACAACAACCGTGGAATTTTCCACTGCCGTCATAGGGCGGACAACAAAAATGCCGCAAGAGCAGGAAGTGACGACACCCCTTTTCAGGTTTCATCGCGCATTTTTTCTCCTTCCTATTCCCACTGTTTTGGCTAGACTCTCCAAATGGAGACTTATTCGCTAGTTGGCATCACACACCGATCACCATCCTTGTCAACACATTGGCAATTTTTTGGGGATTTTGCGGGCATTACTAAAATACCGCATTTTCTCTATCGCTGTTGAAGAGAAAGGAAAATCAGTGTAAATAGAGGGAGAAAACATATTACACATTTTGTTGCGGTCAGTCCGCGGCACCATTCACTTAAAAAACGCAGGAAATATAATTTCAAACTATTCGACTATTTCCAATATTTTGTGCGACTTTACCGAATAATGTTATTGGAATTTTTTCAATGCATTTACACGTTTCAGGCTGTATAAAAAAAACTGTATATTTTCCTACATAGCTCCTCAGCACTTTTTGGTAAATATTTACAAGCTTGTATTAATCATTAATAAAGATAATTGCATGTATACTTTATACAAATCAAGTCAACTTCGGCGCTTAGCAACCTCACCAGCCATTACGCTATCCATATCAGTTACTAACCAAATTATGTTCTTTGCTGGGATACAATTTGTAGTAAAATACTCATTAATGAGATTAAATATTGGTACTGCGTCCGCTTTGCTAAATTCTAATTCTTATAAGGGGATACTCTAAAACTTACTGTGCTACTAACACAATGCTTTTAGTATTCGAAACAGCTGTTGTTTCATCCACCACTGCCGAAAACTTGCGTTCACTTGCGTTCACTTGCTTAACAATGCAGTCCGTTACTGGTACCGCTTTTGTTCTGCCACATACACCCATCTTTGCGATTGCAGAGTGAAGGCGCAGTGGTGCTGCTAGCAACAGAGACTAAATTCAGTACATCAGCAACAGAAACAGAAAGCACGGTGAACGAAGATGGGAGAAATGTCAAATATTTGACAAAATCTTTAACAAACTAATAGTTAATGCCAATGCTGCAATAAGTGTTGTTGACTAATATCCCATTAATATTCTGAAGAATAATACAACTGACTATAAATGATATTTGATTTCCTTTTTCTGTTCTGTCATGGTGGATGTGAGTTATGCAGAACAACACTATTTTCTGTCGCTTTTTTCTTGCTTCCAAATTTTGAATATCAGGTTCGTTTCCTCGTGCGTCTTCAGGTTATTGCAGTGGCTGAGCATTGGCCTTGGACAGGTTACACAAAATAAAAACCGCCACCATTTAAACGACTGCAATCATTCATATCTAAATTTGAGTTTTTAATTCATCTTTTTGGGTTCACTAAAAATGCAAATAATGATTTAATTTACTGGATAACACACATTTAAAAGCATTATATTTCGTTAATACTCAAGCACAAGAAACCTCGACATTGTTGTTGCTTTCTTTTTTAATTATAAATCTGATAATATGCAGAAGATGTGTCTA
Organism: Anomoia purmunda; assembly: GCA_951828415.1. Taxonomy (NCBI): domain Eukaryota; kingdom Metazoa; phylum Arthropoda; class Insecta; order Diptera; family Tephritidae; genus Anomoia; species Anomoia purmunda. The sequence continues at coordinate 23,664,728 of OX639998.1, read as the reverse complement.
AATAAGAATATATTTAATAATTAGGCAGATCAATGATCAATGACTTACCACCTATCCATTTGTGGTTGTGATACTCACAATCGCTGGTGAGAAATGTACACGAAATCATTATGAAATCCAAATCACTAATGTAATCCCGTTTAAGGTAAAAGCACTGGTATTCGCGCTAAAACGTCTTTGGTATGCTTTTAGAAGCATGGTGACAGAAAACAGAAACCCACAAGTTTTCATTCACTCACTAGGGAAATACAAATACCTTCCAACGTTTTGCTGAGAGTGTTGGAAAAGTGTTATAATTCACCAAATCAGAGATATTCTTTCCAGCGGCATAAACGATGTTAATTCTTAATTAAATTTTTGATTTACTTTATCTCGCTTTTAAACATTGTTCAGTTTTTTCTTTTAAAATGTACTTACTAAATAAAAAAATAAAACGAAGGCAATATTCAATATACTTTGCATGTGTTGGGTACTCCATCCAAAATTTGCCACCAAAAATTTTTTTCGCTTCGAATATTTGTTTTCCTGTTATATAGGCGAAAATATTCGATACATATTTTTTTATATCAGTATGTTACGCGAAGTTGTCGAGACATTTTTGTTTTCAAATATCATACTCACGAAAAAGTACCACTTTTTAATTGCATGTACTGCAGTATCTAGCGCAGATATGAAAACTTTCACGGAAGATGAAATATGTGATTTTTTCTAAACTTTCAAATGAAGTATACTAAAATTAATTTTAATTAATTATTGACCAACAAAAATTGAAAATTATTAAACAAACAAACTTTTTTTTTACATTTGAAGTGGTTTTTCTTTCTTTTATTTTATTGGGAAATAAGAACTAAATGTTTTTCTAAACGCTGTTAAAATTTGATAATGAAAAATTAATACTTACTAAATAAAAAAATAAAACGAAGGCTATATTCAATATACTTTGCATGTGTTGGGTACTCCATCCAAAATTTGCCACCAAAACTTTTTTTCGCTTCGAATATTTGTTTTCTTGTTATATAGGCGAAAATATTCGATACATATTTTTATATATCAGTATGTTACGCGAAGTTTTCGAGACATTTTTTTTTTTTCAAATATCATACTCACAAAAAAGTACCACTTTTTAATTGCATGTACTGCAGTATCTAACGCAGATATGAAAACTTTCACGGAAGATGAAATATGTGATTTTTTCTAAACTTTCAAATGAAGTATACTAAAATTAAGTTTAATTAATTATTGACCAATAAAAATTTAAAATTAATAAACAAACAAACTTTTTTTACATTTGGAGAGGTTTTTCTTTCTTTTATTTTATTGGGAAATAAGAACTAAATGTTTTTCTAAACGCTGTTAAAATTTGATAATGAAAAATTAATACTTACAAAGCAACGAATTTTTGAATCGCGGCTGCGCCCAAAGCTTACCGGAGCGCGACTACGAGACCAACGTGCCTAAGCGCTAAGTAAGTTTATATACACATGTATATTATCGAATAAATATACAATTTGTTTTGATTTTATTGAACATGCAGTACCACATTCAATATGTTTTTCATGTTAAATCTATTTCGACAGTTTGGTACACGTATATAGTTTATTATACATATAACACAAACCATATATGTATGTTTGTACATTATAGTTTCAAACTCTGTCCAAAACTTCTACGAATCGAAAAAGTCATCAAATATTCAAACTTTTTAATCAGAAAAGTTGATTATTTCGGTATGCGCTTTTTCCGTATATAAAAAACTTTAGTCATGCATTATTTGAAAGAAAATGCGTATCATAAATAAAAGTTTGAAGTTTTGATATACATATGTATACATATGTTTTATGTTACAAAGTAAAATATTTTTTATACAATATTAACGAACAAGATTTAGCATGATAAATATTGTGAATATTGCAAAATATCTCTTTTAAGTTTCTTAAAATGTATCCAGTGAGTGTAGGGGAAACGCGTGTTTCTATTTTAGAAATGTTTTCCCTTAATTGTTTTAGTAATTATATTCATATTAAAACAACCCAATTCTGACAGACATGGTTCAATGCTCTCAAGGTACGTATACGCTGTAGGGTTAGCGTTTACTCCTTCAGGGTATTTAAGTTCACGAACAAACTTAGCGTACCTGTACCTAAAAGGTGCAGTGTATGAATACGAAGCAAGAGTTCAGGACAACTGAACTAATTTTGTTCAGTTCAAGTTCATCCGGACGAGTTCACCGGACTGAAGACGAATCGAATTCCATTTGATGAGCAGATCGAAATCGGAACGACATACGGTGGGGTATTTGGCACGGATTTCGAGGATTAATTCAAAAAATTAAATGAAGCTTTCTTATTAGTGTTTAGTATTGGGAAAAGTAGAAAAAATGTTCATCACTGAGTTACAATATAAATGATGTATATTGAACGGTACCGTCACAGTACGCTTTACAAAATGCATATTTATTAATTTTCCGCTGTGTTGAGAGCGCCTTATACATTTTGCAGTGATTTCAATTGCTATTTTGCAGATAAGTCATATTTTATTATGGCACCTTAAATTTAAGGTACTCCACTTATTTTTAAACTCAACTGCATTTGCAGAATATTGTACAATTATTTTATAAAATTATGTGTGCTATACCTTAAAATTGTAAATATTTTAACGAATAAGTGGACGTATACTTAGGTAGTGTAATGTAGTAAAAATTTTAATATATATGTTGAGAGCATGTAATTGACAACTATTGGCGAAAAACTGGAGTGTTCTTTTGCGCATTTTCTGAAATATTTAGGTTTAATTGCTGCAATATGTGGGCCAAATTGTGTGATTTTGATTGATAATTATGTGAAGTAAACAAAGTGGTGAAAATGTGTTGGTCTATATTGTAACCATTGAAGGTCTCTACAAATATGGTTAAATTTATTAGATTCGTTGTTTATTTTGTCGCACCTTCCTAAATAAATATAATTTTCAGATTTTACTAAATATTTCCAAAAGTAGGGTTCAATTCAACCCATATATGGTATATTATCAACAGTACATTGGAGAAAGCACAAGTACTCAAATCATAAATTGCATTTATTAATTATTATTAGTATAATACTATAATATAAAAAAGTAATGGCATTGTATTATATGTTTAATTATGTAGGTAATTCAACTTTCCGTTATATTAAAAAAAAATTTAGTATTATCGCTTAAAACGTCTGTATAAAAAACATCATAAGAAGATTTAGGAATGATGTTATTTTCAATCAATATTCATGTATGCCGTTTTTTGCGTCAGACTATGCTATTTTCTTAGTGAATGCATGTAGTAATCCAATTGAAAATAACGATTAATCTATGGCAGATCTTGGATTCTGGAAAGTGTCGTTTATATTGCTTTATTACTCATATCAAGAGTGGATTTGAAAAGCGGTCTGCATACACTAATTTTGGATTCATCAACCTCTAAACGAGCTCTAAAATCTAGTGTGCTTGTGTATATTTAGGCTTTATTTTTACTTTTATTATTGTACGTTTTCTCTGCCTTTCAAGATTACCGAGTACCCAAAAACCATGAAAAATATGTTGCCTTGATATTTCATCAATCTTATCTATGTATACATTTTAGCCAACATTTTTCTTAATAAGGGGGTCCAACTTTTCTCTCTGGTACTTGTATATTCGATTTCGACGAAGACTGACAAGTTTTTCTAGAATTTCTCTGCATTTTTGCTACTTTCACCTTCCACAACGTTGGCTTTCGTACTTTTTTTACCCTTTCTTCTCACACGGGCCGACAAACTACTAGAACTTGATGAGATCTTACCCGCTACTGCTGGTGCAGAGCGAAGACAACGACGAACTACTTAGAAGATATTACTTTAGATGGTGCCTTACATTTAAGACTCAATGGGAAAGTATAGGGTCCTCATCAGAGTCACCAATGTCAACTTTGCCACTTCGGATTGGTGAAACGTAATAATTTGGTTAACAGTCTGCTGTTGTTTAGAAGTGCTGGGAGTCAGCTTATCAGCCACGGGTAAGTCGGCTTGAATTTCCTTAAATCCGTCTTTATCGCGTAGTGACATCTTTAATTGTTTTTCTGAAATTATTGTGCGGATTCATATAAGATGATAGCATCTCTTGGACTGAATACAAAGTGAAGCGCGCATACGCCACAAGGCTTGGTCGCTGTTTGTACCCTGAGAGAAATCCAATCGGTGCGCCATGTTAATGGTATTCACAACTAGCTTCTATCTTTTTTAAATACATGTGTATGTATGTATACATATATTTACTTAGAAATGTGATAGAGGGCTGCTGAAAAAAGAGAAAATATCTGCAAATAGTGATCGAATGAGTTATCAACTGAATGAGTTGAATTCGTTTCTAAACTTACTTGAGAATATTTAGTCGCAACAGTGCGAACTATAGAAAGACACATTATGAATCAATAAATCTATGACCGATGCTTTGGGTTTCAAGTACTTTTTCGGTAATAACTGCAAAATTGTCTCAAAAACAGAGGGTTTGCCTATATCTTGAAAACGTTTGTTTGGAAAAATAAATAAGTTATATTCGAAACGACAACAAGACCTATACCGTAAGTGGTAACCTCAAAAATATACTTAGTCATCCAATAGATTTATGCGGAGGCTGTTTAAGACCATTATGCTAATCAAAGTTCGAATTTTACCAACTAAAGCTTTTGTAAAATACCCGCCGTTTGAAAATTTTCTTCTTAGCTTCGGTGTGTTTAAATACAAAAAAGGTGTCTAGGGCACGTAATATCAAAAAATTATGGGACATTTTTTTCTATATGAGGTACAACAACAACACTAACATCACACTTTATAAGAGAAGGTTGGCCAATCCTCGGGCTAAACCTCTGCAATCGGAAAAGTGTTTTTCAAAGCACTCTGGCTATAATCGGGAAATAATTACATTTGAAATATGATAAAATTAACTTCGGAAACAGGAAAAAACAATGGATATAATTTTTGCAAATACGAGGGTTCAATATAATTAATACGTGGTAGTTAAATGCCGATCTGTGCCCAATCGCAGGTAGTCGGGCTTGTAATTGCCGCACCCTACCACTTTCCATACGGGAATCGCGCTCATTCGCTGTTTCGTTCATTCTTCGCCTGATTATGCGTCTACTTCAAGAAGACCTACACAATTGTGATTTCTTTACCTTTGGCATTTCTAAAAAGTTTAATATAACGCCGACATATTACAATTATGCCTGTTTTTCAAAAATAATACATAATACCTTACCTTTATTTCTCTAATTTTTAAATAAAATCTCTTCACCCTTTTTTCTCTTAATAACTTCTTCACAGATACTACCTTTCTATCGCATTCAATGCATTACCTTTTCACAGAATAGCACCTACATATGTACATCAATACATGTGAAAAAGCAGTTGGTGGTTAAATTTTAAGGGCCGATGTTGATTTTGAATAAAACACAAATTATTTTGGAAATCATTGTAATTTCTTTTTATTATGATAATATGGTGTGGTTCAATTATGTATGTAACCACATATCGTCCACATCCATATGTTCCAATTCGGGCCATAAAAAGTTCGTTATCCACTGAGGTGAAAATGTGCCTCATCACTGATGATGATTTTCTTCGAAAATGCACGATATGCATTTTGATTTGAACGCCCATTTCCATAATAAGCCTGAATAACTTTAACACGTTGCCCGATTGTGTATCTTTCCATGTTCAAATTGAGTTAGTCTGAAATTGAGAAATGTCAAATGAAATGCAGAAAAAAACTTGACGTTTAGGAGTGGTTCACATTCAACATCGGCACTTAAAATTTAACCACCCTTTAGTTTAATGCTTGCACGTCTTTGTATTTTTTTGTAACTTTACACCCAAAAAAAGTGTGTTTATCTTCCAAGAAAATTCTTCATTAAAAAAAAATAAGTATTAAAAGCGGTGCAGTACTTTGAGGGCCAAACCAATCTGTGCGTAGTGCAACTCGAACTAAATCCAGTAAATTACAACTACGATATGTAGATTTTTTTACATCGTAGCAACCCCATTGCCATTTCCTCTTTTCCATGTGAATAACATTTTTTTTCTTCTTGTGAAAACTACCAAACCGGTGATCCGCACGTTTTTTCAATTGGACATCGTTTTTCAACATGAGCTTAAACGATAGCACACTGGTAGCTGATAGTGGAAGTACTGCGGACACCGCCTATACAAACAATTTTTGGCAGGGATTCCAACAATGTCGGAAGATAATATTGAGGCGTATTTTTATTCCCTCGATTTTTGGTTCAAGGCATCGCGAATTGCTACGTACCCCGCTAGATTCAACATCGTGTATGCGAGTGTTCCTCCGGCGACACTCATGGAGTTGCGCACTCTGGTACCAAGAAAAGTTTTCGACTTTGTATATACGACACATCAGCCAACATGCATTTTTTAATCGATTCGGGGGCAAATGTTTCCGTCGTACCGAAGTCAACGAAACTAGCTCGAGCATTCCCTACCTCAATGCAACTGGTTGCCGCAAATAGCTCACCTGTACATGGCTATGGCGAAGTCATTTTAAAATTGAACCTGAATTTACGCCGTCAGTTGCTATGGAATTTTATAATGTCAGACGTCTCACAGGCTATATTAAGTGCCGATTTCCTCGGACACCATGGCCTAGTTGTAGACTTGCAAGGGCAGTGCCTTGTCGATCGCACTACTCTGCTGAATACATCGTGCCCAATGGCACAACACTTCGCAGAGATTTTCCGAGATTCTTAAAGAGTTTGCAGAAATTAACTGTCCGACATCACTTGGATTCGAACTACCACATCTGTAGTTCATCGTATTACACTAAACTGGGCATTTGTCGTCCTTCCGCCTGTACTAGGTGGCCAATTGTGTTACCACAAAGAACAATTTGTGTACCATCCAAGAAGTAGAATTAGCCCTCACCAAACCATTTTGCCTTACTGATAAACCTCAACAGGCATTCTTGAAACCTCACTAAGATCATTCAAAAACCGTGAGCCCAAATATCGCATTCTGCTTTTAAACAGTGCAGGACACTTCCACAGTAAATGCAAGGTCTTTTCCTCCTCCTCGTAATTCTTGCTGATCCTACAGCATTTTCGTAAGGGTACTCCCAACTTTTCAGCATGTTTCCCTATCAGACAGTGCACTGTTAGAGCCCCGATCACGTTAAAAATGCTTTCCCTTCTTAGAGAGAGAACGCTGCCCGGCCGTTTTCGATCCCATTTAGGCCACGTCTGCTTTGAGGTTCGACAGGTCGTATTTTGCCTCCATCTATTGTTAGCTTGCTTATATGTAAATCTCTGAGTAGCAGTTTGCAAGTGGCAAACGGCGTACCAATGCGTTCTTTATCCTGAAGAATCTGCATGGTCGTACCTTGTCTTGCAAGTTCGTCTGCCATGCAGTTTTCCTCTAAGTTCCGATGACGAGGGACCCAAAAGAGGTACAGTCAGTTCTGCTTGGCCACCTCCTGTAGATATAGGCGGCAGTCCAGCGCGATGTTTGAGTTAAACGTGAAAGAGCTCAGAGCTCTGATTGCAGCCTGGCTGCCACTAAAAATTACGATGTCTCTTTCTATAATCCCGCTCCCAATCTTCTCTACCGCCTCCATGATAGCCGAGACCTCAGCCTGGAAGACACTGCAGTGTTCTGGTAACCTAAAGGAAATTTGCAGGAGAGGGTTTCGTCAGAAAACGCCTCCCCTACCTTATTTTCGATTTTCGAGCCATCTGTATAGATGACAATGCTATCGCGTGGAGTATGAAACTCAAGTTTCCACTCCTGCCTGCTTGGAATCCGTGTAATAAAGTTCCTTTCATTTACCGATGTCAAAGCACACCGATTTGTGCTGCTCGGAATAGAGTAGATCTTGTTCAAAATACTAGAGTGCCCTTGGCTTTCAGGGTGCCACTGGGATGTCTCTCTTAGTCGCAAAGCAGTCATCGCTACCGTCTGTTGTCCGACCAAATCTAAAGGAAGGAGGCCTAAAATGGCGTGCAAAGCCTCATTTGGAGTGGTTCTGAGCGCCCCACTTATGCAGATCATACAAGATCTTTTCACCTTGATGAGTAGCCTGAGGTTAACCCATTTTTCTAATGCAGGCCAACATACCATCACCCCATATAGGAGAAGTGGTCTGACGACCGCTGTGAAAATCCACCGACAGATCCGGAGATTAAGACCCCCTTTCCTGCCTATGGCTCTTTTACATGTGTAGAGGGCTATGGAGGCCATTTCATGTCGTTGAGTTAGGTCCTCTTTCCAGTTCAACTTCCTAACGCCTAAATAACGCCTAGAAATTTGGCACTTGTAGAACGTCTTAACCGGATACCATTTAGTACGGGTGGAGTCACCGAAGGCACTTTATACCTTATCCAAGAGTACAAGTTCCACCTTACTTGAGCTGACCCTGAGCCCGCAGTGGGGGGGCCACTTGGATATCTCCCGAAGCGCACATTGCATCAGCTCGCATAATGTCTGCGGAAACTTTCCCCTGAGTGCGATCGCGACGTCATCAGCGTACGCGACAACTTTTGCGCCACCCCATGCCGTATCTCACAGTAGCGTATTTATGGTGAGGTTCCACAGAAGTGGGGATAGGGCATCTCCTTGTGGCGTCCCCCTCGACACGAGCTGCGACAATTCGCTCGCACCCAGCTTAGCCCTTCCTCTTCTGCAACAGTGTAACTGGACTAGTGAATGTTCCACCCCTAGATCCCTAACGGCGCCAGCTATAGCCTCTGGAAGCACTTTGTTAAAGGCGCTTTCAATATCCAGGAAGGCTAGGAGACAAAAATCCTTGACGCTGGGAGACTTCTCAATATAGCCGGCCAAGCTATGGAATGCATTCTCAGTAGATTTGCCTTTGCCTTTTTTTGGCTTTTTTGAAATTTTGCCTACAACATTTACGTAGTGAGTCCAACTCACGTGACCACCAATGGGGTTTACGTTCAGGGCAAGCCTGATCTAGGGCATCAGAGCAGGCCAAGGTAAAAACGTTCACCATGTTCTCCAGATCCCCGATACAATTGGGTTCAATAAGAGGTTCACTGGTTAGCCTATCCTCAAATAAACTTGTATAGTCCGTGTTTTTAAGGCTTTAACGCACTTTTGGGCTGGTGATAGAAAAGTTCAATAGGGCCTGCCAACTCTCGATCAATTCAGATAGACTAACACTACATAGAGTTATATCTAAAGCTTCTTTACGATTCCTAGTAATGAAGGTGGGATCCCTACCTTTGTTGCATATAAGTAGGTTAGTTTTTAAAAGGTAGTTGAAAAGAAGCTCACCTCGATCATTTATGTCCCTGCTTCCCCACTGAACGGGGTGAGCATTCGCGTCACTGCCCACCAAAATGTACCCGCTCGCATAGCTGTAAGCAGATGCCAGCACCAGTGACATACCCCCTATCTCCGCGAGAATTGCCGTGACGTCGCCATCACTGTAATTAGGTAAAAGAAAGATATTTAAATCTGCTTTAGCCAGAATACAGGCTCTTATTACCGCCTTTATCGCGCTCCACGAAAAGTTGACAACCGGTGGCACTCAACCCACATAC